>OZ026629.1:72046104-72433604 GCA_964020975.1 Hermodice carunculata
TTCAACACAGAAAGACTCTTAAGAGCCAGGTATGGTTAATATGCGTATCACAAAACTTGCAAAACTCGCTTGCTAGGAATGTGGCGGCTTGCACAACGTGTCTGACAGCGTTAGTGAACACGTGAATTGGACCCGAAAGATCCTTATACCTGCTGTAATTTCAGGATGAGATGCCCAAAATATTCGATTTGACGATACCAACGCCCTACAAGAAGTAGATAGCTTTAGGTTTAACCATGGACATTTTTTCCACATAAAAACTACTAAAGATACAAAAAAAATACATTTTAATCGTTAAATTAAGTTTTGTGGTTTTGTGTGTTGTTGTTTTTTTTAGAATATATCTAAATTAATTAATATTGCTGTAGTAGTTAATATGCCAAGATCAACACGTATGCAGGATTTGATTTTTATTATTATTTTGAAAAATAAAATCTTTGAAATGTCTGGTATTAGTAGTTGTTATTGGTGAGTATAATAAATGGTATGGCATATGCGATCACAATGTGCAATTTAAGTCATAAGAAAAGAGGAAGATAGGCTTTATTTGTAAATAATGATACTGGGGTAAAAGAAGAACACGTTACTCGTTGCCTTTTCGACATTTTTGACGACTTTAAGTAAAATGGTCCTACCTATAATTAAGCCTGATTTTTACATTTCAAGTTTCACATTGAAGTATTTATTACCTGTCTAGGAGCAGAGAAGCATTATCTTAGTATTGAAAAATGTATGTAATGTATACTTGGTGTGGTGAAAGCAATATAGATATGATAGTTTGCCAACAACCAATAGCAGATGGCACTAAAATTAAATATTTGGCCGAAAAAGGTGATGTTTAAAGATGCCGTTTCCATGGCAACCAAACACAGGTAACTGTGGACAACCGGGAAAAATAAGTTCAGGGGACCCTAAAGATCAGTAAAAATCATGTTGTAGTTTTCTGTACGGTGGGGTGATTAAATTCTCCAAAATGGGTCTCTGGCCGCTCGCCTATATGTAAAGCGTGGCACCAACCTTAATTTTGCGGTATGCAAATTTGCAATGTGTCATTGTACTGCTATCCGTGACTCATAAAATGTTTTGGTGGATACTGTAAGGAGAGCGACCTATAAATCATTGGAAATCAGCAAACCATGGTTAAATACACATCATGTTTAATATGAAATTATATTTCGTCTTGTACGATTTTGGTTGGGTCTGTTTGGCATCTTTATGTTCTCGTTATATTTTAATGGAACATGATATCAATGGTGCACATCCAGAATATTTGTTTAAAAATCGTTCAGCAGGGTCAGGCTCATTGACAAGATCAATCCTTTTACATCATGCGCTAAAGCAATATCTTCCTTTTTTGTAACCTTATCAATTATATATATATATATATATATATATATATATATATATATATATATATATATATATATATATATATATATATATATGTTTCTGCAATACCAAACATGCAGATTGCCTGTCCCGTTTCCAGCTGTGGTCATTTCACCATCAAAGTGTATTTCCATGGTGAAAATATGACATTGACTAGCGCAGGTGGATACTGTAACAGAATGATTAACATATTTTACAAGAGATACAAAGTGAAATGACGTGATCATTATTTCCTTCCTGTGTTTGAAATAGTTGAGCACCTGACCCACAACAAACTAGGTAATATCAGCCAGTAACAAGTCAGCTCTGTGTGTGGTGAATACAACAAAATCATTTCAAAGATATTCATCAAACCTTGCAAAAATATACAATATTTGCGTGGCACTTATGTTGTAGTTGTAATATGAAGCACATGATGATGTATGTTTTACCCACAGACATTAACTGTGGTCCCCTACCCAACATAAACCAAGGCAAAGTGAAATATACTACAACCACCCTCAACAGTGTCGATGTGTAACAGTAAGTGACAAGAACTACACAACCATTCAGCAGGTTTCGAATAAGTTGCTGACCATTTTATTTGCTCGATCCTGTGATTATGTTGCTATCAGTCCGATCAAAATAGTCTTATCGCTCAATGCTACTGTTGCAAGACCTATTTGCGATAACCCTTGCCAGACACGCCCAGAATAGTCAATACACAAGGCTTCTCCTTTGTAAACAGAGAACCAAAATCAAGCTGTGAACAACTCTGCCAAGGGTACCCATCCAAGAGCCATTTCGTGGGGTGGGTCTGACTCCCATGTCCTTCTGCCAAGCCTTGGCGATTGGGTGCCACCCTGACCAAGACTTCAAAGAGGGCCCAATTTATCCTGTCTTATAACCTTTACATAATCATTGAGACAATGCTTGGGTCGACTGATTATCACTGCTTTCTTGCTTTCTCTCTGTTACTTCTGTCAACCTCAACTTGAAGAATAGTCTTTATGTTCATTTTAAGAATAAGCAATATCAAATCAACATGGTTATAATCAAATTTGGTATCTGGGAACGTGTTTATGCCATCTCTTGTCTTGAGACCTGAGCACAGAATGGATGCATGTATGCGTTTTGGCAGTTAATATAATAGAGCAAGTGACAATAAATCAAGGGAAATGTATACTCAAGGATTGAATTTAGGGCTTCAATGCACAGAGATTGATAGTATCAAATAGGGGTAAAATGCAGTGTTGCCTGTAACCAAGCCCATTGCCGTATGAATCGACACACGAGACTTCCTGTTTGTAAACAGGGCACCGAAAGATGGATAACTGTGTTCCTTGTGTGCAAACAAATCACCAAGAGGTGCTACTTTGCTACATGATCATTTCAAAAGGCATCTAAAATTTTTCATCAACTAAAAAAAGAGCCTGAATTTCATGGTCAAAGCTTATAAACCCTTGACGTCGTTTTGCTGACTGTCTCTTTAGATATACAGTGCCCATGACCTGTTTATTATAGTTTTCTTCACATACAATGCCAACTATTCCTTAGCCAAATCCATATGAATAAACATCAGGAAATTTGTTTATTAGAACAAAATTCACATTTGTTGGGGGCGTGGGAAATATTCCTCTCCTCCGAGAGTTGACAAACGAGATTGACGTTACTCATTCGTCCACTCTCAAGGCTACACCATTGTGCCCTAATCCTCCAATTTTACTTTGATTATGATTAGATGGAAACGTTTTCAAAGGATTAGATGACCCATATTTTGTTCCGAGTTAATTATCATTTTCTGAATTTTTACAATTTTATGATTTAATGTGTCTTCAGATTTCGAAAGATCGAAAGAGCTATTTATGTATTTGTACTTAACATTCTCACAGCAGAAGATATTTCAGTCTGTATGTTCAATCTGAAAACTACAAAATATATCCTCATACCCAGAGCAATGGCCTTTCATTAGCAACATTATGAGAAACTAGAATATTAGAATTAAATAATGACTGTCCATGAAGCCTCAAAAATGTGTGATCAATTATTAAATTTACATTAATTTTATGTACTGTTCTCTTTGATACTTGCTTAGATCATGCGGGGTCATCTTCAAAGGCCATGATTGAACATTTTGCCGTAATATGGCTCAAAACATTTGACGAATAGGTTTTCAATGGTATTGAGTGTTTATAGGGGGAACCTACAGATGTATGTATCAACGTGGTTTTAGATCGGTGCAGGCATTCATCTGTCGTCCTGCGGATCATTCGTAGTTTCCTTTAACTAACATTTGAAATGTAGGAGCCATGAGGTAGGCAATAACCAGAGAAGAGTACGAGTTTAATCTTCACATACTTATTATAATCAGCAACTTCACAAAATGGTGTGGGTTGAATATCAAAACGTATTGTTCAAACCAGATATGTATCATTGAAATGCATTGTTATCTTTCTGGCAACAGGTACCTTACGTGCCAAAATTACCAATTTTTTCATTACTATATCAGCAGTCAGAATGTTTGCGATGAGCACACATATCTCAATGATATTTTGTAGACGGAACTGTACAATGTATGTTCATCTTAGCCCATAACCCTACCTTTATACTGGTTGGTTATAAAAACAAGTAAAACGGGATGTTCATAATAATTCTGATGTTGCTCTAGCTTGTATAGTTCAGGAAGGAAGTCCCGCATGTACGAGCAGCAACACATATCAAGCGACGCAGAACATGTTGTTCTTGCAAAAATAGCAACCTGAATAGTATTAACTGTTTGAAAAATAATAGCCATGTACTCCAGACAAATTGTGTTTAATATAAGAAATCATATATCTTTAGAACAAGTATTCCTCCTTCCCACAGATGTAAGTGACGCCCTGTTTTCTATGGGTGCACTCTTATCATGGCGGCTGATTGTCTACGTGGCCCAGTAACAGGAGTAGAGATTTTGGTAGGAAATCAATATGCATGTCCGTATTGACCACTTCTAGGAAACATACAACCGTTTGTGTTTTGTTGTAAACAAAATATGGTCCTCTGCCATTTTCTTTTCTTTTACCGTCTCATTTGATTTTAGGGGCAACAACGTCATGTCCATATCCTGGCGTACCCAATAATGGAGCCATCAATCCCAACATAATCAAAACATACTCTCTTGGTGAAAGTGTTAGTTTTACCTGTGCTACTGGATACAAGATTTCAGGAATTTCAAGAGCGATTTGTCAACAAGGAGGAAGATGGTCATCTCCAAGACCTACCTGTCAAGGTAAAAGGTCATTACAAATGCTGTATCTATACTGGCATAGAGCCAATGGGTGTGTCATATCGTGGTATAGTTTCCTTCACTGACTTATTGTTCACTTTCCAATATCTCATGGAGCTGGATTCCTTTAACTAACTAGGTCTATGCCTTTTTTCAGTTTCACTTTGGTATCCAAAATAGACTTGAATAATATATTTGCTCTGTGTCTAGCTAAGTGGGAATATTTGAAACAGTTAAGTGTAATTAAGTGCTATGTGCTCCATTGTTTGGAATCTGAGCATCTTATGCCATTTTATTTTTGAACATACTTTATTCTTTTAATATGATTAATGTAATTAAATATACTCTATCAGCCTACAACATTATTGAGGATAAATTCAAAGTGAAAATTATATCTCCATGAATAGTACAACATTATGCTTGTAAGCCACCTGCTAAAAGTATTCTATCAAACAGAACGTCCAATAAACGCGGCATGTTTTGATCGTGGTCCTCTTTTTTTGACAACATCGTGCCTTATCTCTGGAAATGAGTGCTTGAACTACTGTTCTTATATCAACAATATCAGTGTCAATCCTTATGATGCCACTTTCCAGGATAACGGTAACAGTTCAAAACAGAAATCACTCAAAGAAAAAATTATTTCTCCATGAATAATGCCAATCCTTATGATGCCACCTTCCATGATAATGGTAACAGTTCAAAAGAGGAATCAGTCAAAGTGAAAATTATTTCTCCATAAATAATGCATTTGTGTGCACCCAAATGGAGTATGCAGAGTCGCTGTGCTGGGTTACATTCAATAAACAAACTGTGCGCTATGAAGTGCCATTCCTGGTGAGACTATTCAAATTATATTTACCTTCATTCCTTTTCTTCTATGTCCACTATTAACCAGGACAAATAATTTTTAATGCTGACATGACCGTGATAATTTTCTCAGTTGTAGCAACCAACTGCGGTCCTCTATCCAACATAAATCAAGGAAAAGTGACACATACCTCTACAACCATAAACAGCGTCGCCACGTACATATGTAACAGTGGATACACACTGTCTGGAGTATCCCGACGAACCTGTTTGCCAAGTGGTCAATGGAGCCATACTCAACCAACGTGTACAGGTAAGTGACTACCAACTTAATAACTAAATGCCTGGCAATTTGTTAAATAACTGGTTTTATTTCTTACTTAATATCAGGTTGTGTCTGAAATTAGGTACTCTTGATGCAGAACAATTTTATCCCGCTCATAATCTTAAAGACCAGGTGGTTTAGCACACTATTCATTTATTTGATTTTATCATATCTATTTATACTGGATAGCCCCTATAGTACCATAATACACTAATACAACGGTATCTCCAGACAAAGCATCCCCGCTGTGTTTAGAATTGGACTGACCTAACAGGTGTCCTTGACAGGTGTGGGTGCATTGCACCAACCCAATGCTAAAAAAAAAGCTGTTGACCTGGGCGAGCATTTTTTATGGATTTTATTATAATTCTTGGCAATTTTTTTCCATTGACATGAATTCTAATTAAAAAGATTAATGCAGAGGGCAAGTTAAATCTGGGCGATTTGGGGCAATTTGAGTGCAAAAGTACAAGGTAAATTTATGGGACCGAGTACAGCTTTCCTCAGTGTAGCCTGGGTGCCAAACATACCGAATGCGCCAAGGAAAGGTGTTGACTGTGGGTATGTTATGCTGGTAAGCTTCACCTGAAATTCCCAATGAATATCTTATAAGAAAAGCCAATTTCTAATTAAATGGAAGAAGCAGACGATACTGTTAAAATCAGTGAGTGACTACCTGCTTGAGCGAGAAAGTTTTAATAATTGACATTTTTAACTTGTCTATATTGTGACTTCAAGACAGCATGTCCATATCGTTAAGCCCCCCCCCCCCCTCCAAAAAAAAACAAAAAAAAACAATGAGCACTTTTGGGATCCAAAATGTATATTTTATATTGTAAAATATATTGGGACATACTGTGCACTTCCTTATTTTATCTTTTCATTATTGTTATATAATTATTATTATCATCATTATCCTCATCATCATCATTATCATCATTTATTCTTCACTGGTTACTGCAGTAGGTCAGCATACTTAACTGGCCAGAACTCTGGAACCCGTATTTTTTCAGACCTTCGGCCAGAAGAGTTGCGGATTTTTATGATTAATGTTTAACATCAAGTTGTTGGCTGGTAAAGGTAACATTGAAGATGTCAACAGATATTTTTACTTCCAAGTGTACAATAATCTACACATACGAAAACGTGTACCCTTAACTGAAGAAGGTATATGAGAGACACTTCCAAAGTACCCTTTGCCTCTGTCCCTAGATTATATATAAAACGCATTTGTTAAAACATATTTCTAGAGGCTACGTCTGCTGGATTCTTACTTGTTGAGATGTACTTTATGTGTCCTTGGTCTTTAAGGTTGAACATACATATCAGGTGTATCAAGGACTGCACGCCCATAATACGGGCATTTCTCTTTCATAATACATACAGTACGGCAGAACTATTCATGAATTACGTCACTGGCTCTGCTGCCGTCACTTTGAAAACTTATGAGCACTCGTGGGATCCAAAATATACATTTTTATCATAAAATACTACTTCATTTTCTCTTTTCATTCTTATTCTTCTTCGTCTTCTTCTTCTTCTTCTTCTTCTTCTTCTTCTTCTTCTTCTTCTTCTTCTTCTTCTTCTTCTTATTATTATTATTATTATTATTATTATTATTATTATTATTATTATTATTATTATTATTATTATTATTATTCAATATTGCGGATGTGATAGCTTCACGAGGAACATGTGCATTTCCTGGAGCCCCTGTCAATGGAGCCATCAACCCGTCCACTGCCCAATCCTACTCTCCGGGTAACAAAGACAATAGAATACTTTTAACATATATGAACTTTTTCCATGGTGTATGTCTGTGTATTGGTTTATCATAATTAGAACATATCTTTTTTGACTATTTTGGCTATATTTAAAATAAATATTTGGCCGTATAGCATGTTCCCCAACAGCAGTCACAAGAGCAAGTTGTTGTCATTTCGTTTTTTGTTTTTTTTTTGTTTTTTTTTTTTAACATTTCGCATGTCCATTCACTTTAAATAAAGGATGTGACGCCCAAATGCTGGGTTCCCCAATGAAAGTGTGACGAATTCATCACTCAACTGAAATTATAATCAATTTTCCTTTGTTATAGTCCAATAATAAGTTCCTAACTGATGTGCACTTATAGTTATATAATCCAACAACAAGTCAAGTATTCTTTTTAAAACGTCGAATCTGCCAATCACCTCATATGTTATACTTGGCATTTGCAAAACAGTGACATTATGTTATTGCCAACGAATAGTGTCACGATTATGATGTTAACAAGCTTTTGATAATTTTCATTAGTAGTCATCAATTCTAGGCCTCTACCTAACATAAACCATGACAACGTGAAGTAAACAACTACTTTCCAGAACAGCTGAAAATAGCCAAAACAAAACCACTTACTACAAAGGTGATCAATCTTTTCAGCCACTGCCATCCAATATCAAATTTACTTACCATTACAAAAGTGTTGACATATTAGCTCATTGGTATTGTACGCCCTTTTATATGGCTCGAGGTCAGAACATTCTACAGAATTTGCACACCCTATTTAATCAGCAAACGTTTACATGAAATGGACCAGGAAGAGATCTGCACCTTTGTCAATCTCTGCTAACCTTTACATGCCCTTAGTCGCACACTTTTGACAGAAAATAGGAGTGGTAAGGCACCAAAGGTAGTACATGTTTCAAGAAGAGTCAATGCCACTAAATCCAGGAGAGCAAATCAGATTTCGATGAGAGTTGATATTTAATATGAGAAGGAGTTTTTGGTTTTTAATCATATAACCAGGAACCTGAAAGAATAGCATTACACTAAAAGCCAATGAATTACTCTTAAATGTGACAAAGTCTTCATGTACGGTTTCTCATTATCCACGCAAAAAGAAAACCATGGAATCAGAAATCATGATAAACACCCCAAGAGAAAAAATAAATAATGTCAGTATTCTGGCCATAAGATTAGGCGAACATCCTACTTCGAAGGATCTTATAAAATAAAAGCAAAATATATATTCTTGCAAGCGACAGACATCTTGAATAAATTCAAACATTATCTGACTCTACGTGTCAAATAAACCATGTTTATTCCCTGAATTTCTCACATTGAATCTTCGCTTTGGCTTGCGGTTTCCAGAGTGACAGTATGTAAAGACCTCGAGTTACTCTAAGTAAAATTTCTCTTTATAAAGATGGCACTAAAATTCCATTACATGTACAAACGGGAAAGTTCATGTTTTACTTGCATTAACATTTTGCCTCTCCATATAAAAAAAACTAAATGATTAATACACTAAAGTCACGTTTGCTCGATGACATACTAGCATTATTTATATCAAGGGCAGTTGATAACAACACAGAAAATACACAATATTAGTTTACATGTTTTTTTTCCAAATATACGGAAAATCACTTTTTGGAAAGCTATCAAACAAACTGTTAACTTGAAAACTATTATGCATGTGAAAATGCAAGGACCTAACATCGCGGGTGCACATGTTTTCTAACAGTAATGTAATGTTTGGTTTCCAGTATGTATATGTAAATCCCTATTTATAAATACAATTTACACCTCAAAGAACCCAATCTTAGTAATAGTATTAAAATCCTAAATAAAACATCACAATCAATCACTGAATCTTTTTGCAGAAGTTAGTATTCAGCGAATTATCAAATCAGACAGTTCATACGACTGCGACTCTTGTATGTTATAAGGTGCTGGTGGATCTCCTTCACCTTTAATATTCAAGGCGTATTTTCTATTGCTAAACTGCTGAACTGGTTCTTCGTTGCATCATTGGGCCTTCAGAATTGTCAGTTGATGTACTTTTAAATAAACGAAGATGAATATCACACTTTGTTCAAGTCATTATTTGAAGATTGATGCACACTGCAACTTGAAAAGCTGCATCGCTTCAATAAGAAATCACCATGCTCTCTCTCTCTCTGTCTCTCTCTCTCTCTCTCTCTCTCTCTCTCTCTCTCTCACTCTATATATATATATATATATATATATATATATATATATATATATATATATATATACATATATGGGAAAATTATGTAATCTTAATTATATGACATACATATGTACCTGCATGCATCTTCTATATTACTTTATGATTTCCCATAATGTGGCTTGTCCATCATATAGTTCATCAATTTGTGAGTTTGTCAGTCTGGTAAATGCCTCTATTTTTATGCCGGATTTTGATTTCTGGGACACTCTGTTACCGGCGTGTCTTTGCCTTGAACATCTGTTTCTTCCTGTCACTCCTGACACTGAAGCGAGTTAATTGAAAACAGCATTGTAACACCTTACAATTACAAGCTTCTTTTAGTCTGCAGATTACTGTTTTGGAATTGTCAATAACTTATAAAAAATTCTTGCAGTCTACATCACAGGGAAGTTTACTTCAAAAAATCCCACCATCCAAAACAAATTAAAGATAAAAAGGTTGCTAATAAGTGGTTTCGTTTTAGTATTATCATTTTTGGGGGGGGGGGGATAGAGGACCATCAAAGTGACAAATGGCTTCGCATATTATTGGATTGTGTCTTTTTGTCCAGCACTACTTCCTGGTAGTCATCACTCTATTCCGTAGTCCAGACTCTTTACAGTCCAAAAGCTAACCTGTCACTGTCCAACCTGTATAAATATGGGAATACTCTTGTCCATATTGCACACGTTCTTCTGTAGAATCTTAACATAGGCTGTATTAGCCCAAATAAATTAAAGGATCTTTCAGCAGCAATTGCTCAGAACATGTTTCGGCGCCTGTACCTGTACATGCCTCTCTGAGAAGCGGCTCTTTGTCTAAGCAAATATTCAGCAAACACAAGCCAGATAATAAAGAATAAAATGTATTCTTTATTATGTGGCTTGTGTTTGATATTTAATATGAAGGCGGCAAATGAAAAATTAGCTAAAAAAGTGAAGTTTGGCTTATAAGTGCAGAGGTTTACTATGAATAAAGAATATCTGTCAAACTTAACACCATTACTCAATTTGTATGGTACAAGTTCCGATTAGAACAATTTCACTTATCCCTGAACCAGTCTGTACCCTTTCTAGCTAGATAGCTTACCTCAGTTAAACCACCTGCCAGTTTATAACTAAAGTAGAAACAAACTGGGTCATTACATCCAACCCACGTGTTTATAAAATAAACGGTTAAGCTAGACAACCGGTACATGCCAAGGGAAATCCTAACAAGTGCTGCAACAATTGCCATCTTGCACCAGAAATGTAAAACAACCCCTATGATAACCCTATTTCTCACTATGAACGTCTGCAAACAAAAAAGTTCTATGTTTCTTCAAACCCTAAGTTAATGCTGCAACGTAATGGGTTAAGATTGTGATATTTGGGTAAATACTATCAAAATTGAGAATTTTTGACACTTTGAGTAAATAAGTACTTAGACATGTTCATATGTTCATCTCAATGTAAAATGTGAAGGTGAATACTAAGTCAGAATGTTGCCAAAAGATAAAATTAAGTGGCACAACTGACAAATTAAAATCTATGAAATTATTGCAGCCAAACCTTTTAACAATCTCTGGATATTAACAGAAAAATGTCTAGGGCATTTCAGAAAAGAATGAAAGCCATTAGTCAAGAAAATATCAAAATATAATGATTCTTAAGTAGATTCTAAGTACAGGTAGGCAACCATGTAACTGTCGTAGGCTCCTGTTTGCTACCGGTAGTGCCTATGGGTTATATCTTTCATTCAGACAACATATTCATATTTTTGACTGATTGCATCATTCTTTTGTTTCATTTCAATTATTAGTACCAAACTGTGGCCCTCTTCCCAACATCGACCACGGCAAAGTGATGTATACCAGCACTACTTATAACAGTGTTGCCACCTACTCGTGTCTTGGAGGGTACCATCTGTCTGGAGTGTCCAGCAGAACTTGTTTGTCAAATAGCAAATGGAGCAATACTGAACCAAGGTGTACGAGTAAGTTATTGTTTACAAGAAATTATTTAAAATGAAAATACAGTAAAATCCACATTTGGGTAATACTGTATGTTAAACGTTGCAGCAACCTTAATTTTGTGATATGCAAATCTGCAATGATTAACATATTTTACAAGAGATACAAAGTGAAATGACGTGATCATTATTTCCTTTCTGTGTTTGAAATAGTTGAGCACCTGACTCACAACAAACTGGGCAATATCATCCAGTAAAAAGTCAGCTCTGTGTGCGGTGAATAATAACAAAATCGTTTCAAAGATATTCATCAAACCTTGCAAAATTATACAATATTTACATAGCACTTATGTTGTAGTTGTAATATCAAGCACATGATGATGTATGTTTTACTCACAGACATTAACTGTGGTCCCCTACCCAACATTGATCAAGGCAAAGTGAAATATACTACAACCACCCTCAACAGTGTTGCCACCTACTCCTGTCTCAATGGATACCAGCTGTTGGGGGTGTCCAGCAGAACCTGTTTGTCCAACGGTAAATGGACCCATACCCAACCGACATGTAACAGTAAGTGACAAGAACTATACAAACATTCAGCAGGTTTCAATTAGGTTTCTGACCATTTTATTTGCTGCTGTGCTTATGTTGCTATAAGTCCGATCAAAATTGTCTTATCGCTCAGTGCTGCCGTTGCAAGACTTAGTTGCGATTACCCTTGCCAGACACACCTGGAATAGTCAATACACAAGGCTTCTCCTTTGGAAACAGAGAACCAAATTCATGCTGTGAACAACTCCGCCAAGGGTACCCATCCTAAATCAATATCGTGGGGTGGGTCTGACCCCCATATCCTCCTGCCAAGCCTTGGCAATTGGGTGCCACTCTGACCAAGACTTCAAAGAGGGCCCAATTTATCCTGTCTTATAACCTTTACATAATCATTGAGACAATACGTAGGTCGACTGATTATCACTGCCTTCTTGATTTCTCTCTGTAAATTTTGACAACTTCAACTGGAAAAATATTCTTTATGTTCATTTTAAGAATAAGCAATATCAAATCAACATAGTTATAATCAAATTTGGTGTCTGGAAATATGTTTATGCGATCTCTTGTCTTGAGACCTGAGCATAGAATGGATGCATGTATGCGTTTTGGCAATTAATATAATAGAGCAAGTGACAATAAATCAAGGGAAATGTATACTCAAGGATTGAATTTAGGGCTTCAATGCACAGAGATTGATAGTATCGAATAGGGATAAAATGCAGTGTTGCCTGTAGCCGAGGTCATTGCCATATGAATCGACACACGAGACTTCCTGTTTGTAAACAGGGCACCGAAAGATGGATAACTCTTCCTTGTTTGCAAACAAGTCACTTAGATGTGTTACTTTGCTATATGATCATTTCAAAAGTCATCTAAAAATTTTCACCAAGTAAAAAGAGAACCTGAATTTCATGGTCCAAGCCTTTAAACCCTTGGCGTTGTTTTGCTGACTGTCTTTTTAGATATACAGTGCCCATGACGTGTTTATTATAGTTTTCTTCACATGCAATGCCAACTGTTCCTTAGCCAAATCCACATGAAAAAACATCAGAAAATTTGTTAGAACAAAATTGACATTTATGGGGGGCTTGGGAAATATTCCTCTCCTCCGAGAGTTGACAAACGAGATTGACGCTACTCATTCGTCGACTCTCAAGGCTCCACCATTGTTGCCCTATCTTTCAATTTTATTTTGATTATGATATGATGGAAACGTTTTCAAAAGATTAGATGACCCATATTTTGTTCTGAGTTAATCATCATTTTCTAAATTTTTACAATTTCATGATTTAATGTGTCTGCAGATTTTGAGAGATCGAAAAAGATATTTATCGATATATTTATGTATTTATACAGCAGAAGATATTTAGCTCTGTATATTCAATCATAAAACTACAAAATATATCATCATACACAGAGCAATGACCTTTCATTATCAACATCATGAGAAACTGGAGTATTAGGGTTAAATGATGACTGTCCATGAAGCCTTCAAAATGTGTGATCAATTATTAAATTTACATCAATTTTATGCACTGTTCTCTTTGATACCTGCTTAGATCATGTGGGGTCATCTTCCAAAGGCACGATTGAAAATTTTGCCGTAATGTGGCTCAAAATGTGTGATGAATAGGTTTTCAATGGTATTGAGTGTTTATAGGGACAAACATACAGATGTATGTATCACCGTGGTTTAACATTCGTACAGGCATTAGCCTGTTGTCCTGCCCATCATTCGTAGTTTACACCGTGAAATTGAACTAACATTTGAAATGTAGGAGCCATGAGGTAGGCAATTACCAGAGAAGAGTAAGATGTGATTCACAGAAGGCACCCACCGCCTAAAAACATAGTTTAATCTTCACATTCTTATTATAATCTGCAACTTCCCAAAATGCTGTTGGTCGAATATCAAAAGGTATCGTGCGAATCATATATGAAGCATTGAAACATATTGTTATCTTTCTGGCAACAGGTACCTTACGTGCCAAAATTACCAATTTTTTCATTATTATATCAGCAGTCGGAATGGTTACGATGAGCACATATATCTCAATGATATTTTGTAGACAGGGCTGTACATTGTATGTTAAACTTAGCCCATAACCCTACCTTTATACTGGTTGGTTATAAAAACAAGTAAAACGGGATGTTCATAATGATTCTGATGTTGCTCTAGCTAGTATAGTTCAGGAAGGAAGTTCCGCATGTACGAGCAGCAACACATATCAAGCGAGGCAGAACATGTTGTTCTTGCCAAAACAGTAACCTGAATATTATTAACTGTTTGAAAAATTACAGCCATGTACTCCAGACAAATTGTGCTTAATATAAGAAATCATATATCTTTAGAACAAATATTCCTCCCTCCCACAGATGTAAGTGACGCCCTGTTTTTCTATGGGTACACTCTTATCATGGCAGCTGATTGTCTACGTGGCCCAGTAACAGGAATAAGGATTTTGGTAGGAAATCAATATGCATGTCCATATTGACCACTTCTGGGAAGCATACAACCGTTTGTGTTTTGTTGTAAACAAAATATGGTCCTCTGCCATTTTCTTTTGTTTTACTGTCTCATTTGATTTTAGGGGCAACAACGTCATGTCCATATCCTGGCGTACCCAATAATGGAGCCATCAATCCTAACATAATCAAAACATACTCTCTTGGTCAAAGTGTTAGTTTTACCTGTGCTACTGGATACAAGATTTCAGGAATTTCAAGAGCGATTTGTCAACAAGGAGGAAGATGGTCATCTCCAAGACCTACCTGTCAAGGTAACATGTCATTACAGATGCTCTTTCTATACTGGCATAGAGCCAATGGGTGTGTCATGTCGTGGTATAGTTTCCTTCACTGACTTATGGTTCCCTTTCCAATATCTCATGGAGCTGGATTCCTTTAACTAACTAGATCTATGCATTTTTTTTAGTTTTACGTTGGTATCCAAAATAGACTTGAATAATATATTTGCTCTGTGTCTAGCTAGGTGGGTATACTTGAAACAATTAAGTGTAATTAAATGCTATGTGCTCCATTGTATGGAATCTGAGCATCTTATTCCATTTTATTTTTGATCATACTTTATTCTTTATATATGATTAATGTAATTAAATATACTCATATCAGCCTACAACATTATTGAGGATATACTCAAAGTGAAAATTATATCTCCATGAATAGTACAACATTATGCTTGTAAGCCACCTGGTACAAGTATTCTATTAAATGGAACTTATACGCAATAACAATAAACGCGGCATGTTTTGGTCGTGGTCCTCCTTTTTTGACAACATCGTGCCTTATCTCTGGAACTGAGTGCTTAAACTACTGTTCTTTTATCAACAATATCAGTGTCAATCCTTATGATGCCACTTTTCAGGATAACGCTAACACTTCAAAAGAGGAATCACTCAAAGTTAAAATTATTTCTCCATGAATAATGTCAATCCTTATGAAGCCACCTTCCATGATAATGGTAACAGTTCAAAAGAGGAATCACTCAACATGAAAATTATTATTAATAATGCATTTGTGTGCACTCAAATGGAGTATGCAGAGTCGCTGTGCTGGCTTACATTCAATACATAATCTGTGCGCTATGAAGTGTTATTCCTGGTAAGACTATTCAAAGTATATCTTCCTTCATTCCTTTTCTTCTATGAGCACTATTAACTAGGAAAAATAATGTTTAATCCTGACATGATCGTGATAATTTTCTCAGTTGTAGCAACCAACTGCGGTCCTCTATCCGACATAAATCAAGGAAAAGTGACATATACCTCTACAACCATAAACAGCGTCGCCACGTACATATGTAACAGTGGATACACACTGTCTGGAGTGTCCCGACGAACCTGTTTGCCAAGTGGTCAATGGAGCCATACTCAACCAACGTGTACAGGTAAGTGACAACCAACTTAATAACTAAATCCCTGGCAATTTGTCTTACTTAATATCAGGTTGTGTGTGTCAATTTTCACACTGTTTTGTTATATTTCATTGTTGATTTTTTTTTAAATGATACATGTCGATGGGTTGTGAATTTTACCTGCCAACAGAATTGTTAAACAAGGCTTTATGCTGATAATATCCTGTTTGGCCTTGTTTTCGTCTTGCACACGTGTCAAGTAAGTAGGATATGTTTAAAAATCGTCATTTGTTTATAAAATAGAAGCTGAAACACTTTTCAAATCTTTTCAAGTGTACAGGACAAGTTATTACTGTGTGATTCATACATTCTGGGACAAGAAATGATAAAAAATTAGGTACTCTTGATGCAGAACAATTTTATCCCGCTCATAATCTTAAAGACCAGGCTATTTAGCACACTATTCATTTATTTGATTTTAACATATCTATTTTTACCGGATACCCCTATAGTACAATAATACACTAATACAACGGTATCTCCAGACAAAGCAAAACCCCGCTGTGTTTACAATTGGACTGACCTAACAGGTTTCCTTGGCAGGTGTGGGGGCATTGCACCAAACCAATGCTTAATAAAGCTGTTGACCTTGGCGTGCATTCATAATGGATCTTATTATAATTCTTAGCAATTTTTTTCCATTGACATGAATTCTAATTAGAAAGATTAATGCAGACGGCAAGTTAAATCTGGGCAATTTGAGGCAATTTGAGTGCAAAAGTACAACAAGGTAAATATATAGGACAGAGTACAGCTTTCTTCAGTGTAACCTGGGTGCCAAACATACAGAATGCGCCCAGGAAAGGTGTAAACTGCGGGTATGTTATGCTGGTAAGCTTTACCTAAAATTCCCATTCAATATCTTATACAAAAAGCCAATTGTAATCAAATGGAAGAAGCAGACGATATTGTTAAAATCAGTGAGTGACTACCTGCTTGAGCGAGAAAGTTTTAATAATTGACATTTTTAACTTGTCTATATAGTGACTTCAAGCCCCCCCCCCCAAAAAAAACGAGCACTTTTGGGATCCAAAATGTATATTTTGTATCATAAAATAAATTGGGACATACTGTGCACTTCCTTATTTATCTTTTCCTTATTGTTAACATCATCATCATCATCATCATCATCATCATCATCATCATCATCATCATCATCATCATCATCATTTATTCTTCACTGGTTCCCGCAGTAGGTGAGCCTACTCAACTGGCCAGAACTCTGGACCGGTGTTTATACAGACCATTGGCCAGAAGAGTTGCAGATTTTTATGATTAATCTTTAACATCAAGTTGTTGGCTGGTAAAGGTAACATTGAAGATGTCAACAGATATTTTTACTTCCAAGTGTACAATAATCTACGCATATGAAAATGTATACCCTTAACAGAAGAAGGTATATGAGAGACACTTCCAAAGTACCCTTTGCCTTTGTCCCTAGATTATATATAAAACGCATTTGTTAAAACATATTTCTAGAGGCTACGTCTGCTGGATTCTTACTTGTTGAGATGTACTTTATGTGTGCTTGGTCTTTAAGGTTGAGCATACATATCAGGTGTATCAAGAACTGCACGCCCATAATACGGGCATTTCTCTTTCATGATACATAGAGTACGGCAGAACTGTCCATGAATTACGTCACTGGCTCTGGTGCCGTCACTTTGATAACTTATGAGCACTCTTGGGATCCAAAATATACCTTTTCATCATAAAATACTACTTTATTTTCTCTTTTCATTCTTCTTCTGTTTCTTCTTCTCCTTCTTCTTCTTCTTCTTCTTTTTCTTCTTCTTCTTCTTCTTCTTCTTCTTCTTCTTCTTCTTCTTCTTCTTCTTCTTCTTCTTCTTCTTCTTCGTCTTCTTCTTCTTCTTCTTCTTCTTCTTCTTCTTCTTCTTATTATTATTATTTTTATTATTATTATTATTATTATTATTATTATTATTATTATTATTATTATTATTATTATTATTATTATTATTATTATTATTATTATTATTATTATTATTCAATATTGTGGGTGTGATAGCTTCACGAAGAACATGTGCATTTCCTGGAGCCCCTGTCAATGGAGCCATCAACCTGTCCACTGCCCAATCCTACTCTCCGTGTAACAAAGACAACAGAATACTTTTAACATATATGAACTTTTTCCATCGTGTATGGTGTGTTTGTTGGTTTATTATAATAAGAACATATCTTTTTTGATTATTTTGGCTATATTTAAATAATAATAATAAATTTTTGGCCCTATAGCATGTTCCCCAACAGCAGTCACAAGAGCAAGTTATCGTCATTTGGGGGGGGGGTTGTTTAATTTTTTTTGTTTAACATTTAGCATGTCCATACACTTTAAATAAAGGATGTGACGCCCAAATGCTGGGTTCCCCAATGAAAGTGTGAAAAATTCATCACTCAACTGAAATTACAATCAAGTTTCTTTTGTTATAGTGCAATAATGAGTAACACAACTGATGTTCACTTATAGTTATGTAATCCAACAACAAGTCATGTATTCATTTCAAAACGTCGAATCTGCCAAGGTCATTTTCATATGTTATAATTGGCATTCGCAAAACAGTGATATTATGTTATTGCCAACGAATAGTGTCACAATTATGATATCGACAAGCTTTTGATAATTTTCATTAGTAGCCGTCAATTCTAGGCCTCTACCCAACATAAACCATGACAAGGTGGAGTATACAACTACTTTCCAGAACAGCTGAAAATAGCCAAAACAAACCCACTTACTACAAAGGTGATCAATCTTTTCAGCCATTGCCATCCAATGTCAAATTTACTTACCATTACAAAACTTTTGATAAATTAGCTCATTGGTATGGTACGCCATTATATATAGTTCGAGGTCGGAACATTCTACAGAATTTGCACACTCTATTTAAATAGCAAACGTTTCTATGAAATGGACCAGGAAGAGATCTGCACCTTCGTCAGCCTCTGGTAACCTTTCCGTGCCCTTAGTCACACACTTTTGACAGAAATTATGAGAGATCAGGCACGAAAGGTAGTACATCCTTCAAGAAGTGTCAATGCCACAAAATCCAGGAGAGCAAATCAGATTTCGATGAGAGTTGATATTTAATATTGGAAGGAGATTTTGGTTTTTATACATATAACCAGGAACCTGAAAGAATAGCAATATATTAAAAGCCAATGAATTACTCTTAAATGTGACAAAGTCTTCATTTATGGTTTCTGATTATCCACGCAAAAAGTAAAACACAGAATCAGAAATCATGATAAACACCCCCAATAGAAAACATAAATAACGTCAGTATTCTGGCCATAAATTTAGGCGAACATCCTACATCGAATAGTACAGAAACACATGATCCATATTCATTAATTCCAAACCCAACAATGACGGCAAAGAGATTTCAGACTTGCCAAAGCATCTACATTTCTTTTCCAATACCAATGTGAAGAAACAAATTTCACTCCTGACTTCAGACAGGCAGTCACCCTTAAAAGGCAACTGGTGGTTTTACACCGGTCCTCTCAACCTTAGAAATATCCATCATTAACTGCAGACACTAGTTCTTTTTCCAAAATGTATAGGCCTAACCATCCAAAACACAAATTTCATTTCTTCTGCCAAAAATAAAAAGAGAACTGTTAGGCCTATCACCTTTTAGTTCTCCCGACTTGTCAGTCAGCTATGTTTACAGTAAAACAGTAAAGTAGGCCTACATCGTTTTTGTGACATTTATGAATCTGGAACATTATAAACACACCCTAAGGATTTTATAAAATAAAAGCAAAATCTATATTCTTGCAAGCCACAGGCATCTTGAAAAAATTATAACATTATCTGACTCTACGTGTCAAAAGAACAATGTTTATTCCATGAATTTCTCAAATTGAATCTTTGCAGTTTTGGCTTGTGGTTTCCAGAGTGACAGTATGTAAAGACCTCAAGTTAGCAAATTAAAATTTCTCTTTATAAAGATGACACTAAAATTCTATTACATACAAGAAGGTTTATTTTCCACTTGCATTAACATTTTGCCTCTCCATACAAAAAACCTAATTATTGATACACTAAAGGCACGTTTGCTCGATGACATACTAGCATTATTTATATCAAGGGTAGTTGATAACAACACAGAAAGTACACAATATTAGTTTACAGGGGTTTTTTTTCCAAATATACGGAAAATCACTTTTTGGAAAGCTGTCAAACAAACTGTTAACTTGAAAACTATTATGCATGTGAAAATGCTAGGACCAAACATCGCGGGTGCACATGTTTTCTAACAGTAATGTAATGTTTGGCTTCCAGTATGTATATGTAAATCCCTATTTATAAATACAATTTACACCTCAAAGAACCCAATCTTAGTAATAGTATTAAAATCCTAAATAAAACATCACAATCAATCACTGAATCTTTTTGCAGAAGTTAGTATTCAGCGAATTAACAAATCAGACAGTTCATACGACTGCGACACTTGTATGTTATAAGGTGCTGGTGGATCTCCTTTACCTTTAATAGTCGTATTTCTATTGCTAAACTGCTAAACTGGTCCTTCGTCGCATCATTGGGCGTTAAGAAATTGTCAATTGATATACTTTTAAATAAACGAAGATAAATATCACACTTTGTTCAAGTCATTATTTAAAGATTGATGCACACTGCAACTTGAAAAGCTGCATCGCTTCAATAAGAAATTATCAACAGACTACCTTGCCCTCTCTCTCTCTCTCTCTGTATATATATATATATACATACATATATATATATATATATGGGAAAATTATGTAATCTTAATTATATGTCATACATACCTACATCTTTTAAATTACTTTATGATTCCCACAATTTGGCTTGTCCATCATAGTTCATCAATTTGTGAGTTTGGCAGACTGGTAAATGCGTCTATTTTTATGCTGGATTTTGGTCGCTGGGACAATCTTCTGTCACCGGCGTGTCTTTGCCTTGAACATCTGTTTCTTTCTGTCACGCCTGACACTGAAACGAGTTAATTCAAAACAGCATTGCAATGCCTCACAATAACGAACTGCTTTTAGTTTGCGGATTACTGTTTTGGAATTGTCAATAACGTATAAAAATTCTTGCAGTCTACATCACAGGGAAGTTTACTTTAGAAAGATGCCGCTGTCTAAAGCAAATTAAACATAAAAAGGTTGCTAATAAATGGTTTGTTTTAGTATTGTAACTTTTTTTGGGGGGGGAGGCACGGGGGAAGAGGACCATCAAAGTGACAAATGGCTTTGCATATTATTGTATTGTGTCTTTTTGTCCAGAGCCACTTCCGGGTAGTCATCACTCTCTTCCGTAGTCCGGACTCTTTACAGTCCAAAAGCTAACCTGTCACTGTCTAACCTATATAAATATGGAAGTACTATAGTCCATATGGAACACGTTCTTCTGTAGAAAATAACATAGGCTGTATTATCTTAAATAAAGTAAAGGATCTTTCAGCAGCAATTGCTCAGAACATGTTTCGGCGCCGTACCTGTACATGCCTCTCTGAGAAGCGGCTCTTTGTCTAAGCAAATATTCAGCAAACACGTGCCAGATAATAAAGAATAAAATTTATTCTTTATTATGTGGCTTGTGTTTGATATTTAATATGAACGTAGCAAAAACTAGCTAAAAAGTGAAGTTTGGCTTATAAATGCAGAGCTTCACTATGAATGAAGAATATCTGTCAATCCAAACACAATTACTCAATTTATATCATACAAGTTGGATAAGAACAATTTGACTTATCACTGAACCAGTCTGTACCCTTTCTAGCTAGATAGCTTACCTCAGTTAAACCACGTGCCAGTGTATAACTAAAGTAGAAACAAACTGGGTCATTATATCCAGCCCAAGTGTTTATAAAATAAACAGTTACAGCTAGACAACCTGTACATGCCAAGGGAAATTCTAACAAGTGCTGCAACAATTGCCATCTTGCACCGGAAGTGTAAACAACCCCAATGATGACCCTATTTCTCACTATGAAAATCGCTAAACAAAAACTTTCTATGTTGCTTCCAACCCTAAGTAAATGCTTTAACGTAGTGGGTTAAGATTGTGACATATGAGTAAATATGATCAAAATTGAGAATTTTTGACACTTTGAGTAAATATGTACTTAGGCATGTCTGAAAAATGAAAGTCATTAGCATTGAAGTCAAGAATATGTTCTCAAACTATAATTTTTCTTAACAAAATCTTCAGTGCAATTAGGCAAACGAACATTTGTTGTAGCCCGCCGCTTGCTACCGATAGCCCCTGGGGAATTAACCTGACAGAAAACATGTCAACGTTAAATGTCTGAAAGTTGAATACTAAAACAGAATGTTACCAAAAGATAAAATTAAGTGGCACATCTGGCAAGTTAAAATCTTTGAAGTTATTGCAGCCAAACCTTTTAACAATCTCTGGATATTAACAGAAAAATGTCTAGGGCATGTCAGAAAAAAGTGAAAGCCCTTAGCTTTGACGTCAAGAAAATGTAATCAAAATATAATGATTATTAAGTAGATTCTAAGTACAGGTAGGCAACCATGTAACTGTCGTAGGCTCCTGTTTGCTGCCGATAGTGCCTATGGGTTGTATCTTTCATTCAGACAACATATTTATATTTTTGACTGATTGCATCATTCTTTTGTTTCATTTCAATGATTAGTACCAAACTGTGGCCCTCTTCCTAACATCGACCACGGCAAAGTGATGTATACCAGCACTACTTATAACAGTGTTGCCACCTACTCGTGTCTTGGAGGGTACCATCTGTCTGGAGTGTCCATCAGAACTTGTTTGTCAAATAGCAAATGGAGCAATACTGAACCAAGGTGTACGAGTAGGTTACTGTTTACAAGAAATTATTTAAGATGAAAATGCAATAAAATCCACATTAGGCAATACTGCATGTAAAGCGTTGCAGCAACCTTAATTTTGTGGTATGCAAATTTGCAATGTGTCATTGTACTGCTATCCGTGACTCTTAAATTGTGTTGGTGGATACTGTAAGGAGAGTGACCAACAAATCATCGGAAATCTGCAAACCATGGCTGAATGCACATTATGTTTAATATGAAATTATATTTCGTCTTGTACGATTTTGGTTGGGCCGGTTTCCCATGTTTATATTTTCGTTATATTTTAATGCAACATGATATCTATGTTAAACATCCAGAATATATGTTTAAAAATCTTTTAGCAGGGTAAGGTTCTTTGAAAAGATCAGTCCTTTTACATCATGCGCTAATGAAATATGTACCTTTTGTGTAACCCTATCAATTGCATATATATGTTGCTGCAATACCAAACATGCAGATTGCCTGCCCCGTTTCCAGCAGTGATCATTTCACCGTCAAAGTGTATTTCCATGGTGAAAATATGACATTCATTAGCGTAGGTGGATACTATAACCTACTGATTAATATATTTTACAAGAGATACAAAGTGAAATGACGTGATCATTATTTCCTTTCTGTGTTTGAAATAGTTGAGCACCTGACTCACAACAAACTGGGTAATATCATCCAGTAACAAGTCAGCTTTGTGTGCGGTGAATACAACAAAATCATTTCAAAGATATTCATCAAACCTTGCAAAATTATACAATATTTACATGGCACTTATGTTGTAGTTGTAATATCAAGCACATGATGATGTATGTTTTACTCACAGACATTAACTGTGGTCCCCTACCCAACATTGATCAAGGCAAAGTGAAATATACTACAACCACCCTCAACAGTGTTGCCACCTACTCCTGTCTCAATGGATACCAACTGTCGGGGGTATCCAGCAGAACCTGTTTGTCCAATGGTAAATGGAGCCATACCCAACCGACGTGTAACAGTAAGTGACAAGAACTATACAAACATTCAGCAGGTTTCAAATAAGTTGCTGACCATTTTATTTGCTCGATCCTGTGTTTATGTTGCTATAAGTCCAATCAAAACTGTCTTATCGCTCAATGCTGCTGTTGCAAGACTTATTTCCGATAACCTTTGCCAGACACACCTGGAATAGCCAATACACAAGGCTTCTCCTTTGTAAACAGAGAACCAAAATCATGCTGTGAACAACTCTGCCAAGGGTACCCATCCTAGAGCCATTTCGTGGGGTGGGTCTGACTCCCATATCCTCCTGCCAAGCCTTGGCAATTGGGTGCCACTCTGACCAAGACTTCAAAGAGGGCCCAATTTATCCTGTCTTATAACCTTTACATAATCATTGAGACAATACGTAGGTCGACTGATTATCACTGCTTTCTTGCTTTCTCTCTGTTACTTCTGTCAACCTCAACTTGAAGAATAGTCTTTATGTTCATTTTAAGAATAAGCAATATCAAATCAACATGGTTATAATCAAATTTGGTATCTGGAAATGTGTTTATGCCACCTCTTGTCTTGAGACCTGAGCACAGAATGGATGCATGTATGCGTTTTGGCAGTTAATATAATAGAGCAAGTGACAATAAATCAAGGGAAATGTATACTCAAGGATTGAATTTAGGGCTTCAATGCACAGAGATTGATAGTATCGTATAGGGGTAAAATGCAGTGTTGCCTGTAGCCGAGGCCATTGCAGTATGAATCGACACACGAGACTTCCTGTTTGTAAACAGGGCACCAAAAGTTGGATAACTGTGTTCCTTGTTTGTAAACAAATCACCAGGGGGTGCTACTTTGCTACATGATCATTTCAAAAGGCATCTAAAAATTTTCACCAAGTAAAAAGAGAACCTGAATTTCATGGTCCAAGCTTATAAACCCTTGACGTCGTTTTCCTGACTGTCTTTTTAGATATAATGCCAATGACCTGTTTATTATAGTTTTCTTCACATACAATGCCAACTGTTCCTTACCCAAATCCACATGAATAAACAACAGAAAATTTATTTGTTAGAACAAAATTGACATTTGCGGGGGGCTTGGGAAATATTCCTCTCCTCCGAGAGTTGACAAACGAGATTGACGTTAATCATTCGTCCAGAAGGAAGGCACTACCATTGTTGCCCAAGCATTCAATTTTACTTTGATTATGATATGATGGAAATGTTTTCAAAAGATAAAATGACCCATATATTGTTCTGAATTTGTCATAGTTTTCTGATTTTTCACAGCTTTATGATTTAAGATTTTATCAATATATTTATGTATTTATACTTAACATTAGCACAGCAGAAGATATTCATGGCTGTTGCTTCAATTTTAAAACAACAAAATATATCATCATACCCAGAGCAATGACCTTTTATTAGCAACATTATGAGAAACTGGAATATGAACGTTAAATAATGACTGTCCATGAAGCCTCAAAAATGTGTGATCAATTTTTAAATTTACATCAATAGTATGTACTATTCTCCTGATACTTGCTTAGATCATGTGGGGTCAACTTCAAAAGGAAAGACTGAATATTTGGCCATAATATTTGATGAATAGGTTTTCATTGGTATCAAGTGTTTATAGGAACAAACATAAAGATGCATGTATCACAATGGTTTTAGATTGGTACAGGTATTTGTCTGTCGTCCTGCGCATCATTCCTAGTTCCACCATGAAATTTAACCCACATTTGAAAGGTAGGAGCCATGAGGTAGGCAATTACCAGAGAAGAGTAACGAAGTGATTCATAGGCGGCACCCATCGACTAAACATCGTTTAATCTTCAAATTCCTATTATAATCTTCAACTTCACAAAATGCTGTTGGTGGAATGTCAAAACCTATTGTCCTAAACATACATGTATCACTGATACGTATTGTAATCTTTCTGGCAACAGGTATCTTACGTGCCAAAATAACCAATTTTTTCATTGTTATATCAGCAGTCAGAATGGTTGCGATGAGCACATATATCTCAATGATATTTTGTAGACGGGGCTGTACAATGTATGTTCAACTTAGTCCATAACACTACCTCTTTACTGGTTGGTTACATAAATAGTAAAACGGGATATTCATAATAACTCTGATGTTGCTTTAGCTTTTATAGTTCAGAAAGGAAGTTCGGCATGTACGAGCAGCATTATATATCAAGCGAAGCAAAACATGTTGTTCTTGCAAAAATAGCAACCTGAATATTATTAACTGTTTGAAAAAGTACAGTCATGTACTCCAACAAATTATGCTTAATATGAAAAATCACATATCTTTAGGACACGTATTCCTCCCTCCCAGAGCGGTAAGTGACGCCTTGTTGTCCATGGGTGCACTCTTATCATGGCGGCTGATTGTCTACGTAGCCCAGTAACAGGGGTAGAGATTTTGGTAGGAAATCAATACGCATGTCCGTATTGACCACTTCTGAGAAGCATACAACCGTTTGTGTTTTGTGGTAAACAAAATACGGTCCTCTGCTATTTTCTTTTGTTTTGCCGTCTCATTTGATTTTAGGGGCAACAACGTCATGTCCATTTCCTGGAGCGCCCACTAGTGGAGCCATCACTCCAAACATAATTAAAGGATACTCTCCTGGTGAAAGTGTTAGTTTTACCTGTGCTACCGGATACAAGATTTCAGGAAGTTCAAGAGCGATTTGTCAACAAGGAGGAAGCTGGTCATCTCCAAGACCTACCTGTCAAGGTAAAAGGTCATTACGAATGATCTATCTATACTGGCATAGAGCCAATGGGTGTGTAATGTCGTGGTTTAGTTTCTTTCACTGACTTATTGTTCCCTTTCCAATATCTTATAGAGCTGGTTTCCTGTAACTAACTAGGTCTATGCATTTTTTTTAGTTTTACGTTGGTATCCCAAATAGACTTGAATAATATATTTGCTCTGTGTCTAGCTAGGTGGGTATATTTGAAACAATTAAGTGTATTTAAGTGCCATGTGCTCCTGTGTGTGGAATCTGAGCATCTTATTCCATTTTATTTTTCACATACTTTATTCTTTAAATATGATTAATGTAGTTAAATATAATCATATCAGCCTACGACACTATGCTTCGTGAGCCAGCTGATACAAGTATTCTTTTAAACGGAAGTTCCAATCAACGAGGCATGTTTTGCTCGTGGTCCTCTTTTTTGCCAACATCGTGCCTTATCTCAGGAACTGGGTTCTTGAACTACTGTTCTTATATTATCAATATCAGTGTCAATCCTTATGGTGCCACTTCCCAGGATAACAGTAACAGTTCAAAAGAGGAATCACTCAAAGTTAAAATTATTTCTCCATGAATAATGTCAATCCTTACGATGCCACTTTCCATGATAACAGTAACAGTTGAAAAGAGGAATGAATCAAAGTGAAAATTTCTCCATGAATAATACAACATTATGCTTCATGAGCCACCTGATACAAGTATACTATTAAACGGAACTTCCAATAAACGCGGCATGCTCGTGGTCCTCTTTTTTGCCAACACCGTGCCTTTTCTCTGGAACTGTGTGCTTGAATTAATGTTCTTATATTAACAATGTCAGTGTCAATCCTTATGATGTCACTTTCCAGGAAAACAGTAACAGTTCAAAAGAGGAATCACTCAAAGTGAAAATTATTTCTCCATGAATAATGCATTTGTTAGCACCCAAATGAAGTACAACAAGGTCGCTGTGCTCGCCTGTGTGCTATGAAGTGTTATTCGTGTTAAGACAATTCAAATTATATTTATCTTCATTCCTTTTCTTCTTTAAGCACTATTAACAAGAACAAAAAATGTTTAATCCTGACCTGATCGTGATAATTTTCTCAGTTGTAGGAATCAACTGTGGTGATCTATCCAACATAAATCAAGGAAAAGTGACATATCCCTCAACAACCGTAAACAGCGTCGCCACGTACTCTTGTCTCAGTGGATACACACTGTCCGGAGTTTCCCGACGAACCTGTTTGCCAAGTGGTCAATGGAGCCATACTCAACCAACATGCATAAGTGAGTAACTAAGAAGTTTACAACTAAACGCCTGACAATTTGTTAAAAAAACTAGTTTAATTTTATTTTAATATCAGGTTGTGTGTGTCAGGTTTCACTCTTTTTTGTTACATCTCATTGAAAATATTTTTTATAACATGATAAATATCGATGGGTTTCGAATCCTGTCTGCAAACAGAATTGGTAAACCAGGCACTATGCTGTTAAGATGACAGATACCACCTAATTCTCTGTTAGGCCTTTTTGGACATGCACACTTGTCAAACATTTGGGGTATATTTAAAATTGCCGTCCGTTTATAAAATGTAGCTGCAACATATTTCACATCTTTTAAAGTGTAGAGGACAAGTTCGTACTCGGCGGTGTATTCATGCATTCTGGGACAAAAATAATGAACATATGGGTACTTTTGATGCAGCACAATTTCATTCATCGCATAATCTCAATGATCTTGTTCTCTAGCATAGTTTTCATTTATTTGACTTACACATAATTATTTACAGTGGATAACCCTATAGTACTATGATACACTTGTGCAAGTTGTTTTCCAGACGTATTGGTTATTCATGCTGTTCTTAACCATAAACTCTGTTCTGGTGAGGCTACGACTAAGCTAACAGGTTTTCTTGGCTCGTGAGGGCGCAATGCACCAAACAAATACTAAGGAAAGCTCATTACCTGGGCATGCATTTATGATGGTTCTTATCACAATTCTTTGCAAAATGTTTTCTATGGACAACAAATCAAACTAAAAAGGATAACACAGACGGCAATTTAATTCCGGGTGCTTGTGGGCTTATGTGATTCAAAATGTATATTATTATCATCATAAAATATATTGTGAAATACTATGCACAGCATCCTTGTTTTTATTTAATTTTTCTATTTTTATTATTATTATTATTATTTTTATTATTATCATCATCATCATTATTATTATCATTATTATTATTATTATTATTATTATTATTATTATTATTATTATTATTATTATTATTATTATCATTATTATTATTATTATAATTATCATCATTATTATTCATTATTGCTGATGTGATAGCTACACGAGGTACATGTGCATTTCCTGGAGCCCCTGCCAATGGAGCCATCAACCCGTCCACAGCCCAATCTTACTCTCCAGGTCAAAGTGTAACTTTCATTTGTAATAGTGGATTCAGGATTTCAGGAAATTCAAAAGCAACATGTCAACAAGGAGGAAGCTGGTCATCTCCAAGACCAACGTGCCAAGGTAAACTCAGTGCTATTGTATATTAAGACTCCTTCCTTTAGTGCCGTGTTTTATCTGAACAAAAATGGAATAATGCTGTCCTTTATATTTGTATTTGTAGTTTCGAAGACAATAATAAAACTATGCGAGTGTGAATGCCTGGCCGACCGTTGTACATGGCATGAGCGTAGCGGCGGACAGCCAGGATACACGAGGTGAAGTCCGCCGCAGGCGGACCACTGAGTGTATCCTGGCTGTCCGCCGCTACGCGAGTGCCATGTAGAACGGTCGGCCATGGTACTCAACACGAGAATGGTTTTATTTTTATCCCATGTATATTATCATTCATCCACTCATCCATCTAATCTTTTGTATCAGCTCGGTACTTTTCATAGCAGACGACAGAAATCAACATCCTATGTGCGCGCGCATAGGGGGGGGGCGTGGCAGTAGCGTGTGGAACGGTCTCGAGAGTGCAGAACGGTCTCGAGAGTGTGGAACGGTAAAAAATACTACATGGTGTAGATCGCCACGTCCACAGCCACTCTGGACTACACATACATGGGATAAAATAGAATACTTTAAAACATACGAACTTTTTCCGCGGTGTGTGTTTTGCTTTATTATAATTAGGTTATATCTCTTGTGAATATTTTGGCTTTATGTGAAATATATATTTAGTCTCACAGCTTGTTCCCCCACAGAAATCACAAGAGAAAGGTGTTTAATATGCAATTGTGAAAGTGTTGCAATTGTGAAAGTGTTGTTTATCTTGTTGTTGGTAATTTCCTTTTACCACTCTCTAATTCGATTAATTTTTTTGGATATTCCACATGTCCATACATTTTAAATAAAGGATGCGACGCCCAAATGCTGGGTTCCCCAATACAAGTTTGAAAGATTCATCACTCAACTGAAATTATAATCACTTTTCCTTTCTTATAGTGCAATATCAAGTACTTCATTGGTGTACACTTCAAGCTATAAAATCCAACAATAAGTCACGAATTCATTTTACAACGTTGAATCTGCCAAGGTCTTTTTGAAGTGTTATACTTGGCATTCACAAAACAGTGATATTATGTTTATATCCAATGGAAAATGTCAGGATTATGATGCTAAAAAGCTATTGATAATTTCCATCCCTAGTCGTAAATTGCGGCCCTTTACCCAACATAAACCATGGCAAGGTGATGTATACAACTACCATCTATAACAACATTGCCACCTATTCCTGCCTGCCTGGATACACACTGTCTGGGGTCTCCAGACGAACATGTCTATCAAGCGGTCAATGGAGCAACACTGAACCAAAGTGTTTACGTAAGTAACTGCTACGATCACCAAATATTTTGGCTAACATTTATAGCAAAGTTAAACTGCGTTACCCGATTTTATTTTCCTGCTTTGACGCAAAACCTCTATTGCACTCACGAGTGAATGCAAACCAAACAAACAACCCCTGAGAGGAATACACTATATTGATAAAATGGTATTGGAGTCCAAAGTGAGGCTGAGTGATTTCTGCTATTTTGAATGTTTCACATAAATTGTATTTACATAAGAACAGTGACAAATATTAAACACCCTCTCCCTCCGCATTTTTATGCTGTGTGTGTGTGTGTGTGTGTGTTTGTGTGTGTGTGTGTGTGTGTGATATTTCTGGTACGTTTATTAGTTAATTATATACTGGTTCGCCTATAGCTGTCCATTGAAATGAATTTACTTTTGTCCTAACAGCCAGCTTCCAGGAAACTAAACGCTGACTCCGCTTGAAGTTTTCCTGTTTATAGTGACTATTTTCAATCCATTCTACGCCCATAAAATGAACTTTAATTGCATAACAGGAACAATGAATGGTGAGGCATGTCATGTGTCTCCTATAGTTACCCAGAAAGTGTTGGGAATATATGGGACACACAACATGTCCCCGCTGTTCATTGTTCTGTAAGTACATAATTTATTTAAGCGACTGGTGCCAAAAGGTTGCAGGTTCGAGTCCCGCTCATTCCGAACATAAAATATCATGTCAGGTCGAGAGTTTTAATCAAAACGTCAGTCATCAGATCATGTGTAATGTTTTTAATCAAAACCTCAGTTATCAGTTCCCATGCTATGTCTTTTATCAAACTTAAGTCATCAGATCCTGTGTTATGTTTTTTATCAAACCTCAGTCATCAAATCCTGTGTAATGTTTTTAATACCCTGATGTTTTGTTTGCTCTGAAACAGACCGAGTCTAACTCCCACCGGAGTAAACATTAGCTTGGGTCTGCGGCAGAGCCAATCGTTTTTTTTTTTTTTTTGTTTTTTTTTTTTTTTTTTGGTTTTTTTTTTTGGTTTTTTTTTTTTTTGCCAATTTATGAAAGGTTCGCGATTATTTTTTCAAACACTGTTTCCCACTTTATTCGTACTCTAATCTTAATCCTCCAATTCCATTCCCAATACTGATTATAGAAGGTAAATGTCCCTACCTTGGATCACCTGCCAATGGAGCCATCAATCCATCCACTGTCAAAGTCTACTCACCTGGTGAAAGTGTTACTTTTACATGTGCTAGTGGATACAGACTGGTGGGGAATTCCAGGGTGACATGTCAACGAGGAAGCTGGTCATCCGCAAGGCCCACATGTCAGGGTAAATTTTCGTAACTATATTGTGTCTGTAGTAACATAGAGACAATATGTACATTGTCACATACACCTGCACGGCCTTTAGTCCTGAACCCCCTGTGCAAAATAGCATGGCTATCATCCGGCCAAGACAGCTACAGCAAATACACTCTTTGTATGTATTTAAACATTACATTGAAATTAAATAAAATTTCGTTTGACTATCTTAGTCTTTCTTTGTATTTAAATATGCCGTTCAATTTGTGTGGATAGACCCATTGCCTAAATTATACATAGACGCACGGCATATATTCCGTGGAAAGCACGCTAAAAAGGCAATAAATCTGAATTCTATGCGTATTCAGTTATTCAAATGCGCCAAACGCTACTGAGGGTTTATTAACTATGGCCGATAATTTTTGCACTTTTAGTGATAAGCTGTGGTACTCTACCCAACATATTCCACGGCAGAGTGACATATACCTCCACAACATTGAATAGCGTGGCCACCTACTCCTGTGCCAGTGGTTACAATTTATCTGGAGTGTCCACACGGACCTGTTTGGCAAGTGGCCAGTGGAGCCATACTCAACCAACATGTTCAAGTGAGTGTCAGCCATGGTATATAATGCTAAAAAATTTCGAAGACTGAACTGCTACTATACTATGGCGTGCTCTTTGTGTCATTATACAATACTTCATATTTTTATATTTTAACATATATATTTAAACTGTTGCATCAGTGAAGAGAATCGTTGTTGCAGGTATTCTAAATATATTGCATGTATCAAGTTGGACTTCGGATGAAAGCATTTCATCTTGCAACTACGCATTCTTTGTTTCAATCAACGTGGGACACGTTAGATTATTACGGAGACCGAATCACCATGAAATAAGTGCCTCCCAGCAAGATAAGCATAATTTGGCATAAAGTGAGACAAGAAAAGACGTGTTTGCTGGAGACTACAAGAACTTGACAATTAACTGGGTCCCTGTGCGCAATAAAAACATGCCACAAAGACCAGGCTATCAAACAAGCGGCTTTTGATTGACAAGGCAACCATTAGGATAACGATAGAATATTGAATCACTTTCAGATAACCATAGCAATATTGAATCAATGCTACAAATATTTAATGGATCGGTTAGGATAAGGATTGCACTAATTCGTAGGAAAACCTTTTAAGTTTAATTTCATAAATACATTGAATATATTTCATAATTTACTCAATCTTTAAAAGACAATTCCTCGATTAATGAATGTTGATGTAAGATTGTAGACATATTTGTAAAAGAAAACAAATACAAATGCATAATTATGAAAGTGAGTGAAGAGTATTGAAAGCCAATATAAAATGCTTTGAATAATGACACAATTGACTTGCCATACTTTACCTTGCTTGCCATCTTTTGTCATAACGTCTCCAGTTTGCTTGTACTTTAATTTGATTATAATACTTTGGGTTTTAAACATCTACTTTCTGTTAGTTTTGTTAGCTTTGGTGAAATCTGGCACCCAAATATAGACGTCATCACCCCTAATCGACATTGCAAATACTGTCATCTTATGGTAACATTTTGAAAAAACGTCAGTTGCAAAGATTTCAGGCTTTGCATTTCCACCTCCTGGATACCTCACCAATGACGCCACCCACCAATCCACTGCCTATAACTACATGCCAAGTGAAAGTAACTTTTGCATGCCCTTGTGGACACATGATTTCAGGTAGGCCTAATTTTCAAACTGAAGTGTCACCCAGAAAGACCCTGGTGTTCTCGGATCCAACCTTCCAGTTTTAACTCTTGCGATATAGGCCTATGGTGTCTGACATCCACTGAACTTTTCGATTCCAGTTTTTGGAGCAATTCCTCTACACCTGCTGACGCGATTCAATGTTTGTGGGCTGTATTTTGAACAACGCTAACCTATTTCTAGCCTGCTGAACTGGATCCACCTGTGCGAACAAGGCGCACACTTTGGATCACTGCAAGTGCCAAACCTTACGCATTTTTACCGATACAAAGTGATAATTCCGGGTTGTCTGTCGATGCACACATGTATATATAGAGCGAAGCTAACTAGTTCTGCTATATGGTACCCATACTATAATATGTTTATCTTATATTTGTTAAGGCTTACTTCAATAAGTTGTACCGCAGCAGATACCAAATGTTCCAGCAGAGATTCAGCAGTCTCGCTGACAGCAAACGACACCATCATTACCCCGGAAGAAGCTTGGTCCATAATAGTATATCGTATATGGGCTCTTCAGGTTATAGGTACTCTGTCGAACAGTAGGCCTATTATAGCACTTTCTAATGAATTTATTATGGAGCCCATAGTGGCCTGGCCTACATAACATTTACACACATGCTTTACAGCACCAGCACTAAAAAGCGACCCAAACGTGAGATAAATATATTTATATGTCTGTGTGCTTGTATGTGTATGTGTACATGCACACCTATATGTTGATCCATATATACGCTGGAAAAAGAGGCCCGATTTGGGTTCTGTCACTTAGAGATTTTAAGGAAAGGCATTTATATGTAACTGTATTAACTGCAGGCTTTTGTCCCCTCACGTGCTTGGCACTGGAACTATGCATCCACTTTGATCAGCGCACTTGTGCCAGTTATTTAACATAACCATCTAGAAATAACACTTTTGTTAACAAACAAATGGAATATTCTAAATGTGTTAAGCGTCTCGTGTGTTTGGGCAAATGACTTCTATTAAGCTTTTTGCTTTCTCTATTTGTTACTTTTATCAAAAAAGTTCATTTTGCACTGCTTAGAACATGATTCTGCCGTCGTCCCTGTCAAGATTCTTATTCCAGCCTAGGTTGCAGCACAGGATCCCAGTTAAAATGAATACCTCCTATTCATGCAACTCCGTGGATCCTCGCCTTTAAATTAAATGTTTTATACTGTGGGACAATCCATTGACGTCTTGCTGAAATGGTTGTAGATGGTCCGCTTTATAACTTGTTAATAATTCGTGAGCCTTACGCATACAATTCTTATCAGCATAAGTAGCACAGCAGAGTGTGTGGTTTTGCCAATGGTCAAGGAGATGGTATCACATAAAGAATATAGACGAAGTTAGAACTCAAATTAGCAGTAGGTTCAAAGATGAAATGTAAATCCCATTCTGAGCACATTTGTTACGTATAAATAGGTGGGGCCATGTAAGGGGTTTCCTGCACATCTAGAAAGCATATGTGCAAACTTATTTATGGCGAGTTAGTGACCATTACTTCTGGTACAGCCTTCGAACCAAAACCTTTTAGACGCTCGATGCGTCTCTTAGTGTTCAGAGACCTTCTTGCTATGAATGCAGCGAAAGGCACCCCAGAAGTACGAGCAACTGCCTCACCATTGATAATTTCAGGCAGATGCTATGGAACTGTGCAAGAAACAGCTCTGCATAGACCTGCCGAATACTTAAGTGCCATTCCTTACGCTAGAGCTTAATTACCGGTGCCGGACTCTGTTCACAGTAAGGGGAACCTTTAACCATGGTGAAAATATTTTCACCAAATCAAAATCATGTTTGATTTGATATATTCATGGTAGCAAGACTTGGCTTTGCAACATAAATTAAAATAGATGTATACAGCATTCAACGGAAGCACTGTGGTTTGTATGATGTACAAGTCCAAGTGAGGACATGGATGCTTTGCCCCTTGGCTTCCCCTGGGAGGTTGAGCCAGGGGAAGCCAAACACAGCCAGTGATGAATGTGTACTTGGCTGTTTGTAGCATTACATACCGATTTTAATCAACAAGGTAACATGTTTACAATAAACGTGAGGTGGTCAATCTTGTGGTGACATCAGTATATAACAAGCACGTACCAATATATATATATATATATATATATATATATATATATATATATATATATATATATATATATATATATATATATATGTGTGTGTGTGTGTGTGTGTGTGTGTGTGTGTGTGTGTGTGTGTGTGTGAACGTTGATTATCTATGTATTGTGTACATTGAAGACCCAGAATCTCAGAAGCTCTTATGTGTATCCTAGAAATAAGTTAGTAAAGTTCATCAAAGAAGCACGATTAAAATGGCTTCATATGTAACAGTCATATTCCTCAACCGACAAAGAAGTAACTTCATATAGTAGTGGTTAACGGAGATGAAAGGAAAACCAAAGGTCGAATGGCTCCTTTTCGGTAAACCGTATGTATTGGGAACATGACGTATCTGACACTCACTGAAGTTCTTCCAAACAAGCAAGGCTCTCCACATGCATCCTCGTAATACAACAATTGAATACTTTTAGTCCAGATCCCATATCTATTTTTAGTTGCAAATCTGAAAATGTGATTTAGTTTCTGTCCTGACAAAAGTGTGGACTTCAGTATGTTGGAGCAAGTGGTAGAGAACACCATTTCAGATTTGCTGGTCACAGAGCTACACTTCAGAAATCAGAAACAAAAGGTAAATAATTTTCCAGAAAACAGGACTTAACATCAATGTGTTCATTACCGAAAACATCATACCAATCCAAAGACAGGCAGGAACAAAAGCTACAAATCACAGACAAAATCGTGAGTTATTTTGGCGAAAGAGTTGGCTACTGTTTAGCCTTTTGGGCTAAGTGATTTAGTAAAAGGGGGTAAGAAATATCTCTTAAAATGGTCTAAGATCAGTTGCACACCACAAGTGATAATAATACCCAGACAAGACATGGACTTACATATGGACATCGTAAACACCTAATAAGTCTAACCTCTCTTATATAACACCGCAGGTTTTGACTAGAAAATGTAATAATCCAGATAAATCTGTACCTTTCATCTTAGGCACAAGAAATATATTTCAAATTCCAAGTGGTTAGGCCTGTATGTTTTGAGAACAAAAAACTTAAGTTTGTAATTGATGAAGATACTTTATAAGTTGAGAGGACTGGTTTAAAACCAGCAATTTCTTTTTATGGATGACTGCCTGTCTCAAGTCAGGAATTGCTTTTTTTCACATTGGTATTGAAAGTTGATGCTTTAGTAACTATCGAATCTGAGCTTTTTGCTGTATTTAACTTTGCGTCATTGTTGGGTTGGAATTTATGAATGTCAGTAATGATGTGCTCGTGAGAAAATAATTTGACAAAATGTTATATTCTATTATCAATGAAATAGACTTCAAAGACATTTTAAACCTGTGGCTATTGATAGGAAGATACCAAAGGGTGATTTCATTAAACTAATATGTGATAATTATGATAGGGGTGTCGCTTACATACGTCTGCGCAATATTTCGTATAATTAGAAGGTACAATCATACATACCAACTTACCTTGATGGCGCTGTTCCGAAAGTTTCATACAAAAATTCGAATACTATTACCTCCAGGATATATAACCACACAAAAGTTGTTAAAGAGATGATTATTCTAAAAGAAACAAATACACATATCCGTGTCATATTTCTCCTTATATTTCAAATCATAATGAACGTATAATTACTGGCGATCTTTGTATTGTACCAAATGATGTACCACTTACACTAATACCGAAGAGACTTAAATACAGGGCCGCCAAATAGTCTTGCACCATCTCCCCTGGTGACCCCTGCGCGTGATCCTCCTCGGGTACATATTGTACAAGGGACTCCTGGAGAGAAAATTGTTAGGAAGTTTGATGTTAGTTACCCAGAGTAGTTTTTGCACCTACCTGCGGCCCCATTTGGCCCTAAGCTGGTTATGGTGTTCGAATTTTAATTTTTATTACGCTTTGAAAAGTGGAACCTGGAAGTGGCTCCACTGGTGACCCCCAGAGTTTTGGAGCAAGACTTTCTGGCAGCACTGTACCATGGGCAACAGGACTTTGCTTGGGGGAAAACAAAAAAAATAATGGCGAGGCTGATGGAAGATGTGTCAGAAAATGGCATAAGATAGCATAAGTGCGATATATCCGCCTTAGATGAATGGATAAGTGAAATGTGGCATATTGTTACAAACACGGGTTGCATGATAAATATGTTTTTGCATCTGCTGATAGAGCATCCAATAATATTATTGCCATATGCAAACGGTTTATTGTAAGGTTTACATTGATGAATTAGACCTGTAGACCAATTCATGTTCTTCCACATGTGAAAAGGTGAATGAATCAATAGGTATTAGTTTGAACAAGCATCAACAATTTTCATCTTCATTTGGCCTGATATTGTCTAATGTACATGCCCATCTATCCAACATTTGCTCCCTTCCCAAAGTACATAAACTTCTTTATATGTTCCAATTCATAGCAGGTTCCAAATTTTGCTCTACAAAAAATTGTCAGTTTTGTTGTCTCAAGGCTTAAAAAGAGACAAGCATTGTTTAATTACTGTTGTCCAATAGAATCTTCTTCAGTTTTTCTTCATTTTATCTTATTCGAAGATCTCTCTGGAGTTGTTTAGTGGTACAGATAATCATTAAGCTTCTTAACAGATTTTGCCTCGGGAATTCTCCACATTATACACAACTATTCTCCATTCTGATTTGGAAGAATGTATTTAGCTACTCATATATAAAACGGGAAGAAAAATAATTTTCAACTGGATGGCTTATCTGTATTTGAATATGATCAGTTTTGTTGAGTTGTTTAACTTTTTGATTGATAGCATATATCCCGATTTTGAAAATTCTATCTTTAGACGGACCATTGGTATTCCCATGGTTATTAATTGTGCACTTCTTACGGCCAATTTACATGTATTGTACTATGAGTAGACGTTTTTTGTAAAGCTGTCAAAGGAGAGTAAATTTCATAACAAATGTTTTAAATTTACATTAAGATACATTGATGGCCTATTGAGCATCAATAATAAAACACTTGACAATAAATTTCCCAAATATACCATGATGCTTTGGAAGTAAAAGAAACTAAAAAATAAAATGGAATGTCCATTTCTAGATATAATACTGTATAATGATAATTGTGAATTATAAGCTCAAATTATATGGTAAGCGTGATGACTTTGAATCTGACATATTAAATTTCCCTCCCATGGACAGTGATATTCCACTTGGGCTGGCTTATGGTATCTATATGTTAAGGTTAAGTGCCTTTGCTGGAGTATGCACCGATTTTGCCAACTTTGGCTTTATATCTATTTTTATAAACTTGTAAAACAGGGATATTCGAAAATGAAACTGAAAGGATCGTTTTCGATGTTTCTTGGTAAAAATGAAAGTTTATTGAATAGATAACGAGTGCATTAGAAGTGTTAGATTAATGATATAGTAAACACGTAAACCTAATAATTGCAGCGAACAGATTATTGAAAGCGTTATGGAATGCGTGTATGAGGCCAAATATTTCTTAAAGGTGAGAGATGCTAGCATTAAATCCATTTTAAACTACTACTACATTTAGTTGGTACCTGCCTCAAGTCAGGATGTGCTCATTCATTACATTTCATATTCACCCACTGATATTTGAAAATATAAATATGTTGGTATGTCTAACTTGAACTTCTGAATTTTGACTTTCTTGTTTGATGACCGACAGATTTTGATCAAATATGGTTCTTGGGTGCTCTGATTTTCGGTGAAGTTTCAATGGCATTGTTGAAAAATATTGTGTGCTTCCATTTTCCATAACAGTCATTATTTTTATTTTTTCAAAATCGCATTTTGTCATCTTTAGATATTTAATACTTTATTGCTTGGTAGATATTCAAGTCTTGCTGATATACTCGGTGATGTTCATATTTATAGGCTTGGCAAGATTTTGGCGATTTTCAACTTGGACTGATTTTGGACTGTAATATTGACACGTAATGGTCTCGTACTATTATTTGAACATCTGCCACACATATGTGGACCATCGATAATTCATGTTTAGCACTTCCAGAGACCCAGTTTGACAAAAAAAATACCGAATGTAGAAGTGTTTTAAACTAAAAAGGCAACAAGCTCAAGTACAAAAGCTCTACTTGCTTTTGAGTCATCTGAGCATGGTAACTTATACATGGAGTCCTCTGTGCCAGATCAGCAACAGCCAGGGTATGTAGTATTGTTGACCTTCATAGTTTAACACCTCAAGTAAAGTATTATTATAGACCTTCATATTAGTATTTTGTACTGAATGGAGGAGTTTGGCATCTTTTGTCTTCATTTGATGGACTTGTGGACTTTCTATTTGCAAACTTTATGATGTGCTGCAGTTTGCAGTCACTATATATTGCATTGGTTCTATTTGATAAACATGGGGCTTACAGGAGATTGGACATCTATGTGTACAACGTTGCAAAATCTGTATAGATTATACAAGTAACAAGGCATCTGCCAAAACGTACGGAACACCCACCACAACGCCCTAAACATGAATGACTGTGTGCTTATAGGGTCCTATATTGCATGTTTTGAGACTAAATCGGATTCCAGTTCATGGTAAGGTTGGAAAATGGAATGGCTTTGATCATAATGAACACACGCAACTCTTGTTTAATGTTTTCAAACAAGGAAAAAAAGTAATGTGACGGTCTTATGTTGGCTTTGAACAGACTTATTATTGCTTGGCTAAATAGTGGCTGTGCGTGAAAGTGTTAGCATGCTATGTTCATCAAGTTATGGTTGCCCATGTGTTTACTGTTCACTTCAAATAATGCTACTCATAACACCTAAATTGAAATTCAATTGATATACATGTTTTTGATATAGTCCTGTGACATCCAGAATAATGCCAGGGTGACGGATATGCTATGGTTACCTTGCTCTTGTCAAGGTCCATTGTAAACGAAAGGTTTAAATTAGAGAGCAAATATGTTGAGTATCATCCACGAACCAAAAGCACCAAGGTTGTCATGTGTATGTTAAATCGGTCAAGGACACTGACATACACTGTCAACAGGGGTATTATAATGTGCCAGATCAAAGACAATGAGCTACTGAAATTAGTGCATTTGCTACCTAGCTACAACTTATTGGTTAGGAGTGAGTGGCCACTAATGTCAATGATGTAGGAGCTGGCTATTAAGCACCCACTATCTAGTGGCTGCCTAGTGGGAGCCAAATGATTAGCAGCTATGACACTTTTATTATTACTGCTAAGATAAATTTGTTTTGGTAGCTAATTAGTTACAATGTACATGTTAGTGCAGGTTATGATTGCTGGATATAGCAGGTTCCTCATCTCACCTTTTTTGTGATGCTGGTCGGTACAAATCTTTGCTCATTGTTGGTTCTCTGAGAATGATATTCCAGCCGAAAATTAGCCAGAAAGATACTCCTCACTACAATAAATATCATTTGGACTGGTGCGGGCCTTTGCTGCTACAGCCTGATGTGACAACTACCCATGGTCATGGCTATGATGAGAACATTATCACTGATGTGGGTTACATTTGACTTTTGAATCTCATGTCTCTGACAAATAGCTGTGGATGCAAAAGAAGCCTGCCTTCAAATCTACGCTTTTTCAACCGAAAACCATACTCTCGTCTGTGAATATTCCACATAGTTTAGGTACCAAGCGTAAGACATGCAATTTGAATGTTAGAGCATGATATACTGAGAATTTGACCAATATATGCAAGCTGCAGCATTTTAAAAAATCTTTTGAAATTGGGGGAGGAAAAAGGTCAAACCTTACAACTAGTGAATACACTGTGAGTGGTCTGCCAGAATCAGATATAGTGTAAGTGTTTTAAATGCAACAATCTCAATTATACAGTAAACGTTCAAAGCATGTCTGGAAGAAATAGCACAAAAGGCAATGCCATCTGGGAATTCTGTGTTGAATTGTTTTGTGATACCTTCTTTCACACCTCATATGGCACTGGGTTCGGTTTCCCTCCAGACTGGATCAAAACAGTGCAATTACTGTGTCTGCATGCGAACATTTTAAAACAGTTAAGTATTTCCAAGTTGTCTTTTTCTTGTGTTCCAATTGTAGTATGCTATCTGATTGTACTGGTTCTTAAGGTAGATCAAGATTTCAATTTGCTCATTCAAGTAATACAATGCCTCTATATGTATGCTATATTAATGTACAGCAGACACATAATACGATTACGTAATCTGAACTTCTGACAAAAAGGTGGGGCAGGGTTCATGTGCACTATTTTATGTTCCAACCTTCAGAAAATCTACACTATGATCTCGTCATGTCATTCCCCCACCTCACAGTAGCAATTTGAAACACATATAAATAAAACAAAGGCATTCATTTATCTATGGCAATGAGTTATTTGATAGGAAAAGCAATAAGCCTCCTCTCTACTCCGAAAGATGCATACATAGGCTATTCGAATACTGTTTATTTTCGTTTGGTTCAAATCAGGTATAAATCAAGCTCATTTAGATTTTAATTTGGCGTGTGTGCCTTGTTTTATCCTTAGATGGAAATTGTGCCCCACTGTCAAATATTAACCATGGCAAAGTGACCTATACCACAACTACCTTAAACAGCATTGCCACCTACTCTTGTCTAAGTGGATACACACTGTCTGGAGTGTCAAAGAGGACGTGCTTGTCAAGTGGGCAATGGAGTCATACTGAACCAACATGTACAGGTGAGTGACTATTAACGAAAAATATTTGGGAGGTGGTAAAAGAAAACTGTTGGTCTTCAGCATGAACGTCTATACCTCCATTCTACAGTGTAAATAATTGTATGTAAAGATTTTGAAAGGCAACTCCATGATTGCACTTTTTCATCTAGGCTCGATTCCTGATATGGTGAACAAAACAATCAGTAGAAATTCCATACTTAACCCCTTTTTTGTACATGTACATTTCTTAGGCATTTTCAAAAGAAGTCTTTACTTGTATATGAAACTGGACTCTTTACGTTACCAGATTTGCTTCAAAAAGTGCCGGCATGGTTGATTCCATATAGTGCATTCAGACATTCATGGACACAAATTTACAAAGACATTGACAAATCATTTTTGAGAGAGGAGAAATGAGCATATCTTGGTAAAATCTAGAAAAAAACACACTTTATGAGCACTTCTTATATTCAAATATATATTTGTATCGTAAAATACATTGTGATATGCTGTGCACTTCCGCATTTTATTTCATTTATTTATTTTTTTTTCTTCTTCTTCTTCTTCTTTGTAATTCAATATTGCGGGTGAAATAGCTTCACAAGGAACTTGTCAGCTTCCTGGAGCCCCCGTTAATGGAGCCATCAACCCGTCCACCGCCCAATCCTACTCCCCGGGCCAAAGTGTAACTTTCACATGCAACAATGGGTACAAGGTGTCAGGAAATTCAAAAGTGATATGTCAGCAAAGTGGACGCTGGTCATCTGCAAAACCTTCATGCCAAGGTAAACTCGCTAATCAGCTCTTATGATTGTATATTAGCAGTTATTGTAAAGCTAGGTATAATCGGGAGGCTATTGTGGATTTCTTCGCTTTTTTGCCTCAGTGTTTGGGACCTGAACATTTCAAAAGTAAGTATTCCAAGCTGTTGGTATTACTTTGTTATCTAATTATGAGTGTGTTTAATTATGTTAACAATTTAGTTAGATTGTAAAGGAAGGTTTACTTACATAGTTCTCTAAAAATAAAAATGTTATCTATCATAATTATTGATTAACTGGCACCAATTTAGTTAGATTTTACACAAATTGTTTGTGCATAGCATGCTATCTCAGTGATATCACATAGGAAACGTTATGAGTTGTGAGCATATGCCAAATTTGTGGGTGATAGCTTTTGCGACCATATTGATATCTATATATTTCCTATATTCCTATGTTTGAAATGACAAAATGCTACTGTCTCAAGTTCCAGTCGAGTGAAACAAACAACCATCACCCAATCTGAAAAAAAATTGTTTCGATTTCAATACACAATTGAGACATTATTGGTTCTGGCTAAACATTGTCTCATTCAGCAATTCACCAACTGTGTTCTTTATAAACTACCAAGACCATTAAAATGCCGTGTTTGCATGTAATTCCTGAGGAAAAGAATTAGGGACATGGTCTGAGCCAGGTATTGATTATTTTTATTTCATCTTAGTCATCGACTGTGGCCCTCTACCTAACATAAACCTTGGCAAGGTGATGTATACAGACACCACCTATAATAGCATTGCCACCTATTCCTGCCTCGGTGGATCCACTCTGTCTGGAGTCACAAGCCGAAAATGTTTGTCAAGTGGTAAATGGAGCAACACTGAACCAAAGTGCTTACGTAAGTCACTGATATAATATCAAACAACAATTCGGGCTACCTTGTGTAAGGTAATACATCGTCTTCACAAGCAATTGTGAGTCTTCTCACATTTACTTGTAATGCCGGTATAATAAATATCCACCCAACAAACAATAATCTAATGCATAATATTATTTTTATTGCATAGTTTTGATCAAAACCTAATCCTATAATCAATCACTACTTTTTCAAATGTTCATAAGTTTTTGCTCATACACAATAAACCACGTGATCATGGTGTCTGACTTGAATTGTTAATTTTGATTACAGAAGGTAAGTGTCCATATCCTGGAACTCCTGTCAATGGGGCCATCAATCCATCCATTATCAAAGCATACTCTCCTGGTGAAAGTGTAATTTTTACATGTGCTACTGGCTACAGAATTTCAGGAAATTCAAGAGTGACGTGCCAATCAGGAGGACGCTGGTCATCTGCAAGACCTACCTGTCAAGGTACAAATCGCTATCTATGTATTTATATATGGGCAATGAGTGTGACATGGTATACTTTCCTAAACGGTTTGCTTGCTCTCTCTCTCTCTCTCTCTCTCTCTCTCTCTCTCTCTCTCTCTCTCTCTCTCTCTCTCTCTCTCTCTCTCTCTCTCTCGTAAATGGCTTGCACATTAACTGACAAACAAGGAAGACACATAGTCCCTTTGTCTTCATTTGAAATTCATAATTTTTATTATAAATATTCAGCCGAATGTTTTGCTTTTTGCTCAGTGTAAAGATGACATGTCGTATCATTAAATCCATCCCAGTTTGCAAGATGGTTAACGGAAGAAAGCTTAAATACCATATTTTATGGTGACCAACATAACGACAGTAGGAAGGAGTTTTATGCAATCATATAAACACATGTATTTTGTTGTTGATATAGTTGCAGAATAAATACACTTCAAAGAAACGCTCGTATTTATCATTCAATAATCAAAATCGGAGTCTTAGATCGATACATTTATCAAAATACTGAATTATTATTTACATCATGCTTTAAGAAAAGCATGATGATATGCGTTACAAAAACAAAAGTCAATGTTTTAATCCTGTTCTGGTCGTGATAATTTGCTCAGTTGTAGGAACCAACTGCGGTGCTTTACCCAACATAAATCAGGGAAAAGTGACATATACCTCCACAACCGTGAACAGCGTCGCCACGTACACATGTAACAGTGGATACACACTGTCTGGAGTTTCCCGACGAACCTGTTTGCCAAGCGGTCAATGGAGCAATACGCAACCAACGTGTACAAGTGAGTGGCCAGCATGATATGCAATAAACATTTCATAGGTTGAACAACTGCAAAACATTCCTTATTACCCTTTGTGAAAGCCGCTTTCCTGCATGCGTAGACTTTAACAAGGATTAAAACAAGAAGACCATGTCAGTTCTGAACTCAACTATCCGTGCAGGCACACGCTGGTAAATGTAACAGTGAGTGTATGTATGTGCATGCCTTATGCATTTAAACATGTGTGTACGTGATTTCATGTATGTATGCTTTCTGGAGACGTACGTAAGGTATATCTTGCACGATATTTTTGCTCCGGATGTTGTCAACAAATTTTTTCGGGGAGCTGCACATATTCATTTATTACATTAACCTATATTTACAATGCTAGGTGTTCTTATTGGTCATTTTGGCAAATTTTGAAAAAATCTTTGCAAATCAGGATATTAAAGTTGTACTACCAGGAGATCAAACCTGTTCGACTTTGTCAAAGTACTTTCTCCATAAATTTTATGGTCATCCAAGCAGATGTAAATAAAAAGGAGATCAAGCCACACACAAATGCATACAAAGTTTTAAACTAACAGTATTACTTGTTGAACACGTTGTGGTGTCAGGGTACCGAGATGTCTTCTATTGCAATTCAACTGTAATTGGCCGCACAGTTTCAGAAAAGAAACATGTAGAATTGTTGAAAAATGAAACAAATCTCCCAAGACCAGCGATAATTATTAAAGCATGGCCAGGTGAACAAACTTGCTAACGACCTACACAACGTCCATTTCCACCAAATGGGCAGAGAATACAGTTGGAATCTTTGCTTAAATCTGCATATATTTGCATCTATATTGGGATGCCCAAACCAGCTATGCAATATATACACTTACTTATCAAAAGGAAACATTTAATTTTAATGTGAATATGACGGCAGCGTCACCTGATACATTCAATTTTATAAAGACAAAGATAAAGTACATGACATCAAGTTTGAAGAAAATCCAGGCAGTGAGGTTTAGGGTAGATATTTAATATCGAATACAACATACACACCTACAAGCTTGCGGTAAAATGCGAAAACGCAGTATTATCTATTGCAACTTTGACGTCGAGGGGTACCCTAAGATGTGGGTATGCAATGGAGGTACTTTTATTTCATTCTGTTAACTGCAGACCTGCTCTGGGCTTCCCTTGTTGCTGAGCAACGGAACCATGCATGCACTATGATGAGGGCACTTGTACTTGTTATATATTACTTACAGCCTATACAGTGTAACCATCAAGAAATAACACTTTGGTGATAAACAAATGAAATGTTTTAAATATGTGTTGCATCTTGTATGTATTGAGACTTAGTGAATGACTTTTCTTAAGGACCGGCAAGACACCAAAAACCTTTGCATGGACGATTTTGAGATTTTAACGGTTTTTACAAGAGGAATGTCCTTTCTATTAGTTGTCAAAATTTCAACTTTTAACTAAAGTAGAAATATGAGAAAAACGCCAAAGACCGCACAGGCATGTGGACATCCCAACGTCTATGTGTCATTCTTTTGGTTTTCAGCCGCCAAACGGGACTATGCCACCCGTCAATCATACTTAACAGCATGTCAGGTGGCTGCAGGTAGAAACGGCCCATGGCAAAGGGAGAGTGGTATCAGGGCGGCAATGCAAAATATGGCGGCATGCCGAAAGTATGTTTGTGGGCACGGAAAAGATGCAAACATGCTAACATATCATAGCCTTAGTGGTTTACTTTATAGTTATCTTGCATGTTTTGCGTTCTAATAAAGGTAGACTTTAAATGTTCAAGAGGAGCGGGAATCATTAGACGATATCCCTTCAAACTTCAAAGGCTGCGCCGCTATGGATTACCCTAGTGGTCCTCGACACTAAATACAGGCGGGGAAAGAAACTGGCACCTTAATCAACCATACCCACGTACATGATTATATTTTATCGAAACCCAGGGATGAGGAAATAAAAGTACAAATAAACATATCGAAAAAGGCATAAACGTGAACAGCTGAAGAAAGACACCATATTGCGTTACAAAACTCAGGTTGGAAAGAGAAATTAAACTCAGTGAGAAACTAACTACACAATAATGACAAAGTAACTAAGTAAGGGGTACACACAAGTCTAACAAGCTAACTACATTCAGTATACAAATAGGAGTAAATGCAATAAAATACTATCCCTAAAAACGGGATGAAGAGGTAGGGGACGGAAGACCAAACCCGCCATCCGTGCACTGACCACGAGCGGCCGTAGGCCACCCCACCAAAGCAAGGCAACAGACCTTTCGTTGTCAGGCTTGAGGTCACGGGGCCCGAAGGGACGCCTCCATGACGTAACACTTTGAAACCGTACTGTCGCTGTCGCCGTTTGACAGATCGCTCAATAATGTTTTCCGTACTTCAAAGGCTCTTTTATTCATGTGATTGGCCAAAGATTGATTGACAACCTCCCCAAAGATTAAGGGACGATGTTTACTACCGTACAAATATCAGCGCAACTGGAGCAAATGGTATTGTTTCAGAGACAAATGATCAACATCAAAGGTCTTTGAAGCTTGTTTTCTCAGAAAGGATAATAGGACAAGAACCCCACCTAAGAATGGTTATTCCAAGAAAACTACTGGGCGAAATTTAATCCGGTTACCGGTTGTTGATTCTTTTATGTCTGAACTGCAAAAACGATTCAGCGATTTTACTTAATTTTGCTTCATTCTTTTTTTATGAAATGAAGAAAATGAACATCCTGAAAATCAAAGGGAAAATTGAAACGTCAAACTTTGAGGATAGCTAACAGAAAAACGAAACCAAACATAAAAAATCGCAGGATCATCTTTTGTTGCCAAAATGTCTGCATTAAGTTGCAAGTGTAATTATGATTTTATCACAAAAAATTAGTGACTTATATCGACATTTATGGGGTGGATGCTTTGCGGTCAACTTTCAATTGTTTATTCAACAATTGACATCACAGACACCCAAATACGGGACATATAAATTCTTTGGAGTATGACAAGTACACACATATTTGATATGTTATCCTAACGCAAATACATTTTGAGCTAGGATTGACTAAAGTGGGATTTATTTTTGGTGTCCTACCTGTCCATAAGCCTTTGGCTTCTTGAGTTGTCACTTCCATCACTAAGATTTAGTTGGCTCTGCTTAAGACATGCACCTGCCCAGCCTCTTGTAAAGTCCCCTGCTGCAGCCAAGGTGGCAGCACAGGATCCCTGTTAATATGAACACTTCGTCTCTTACAGAGTTCAAATGTTGTCAGAGGATAGGCACGTTTCAGAAATTCAAAAATAACCTACTTCTAAACACCTGAAGCATCACCCTAGAACAAACTTGGTTAAGACAAATTTGAAGATGATATAGTGAACACTTGCGGAAACAATTAATAGGTACACATACGTTTAAACTGATGTCCACACATGTACTTGAGTCTTATGATGAAATTCATAAATACATTAGATATGAACCATGTTATTGAATAGATGATAGCCAAAAGGTGGATATATGTATATATATATATATATATATATATATATAGAGAGAGAGAGAGAGAGAGAGAGAGAGAGAGAGAGATACATATATATACATGTTTATTTTCAGCATGCACAGTTTGCTGACTCTGATTGGGTTTCATATAAGTTCATAGAGCCGACTATATAAGGCCATTGTAATGGTATAAGTAGTGGAAATAAATGGCAGTAACTCTGCTTTAAGCAACATGCGGAAGGATTATGCTAATATCTACGCTTTATCCAATGATGTTTATCCAATTATCTAGTCAATCAACTAATTTTGCTGCACAGTCATAAAACGCGAGGGATCCTCTATTTAAAGCTATTTTATCAGCATGTAGTACTACGAACCACGTGTATGTCTCAATTGGTCCATATATACGTTATATTACAGGCGGACAGAAAGGCCTATAAAAACTACAAAACTTTTGCAAAATACATTCCAACATATAGCTAAAATAGTGCAGTAACTTCTTTATTTTAACTTCTTGCAGCTAGCAATCAGCCACCTCTCTGGTTTAAAAGTATGCGTGCATATGTTCTTCGAAAACAATTTATTTTCATTTGTTTCACACTAAGTAAAGTACTGCGTATTAGCAGGAAATGGCATAAGTTTGATTTTAACTAGGTGTGTATGTCGTTTTTATCTTTAGATGCAAACTGTCGCCCTCTGTCTAATATTAACCATGGCAAAGTGACCTATACCACAACTACATTAAATAGTGTTGCCACCTACTCTTGTCTCAATGGATACACACTGTCTGGAGTGTCAAGGCGGACGTGTTTGCCGAGTGGCCAATGGAGCCATAGTCAACCAACATGTATACGTGAGTGACAACATTCGTAACATAAGGCAGACTGTAAACTCAGTTTTTATTCGACTCTGGTATATACACTGGCGGTTTGCTTCATTGCTTTTTGTATGAAGCATAATCTGATTAAAAGCGATATTGTTTGGACTCTCTATCATCACAGTTCCTAAAGTAGACATGATGCTTCATAAGATCTGGAAAAGCATCCTACAATTTCGCATATAACCTTGTTTTGATATCAATGTGTGTCAGCCATTTATGCTGGAATATATTATCTGCATCTTTCTACAAAACAGTAATTACTTACTCCAAATGGGTGCACTAATATGAGTGGATATTTCCATTTTCAGACATCCATGGATTCATAATAATTAAGATAATGTAGGAAAATCCGCCAAGCATGCGAAGCAACATTTACCATCCCAAAAAATACATTTACATCAATGTTATATTGTGCTTTTCTTTTATCATTGATTCTTGCTTCAATTCCGTGCGTGTCTTCACTTCAGGAAGACCATGTCCCTTTCCTGGATCCCCTGTCAATGGAGCCATCAACCCATCCACTGCCAAATCTTACTCTCCCGGTGAAAGTGTAACTTTCACATGCAACAGTGGATTCAGGATTTCCGGAAATTCGAGAGCAATATGTCAACCAGGAGGAAGCTGGTCGTCAGCAAAACCTACGTGTCAAGGTAAACGTGCTCATCTGCTCTAACGGTTGGAAAAGGGCAATTATTACATTCTCGCATACCTACCTCCGTTGGATCATTCCTCTAAAGAATGCGGATTTGGCGAGACAGATATGTGTGTTTGCCATTTTTGGCCCGGTGGTTGATGTCCCGTGTGGGTAATAGTGGACCGGGTCGTTTCGTGGTCAAAAAGCAAACAGCTAGGCATTCTCATCAGGCTGTTGTGTATGTCTACCCCTTTCCTCACAATGCTGTGGGCAATACTGATTGGTAAATTAATTTGGCAATCCAGGCATGCTGCTGCTATTTATGTTTGTGACTGATCAAACGTAAGATACAAATGCCCTCGAATGAGCTGTAATATTTTATCTAGCGCGAATATATTGCCTCATCTTAAGTACTTACAATCAATTGTATCTTTTAGCCACATTTTACACAAAAGTTTACTGACATTGTATGTTATCTCTCTACAATCACTAGAGAAAGGTATTTAATCTGTTGTGAACATAGTAACATTTTTGTTATTCGCTTATTTGTAATTGGCTTTTCCTGCTTTATTGATATGTATATACCTTAATATATGCCCCTGTGTTAGAAATAAGTTACAACGTCTACCTTCCTCATTTCCTCTATTTCAAAATATCATTGAGACGTTGTTCGCAACAAATAAGGTTTCTATCATTCATCAATTTGGCACCTGTGAGTGTTAAATCTTTCGAAGCTACCTACTAAGACCATTTTAATGCAATACAACCCATAGGCATTGTATTGTTGAAGCAGGATATCACAATTATTGTCTGAACTATGTATAATACTTCCATTTAATCTTAGTCATTAACTGTGGCCCTCTACCAAACATAAACCTTGGCAAGGTGATGTATACAGCCACCACTTATAACAGCATTGCTACCTATTCCTGCCTTGGTGGAGCCACACTCTCTGGAGTTTCTAGGCGAACATGTTTGGCAAGTGGTAAATGGAGCAACACTGAACCAAATTGTTTGCGTAAGTGCCTGGTATGATATGAAACACCAATTTAGGGTACCATCAGTAAGGTCATTAACGTAGCTAACAAGCATGAGGCTCCTTAAAAGTTACCAGTGTTGCAGTCTTAATGAATGCTTGCCAAAAATTCTCTTTAAAACAAAACGCCTTAGTTTCGACCGAAACCTTAATCTTAAAATCACGTTTTTGAATATTCATAGTTTCACTCAAAATTTATTAGAACACAAGGCATGGTAAGAAGTGCTTGTCGATTTTCATTTTATCCATATTCTTGCTGTCCTTTTTTCTATTTTTAAGGTTTTTTTGTACCAGTTGCCTTTAATGGGTGACTGTCTGTCTCAAGTCAGGAGTGAAATTTGTTTCTTCACATGGGTATCGGAAGATGAATGTTGATACTTTGGTAACTCTGGAATCCCTTTGCTGTCATTGTTGGGTTTGGAATTTATAAATATGGGTCATGTTTTTCTGTACTATTTGATTACAGGAGGTAAATGTCCATACCCTGGGACTCCTGCCAATGGAGCCATCAATCCATCCATAATCAAAGCCTACTCTCCAGGTGAAAGTGTAACTTTTACATGTGCTACTGGCTACAGAATTTCAGGAAATTCAAGAGTGACGTGCCAATCAGGAGGACGCTGGTCATCTCCAAGACCTACCTGTCAAGGTAAAATTCCTCAAATTCATGCTATGTATATAATCATACAACTATACAGTTGATGCTTAAGTCGTGGTCTACTTTCTTAAACTGTTTGCGTTGCCCTTTCAAAATAGATTCTTGTTAGCTGACACAAAGGAATGCGATATACTGTCTTTGGTCCTTGTCAGTATTTTAGGAAGGTAAAGTTTTTGCACTGGATTACTTAGCTTTCTGTCCTTTGTATAAGTTGTTTCATGTTTTATTTTACAGTCATTCAATTAAATAAATAATTTGGTAAGTTTAGTCGTGTTCCACATCATCTCACAAAACGAAATTAGAAAGTGCTTTAGTGTAAGTAACGGTATCTGTAACATTTTTTTATTGATACTTTTGCTACAATCACCAGACCAATATTACTGATGTGTACATGTCATGAAGTTGTGTTTATAGTAACAGTTACAGAGCATATGCACTTCAAAGAACATAATAGATGTATGGTACATGAAACAAAATTGGTGTCTTTTGTTCAAACAAATCGTAGGAATATTGAAATGCTATTTACATCATGCTTTAAGAAAAGCATGCATGGCAGGCGTATATTAACATAAAAAGCCATATCTTAATCCTTACCTGGTCGTAATTACTTAGAAATTCTGAGTTGTAGGAACCAACTGTGGGGCTCTACCAAACATAAGTCAAGGAAAAGTGACATATACCTCTACGACTGTAAACAGCATAGCCACGTATTCTTGCAACAGTGGATACACACTATCAGGTGTATCCAGACGAACCTGTTTGCCAAATGGTCAATGGAGCCATAGTCGACCAACGTGTAGGCGTAAGTGTCCACAATACGCAATAAACAATTCAATGGCCAAAAAATACTTAACCTTGATAACCACCATCTTCAGTACACATTTTCATGCATTCTTTGACTTAGATAAGGATTAAAATAAGGGTATCATGTCAGTTCTGTACTTGGCTGACCGTGCATGCACAGATTGGTAAATAAAACAGTGCACGCACGCATGCGCGTCCATGCGTGCTTGTGTATGTCTGTGTGTGTGTTCATGTATAGATCTACACTTGGAAGAGACCCCCTGAGGATATATCTCCATTAATTGTGCAGACGATGCAGTCACCAGCTTTTGTGAAAACTACATACACGTTTAGTATAACATTAAAACTATGTTAAGTATGTCAATTTGTTCTTATGGGTCATGTTTACCATTTTTTTTTTTAATTTTATAAAAGGCAGGAAATAACAGTTATACCAACTGATGATAAAATTAGACACTAGGTCTAACGACATTTTTTGTCGAGTTTGTTTTGAATCCTGAAACAACTCTTTATGAAAAGGGAGTCAGAACACAACAATGCATAAAAAAATAAAAAGAGAATATTACTGGTTGAACATGTCATGATCTGGGGGTACCAAGATGTGTTTTAATGCACTTTCATAGGAAATGGCCATACAGATTAACACGAGAGGAACAAAACTCACTAATGAATGAATAGGTGAGCAAACGTGATAGAAATCCATCTTAGGTCCATCTGCACAGGATCTAAGCAAAGGTTTTGCAGTAAACTAAAAACTGATTTATTTGCATTGACAAACTACATGTATCTATGCCAACATGGGCTTTGATCGTTAACAACTTTTAAAATTACCATTAAAATGAGACAATAAGCGCAACGCCAATTGGTGGCTTAATTTTATAAAGACGGGTACAAGTTACGAGTGTTACAGTTTTAAATATATGCACAACCAAAAATACGGAATGAGAACACTATTCTGTAATGCATGCACTTTTTATGTCATAGTTTTGATCAAAACCTTAATTTTAAAGTCATGTTTATGAATGGTCATAATTTCATTAAGAATTTGTAAACAACAAGGTCTTCATAACAAACATTGGTTGTCAATTTTCATTTTATCCATATTGTTGCTGTCGTTTAATTCTATGTTGGCCTGTGCTTACAGCAAGTAATTGTCCATATCCTGGAACTCCTGCCAATGGGGCCGTCAATCCATCTACGGTCAAAACCTACTCCCCAGGTGAAAGTGTAACTTTTACATGTGCTGTTGGCTACAGAATTTCAGGAAATTCAAGAGCGACATGTCAACTAGGAGGACGTTGGTCATCTGCAAGACCTACATGTCAAGGTGAAGTTCCTAACGTATATGCTATCTAGGTGTTCATACAGCTATACAGGTGATGCATAAGTCATGGCATACACTCTTAACCTGTTTCCGTTTCCTGTTTCCCTTTCAAAAGAAATTCTTGTAAGCTGGCACAAAGGAATACAATGTACTGTCTTTGCCCTTTTTCAATTTTCCTTGAAGGTATATGATTTTCACGCAACTATTTTGCCTTCTGTCCTTTCTATAAGTTGCCTCATGTTTTATCATTGTAGTCAGTCAATTCAAAAGCAATTGGTTAACTGGAGAAATGTATATACTCGTATTCCACTTTATCCAGCAAAACGAAATTATGAAGAATTTTAGCCGAGCATACAGTAATTATGACATTTTGTTATTGCCATCTCTGCTACAATCAGCTTATCACTATTACTTATGGCTACATATCATTAAGTGTTGCTTATGGTAACAATTGCAAGAACAAATACCCTTCAAAAAAAATATACGCGGAGATGCCAGATTGTCGGAATTGCCCAATGATCAGAAATCTGAGATAATTTTTTGCCATTGTTCGAGAACATGTTTTAAAAAGTCATGAAATTAAAAAACATAGAGAGAGTGATGTAGGGTCGTGGAGTATTTGACAAGTTTGTTATATGCTCATTTTTAGACAAAAGTCTCATTTTAGATACAAAGTTGCATTTTTGTTGGCCAATGCAACGAATTTGGAAAGTAATATTAAGAAATTAAGCTGAATATTAAAATATTCAGGTTCTCACCGAAAAGGCTGTAGCACGACTTGTGACTGCAAGGTGAACAGATATAAGTTAGAGCCAAATGAACTCCAATGCAACGAATTTGGAAAGTAAAATTAAAAAATTAGGCTGAATATTAAAATATTCAGGTCCTCGCCCAAAAGGCTATAGCACGACTTGTAACTGCAAGGTGAACAGATATAACTAAGAGCCAAATACATTTCCATTTCTGACATTTGGGCATACCCGACTCTCTGGTCATGAAAGGATTTTCTCGATCATCTGTTGTAAAACATGCACATGTTCACAACCGAAAGGGTGTTTTTGATGAGGAACAAGGAAACAAACTACAATCTTTTCAGTAGCACTGCCAAACAAAATATATATATGAGATTTACTTGAGACCCTGTCAATGAAAGCAACCTAAGAGTTATATAGCCTTCCGACAACTGGGCATGTCAGTACATGTACGATACAATAATCTATATTAGAGTCGTAGATTTATGCAACTTCTAGGACTATTGAAATGCTATTCACATCATGCTTTAAGAAAAGAAAAGAGAAATCAACATTTCAATCCTGGCCTGGTCGTAATACTTTGTCCTGTTGTAGGAATCAGTTGCGGTGCTCCGCCAAACATAAATCAAGGAAAAGTGACATATACCTCTACAACCATAAACAGCGTCGCCACGTACTCATGCAATAGTGGATACACACTGGCTGGAGTATCCAGACGGACCTGTTTGTCAAATGGTCAATGGAGCCTTACACAACCAACGTGTAGACGTAGGTTGCCACCATTTTATGCAATAAACATTTCAAGGGCTAACAAAATTACTTAACTCTGTTTACCACCATTTTCAATACCCGTTTCCGTACAGGGTTTGACTTTGATAAAGATTAAAACAAGGGTATTATGTCAGTTCTATACTTAGCTGAACGTGCATGCACTGGTTAGTAAATGATAAAGAGTGTGTGTGTGTGTGTGTGTGTGTGTGTGTGTGTGTGTGTGTGTGTGTCTACAATTGGAAGAAACCTACCGAGGGTATGTGTGTGTGTCTGTGTGTGTGTGTGTGTGTGTGTGTGTGTCTACAATTGGAAGAAACCTACCGAGGGTATATCGCCATTAATTGTGCAGATGATGCAGTCACCAGCTTCTGTGAAAACTACTTACACATTAACTTATAATATTTAAACTATGTCAAACAAGTTTATTTGTTCTTATGGGTCATGTTTACCATTTTTTAAATTTTATATAAAAAAAAGTAACAGTTACACCAACAGTGATAAAATAAGTTACAGACGATGTTAAACTACATTTTCCCTCGAGTTTGTTTGAATCCAGCACCAACTCTTTATGAAAAGAAAGTCAGAGCACAACAATGCATTAAAAAATAAAAACAGAACATCACTGGTTGAACATGTCATGGTCTGGGGGTACCAAAATGTGTTCTCGTGTAGTTGAATAGGAAATGGGCACACAGATTAACACGAGAGGAACAAAACTTACTTATGTATGAATAGGTGAGCAAACATGATAGAAACCCATCCAAGGTCCATCTGTACCGGATCCAATCAACTGTTTTGCAGAAAACTAAAAACTGATGTATTTGCATAGGCATCCCTAAACAAGCTATGCCAACATGGGCTTTGATTGTTAACAACTTTTAAATTACCGTAAAAATGAGACAATAAGCGCAACGCCACTTGGTGAATTGATTTTATAATGATGGGTAGGAGTTACGAGTGTTACAGATTTGAATAAATGCACAACCAAAAGTACTGAATGAGAACAATATTCCGTAATGCACGCATATTTTTATGTCGTAGTTTTGGTCAAAACCTTAACCTTAAAGTCATATTTTTGAATGATCATAATTTCATTAGGAATTTAACAAACAACAAGGTCTTCATAACAAACATTAGGTGTCAATTTTCATTTTATCCATATTGTTGCTGTCGTTTAATTCCATGTTGGCCTTTGTTTACAGAAGGTAATTGTCCATATCCTGGAACTCCTGCCAATGGGGCCGTCAATCCATCTACGGTCAAAACCTACTCCCCAGGTGAGAGTGTAACTTTTACATGTGCCGCTACTTACAGACTTTCAGGAAATTCAAGAGCGACATGTCAACCAGGAGGACGTTGGTCATCTACAAGACCTACCTGTCAAGGTAAAGTTCCTAACGTATATACTATCTAGGTGTTCATACAACTATACAGGCGAGGCATAAGGCATGGTATACTGTCTTAAACTGTTCCCGTTTCCCGTTTCAAAATAAATTCTTGTCAGCTGGCACAAAGGAATACCATGTACTGTCTTTGCCCTTTTTCAATTTTTGATGAAGGCATATGATTTTCACGCAATCATTTCTCTTTCTATCCTTTGTATAAGTAGCCTCATGTTTTATAATTATAGTTATTCAATTCAAAAGCAATTGGTTATCTGGAGAAATTTATATAATCGTGTTCCACATGATCCAACAAATCGAAATTATGAAGAATTTTAGCCAGCATACAGTAATACTGAAATTTTGTTATAGCCCCCTTTCTACCATCAGCTTATCACTATTACTTATGGCTACATATCAGTAAGTGTTACTTATGATAACAACTGCCGAAACAAATGCACTAAAAAAACATGACAAAAATACAAGTGAATGCCAAATGGTCGGAATTGCCCAATTGTCGGAAATCGGCAATCATTTTTGCCATTAATTGAGAAGATGTCTTAAAACGTCATGAAATTAATAAATACAGAGTGAATGATGTAGGGTCGTGGAGAATTTTACAAGTTTGTTATATGCTCATTTTTAGACAAAGGTCTCATTTTAAGTACAAGGTTGCATTTTTGGGGGGCAGGCGTTCTTGAACACCAATGCAACGAATTTGGAAAGTAAAGTTTAGAAATTAACCTGAGTATTAAATTACTAAGTTTCTCGCCCAAAAGTGCTATAAGCATGAATTGTAACTACAAGGTGAGCAGATATAGCCAAATATATTTCCATTTCTGACATTTGGGTATACCTGACTCTCTGGTCATGAAAGGATTTTCTCGATCATCTGTTGTAAAACATGCACATGTTCACAACCGAAAGGGTGTTTTTGATGAGGAACAAGGAAACAAACCACAATTTTATTCAGTAGCACTGCCAAACAAAATAGATATATGAGATTTACTTTAGACCCTGTCAATGAAAGCAACCCAAGAGTTCTATAGCCTTCCGACAGTTGGGCATGCCTGTATATGTACGATACAATAATCTATATGAGAGTCGTAAATTTATACAACTTCTAGGAATACTGAAATGCTATTCACATCTTGCTTTAAGAAAAGAAAAGAGAAATCAACATTTCAATCCTGGCCTGGTCGTAATACTTTGCCCTGTTGTAGGAATCAGCTGTGGTGCTCCGCCAAACATAAATCAAGGAAAAGTGACTTATACCTCTACAACCATAAACAGCGTCGCCACGTACTCATGTAACAGTGGATACACACTGGCTGGCGTATCCAGACGGACCTGTTTGTCAAATGGTCAATGGAGCCCTACTCAACCAACGTGTAGAAGTAAGTGGCCAGCATTTTATGTTATAAGCATTTCAAAGGGTGGAATAATCACTTTACACTATTTACTACCTTTTTCAACACACACTTTCATGCATGCTTTGACTTATATATGGATTAAAACGAGAGTATGATGTCAGTTCTGTACTAAGCTGACGTGCATGCATTGACTGGTTTTTGATGGAGTGCGTGCATGTGCATGTATACCTCTAGGCATGCACACACGTGTGTGTATGTGTTCATTTATGTATACTTGGTGTATACCCCCAATAATGTTGCAGAGGATGCAGTCAACAATTGTTGTGAAGACTACATACACGTCCACGTACAATATAATAACTATGTTAAGCATACAAGTTGGTTCTCATTAGTCATTTTGACAACCGCTAAAACTTGTTTTAAAACCATAAATTAACAGTTGCACCAACTGGTGGTCAAATTAGTTGGACAAGAGGTCAAACCACATTTCCCATCGAATTTGTCTTGAATCCAGCAACAACTCTTTATGAAAAGGAAATCAAAACACACAACAATGCTTCAAAAATTCTGAACCAAAGATTGAACACGTAACGGTTTATGAGTACCAAGAATGTTCTAATGCAGTTTCATGGGAATTGGCCACACAGATACAGAGGAGGCCGACAAAATCTGTAACGCATGAATAAGTAAGCAAATTGGTCAGAAGGTAGCTATGCCAACATTAGAAAATAAGAGCAGTGCCACGTACTCGATTGGTTGTATAAAGACGGGAACAATGTGCATTCCAACTAAGTTTGAAGAGACTTAGCAACTGTTCAAAAATGAGGTCTGGGTACCCTGTGTTTCCATAAAATAATGATGCAAGCGGTCGAACGTTGTCAAAGAATAAGCATTTTCAAAATGGTAAAAAAACAACATGCGTCTCAAAAATCGGAAAGAAAACCTCAAACGCGACCAAAAGATGTTGAGAGTGTACGATTTAAAAGAATTTAGACTTACACTGCCCATGCTATCGTGTGCTCTTCCTGATCATTTCCTAATTGCGCTATGCAAGTTCATAAATTCCTGAAAGAGCAGGAGATAAAACCAGTACAATCTTCCTAAGGGACCAAGTACAAACTAAGCCAAAGTCTATTACTGCCAAGTTTCCGAAAATCAAGTATGTGATCTGCAGAAAAAAAAACTAACATAGTTAACTAATTTCATCCAAAATTACAAAAAGCATTGATTCTATCCTGAAATCACTGATATTGACTCGTTGTGGCGTGAAGTCAAATAAGCTTCTCATTAGTGATTTCTATGAACTTTCAAATGTAATCCGATTTTTTTCGGGGGGGGGGGAGCAATCCTACACACATAAGTACCAACGCATATACTTGCTCATTTTTTAAGTGTAAAATATGTGCAGCAATATCTAACTGCAACCATTGAGTCGTATCAGCTAACCGCTTACATGTACGCTCCCTAAAATGGCAACGCATCTGATTTTAACAAAGTGTTCACGGCTTTTACCTCCAGATACCGACTCTGAGTAGTATTGTAGTCTTTTATGTTCTGGAACCAAAACGGTAATTTCCTTTACTGACTCTTCGGTCGGTGCCTTTGTCCTTACTACCGGCACATTTTGCCTACCCCACCTTCTTCCTACAAGGGCCCTATAGTTTTGTCTTACTGATACGGTAACTTGAGTGATTGATTCTTCAGTCGGTCCCTGGGTTTGACTACCAGTACATAACCTTGGTGACCCTAGTGTTAAGGAGCACATTCGTCATCTGGCAAATTATTAATATGTAATGAGTGTAGCCCAAAAACCGAGCGAAGCTTGTCACCAAGTGCGGATACCTGCGAACACACTAGGAAGTGATTGGGAACGCCACACGGGAACCATCCTATTTGGACAAGCTGAAAAGCAGGTGAACAGCCATTCACTGGGGCACGAGGCTCCAGAACTTCGCAGCGCACGCAAATCACTTAAAACACATATTCCAATTGATGATGTATTAACTCTCGATTTTGTAAACGTGTTTTATTCTTAATTCAACTAATTTAAGTTCATTTAATTCAACCAGTTGCCATGGATCGTAGACGCGTCCGGTGTTTGTTCCTGGGCTGGGCCAGGTCTGAGCAATGCAATTCGCCAATGAACTCGCCGGAAGTTAGGAAGTTATGATGAGCTGTTGGTTCTCATAGGTTGCTTGATTTCTGGCCGATCAGAACCATGACCAACAACTGATTGGAATACATCCAATCAGTACATAGGCCATGGCAATAGCGATTAACGATGACGGCGGACATTACGAAGAAAGTCCGAGCCCAACCTTGGCAGCTCGCTGGCTTCACCAGCTCGGAAATTTACACTTATACATGCACGTCACCATAAAACCGAGCTTCGTTTAGTAGTAGTAGTAGTAGTAGTAGTAGTAGTAGTAGTAGTAGTAGTAGTAGTAGTAGTAGTAGTAGTAGTAGTAGTAGTAGTAGTAGTAGTAGTAGTAGTAGTAGTAGTAGTAGTAGTAGTAGTAGTAGTAGTAGTAGTAGTAGTAGTAGTAGTAGTAGTAGGTAAACGGCTGGCTCCGTACAAAGCGAGCCCAGCTCTTATTCTTATGGTCTTATGCTTCTGGCGTTCAGAACTCCGAAGTTCAGTCCACGGCACCCGCAACCAGTGCTCAATGGTCGGAATTTTGTCAAAATGGAAACATAAATCGATAAAGATTCCTATGAGCTGTGCAGAAACATACCCAGCTCTCGCGACCAGGACCCCAACCCCTATGGTAGCCACCCTGTCTAGTTTCATTAAATTACAAAAAGGAGAACCAACTCGATTTCAACAGCTCGCCATTACAACCGCCAAGAGAAATTGTTCGAATAGGATGGATGTGACCTATTTTGGATGGGAAGAAGGTGAGAGAAGCGTGGAAGTAGGGTTGGGTTTGAGCTGTCAGAATCAGTCAAACATTTCGAAAACAAACGGACACATGCGAGACACTCGAATTACTGAGTCTGTTTTATGCGACTTGAAATAACCGCTTAGTGACCACAGCTAGGGCAAGTTGCAAAGAGGACTGTGTCAGTAATGAAAATGAGCAGAGGGCTCAGCAAACAAAAGGCAACCAATAACATTTCAGAATCCGTGGTGCTGGGCTTCAGCCAATAACAGCAAAGAATATCATTCACTTCGAAGCTGTGAAAGCGCAGCAGAAGGAAGCATGCTGAAAAAAACAGACAACATATAGAAGAAGTTTTTATCTAACTCTAATATCAGCTTTGGTACCTTCTTTGTCACTTTGCCTAACTTTATTTTGTGTGTAGCATACTCCAGTAACATGATTCAAAAATATACGTCTTACACTTGCTGAAACTGGACATGATGCTTGATAGGAGACAGAAAACCAGTATACAATTTCACATTTTATCCTGTTCTTTATACAAACTCCCACAAACCAAATGTGCTAGATTATATAATTTGTTTCTGTATGTCAAAATGTGATCACTCCAAACAGTGGCTAGTACCTCTGCTTGCATTGATTCTTTGCATATACACAGATATCCATGTGTTCATGCCAACTTATATAGCTGTAAGCAAAATCGCTAAGGTGTTATGGTTAGCATACCAAACGTACATGTACAATTATATGCATTATGGCATTGTGCGCATTTCTTTGATAATTAACTCTTTTTTACTCTCGTGGGCGTGTTCACCTCAGGAAGAGCTTGTCCATATCCTGGAGCCCCAGCCAATGGAGCCATCCACCCATCCACTGCCAGAGTGTACTCTCTTGGTGAAAGTGTAACTTTCACATGCAGTGTTGGATTCAGAATTTCAGGAAATTTAAGAGCCACATGTCAACAAGGAGGAAGCTGGTCATCTGCAAAACCAACATGTCAAGGTAAACCGTCTAACCTGCTGTTAACAGAATACATGAAGGCAATAAAAATACAGCTTGGTATTTATATTAGGCACATATATGGCAAGCCGTTTTAACATTTAATCATTTTTATGGATATCTTTTAATATCTCCATATCAATAAATTTTTTTGTGAAAAAATTATTAAGTTATATCTATATATATAATAGTTTTGAATTCGAATAATGATTTTTGATGTTAACCATTCATTGTTGATATCAATAGATAATATGAAAAAGTCATTCATTCATATCCTAAATTTATTTGTGTATACCTAAAATTGGCCTATCCAAAATTGATTTATTGATTACAAAAAAATCTTAATATATATATATATATATATATATATATATATATATATATATATATATATGTCTATATATATATTTATATATGTCTATATATATATTTATATATATATATATATATATATAAACAGGCAGTCAAGATTTTTTTGATAAAAAAGGATTTTTTCGTGTCAGGAATTTATGTTTTATATCAAAACATGAATTATGGTAACAAAATATTTTAGATATCAAAAAATGTTTTGGATGTCTATAAGTGAATTCGTCTTAAAAATTCAGGACTAAATGTTGGTTTTTGAAATACGTTGTGCTCCCTGTACAGACAAATAAACCAATAGTTTTTTCTTAATTTTAAAAAAAGAATCGGAATTAGAAAAATTGATGTGCGTTCGTGTCACAGAATTGACAGTTTAGCAATTAATGATAATAATTAATAAGAAACATATTTGACAGACCAAGACGTGAAAGCACACAAACCAGCATTGTAGACCAGGCAACCTATCATCTGGAACCTCCCCTAATCATCAGCTGTTAAAGTCTCACCTACCATCAGACTGCAACTTACAGTACATTGACTGTATTACTACTGATTACTGAATAAGCGAAAATGAGGCGACTACAATCATTGGGCGCTGAGGCCATGGAGGCAGTAGACCACAGTTATAAATCCATCTATATTTCATTGTAGTTATTTTCAGTGCCATTATTTTTTTTTGGGGGGGGGGGCTTTTAACACTGGGTAAATTGCAGTGACAACCCACTGTAGTCCCCAAAACTTGACAGAATATTTTTAATGAAGTGACAAGTATGTGATTTTAAAACATATCAAGTGTGAAACCACACCTGGATGCTAACGTTTATCAGGTGTAGGAATTGTGATTTGGTGCGGGGGAATGACATATTTTTGCCTGCCCTTGAACCAGTTCTTACATGACCTGGTAGACCGTGCACCTACAGGATCATTAATGGAGTATCTTGGATATTTTTAAGAAAGCCTACGTGGCTATCTCACTCCAGAAGTATGTTACAATGCCTTCAAAGCACTATATTTGTCCATTTACGGACTTTCGCTATTGGGATGCTCCATTAGCCAATCACCACTCTGGTCTACTCCTTGGAGGTTATCACAGACGATGGACACCAACACCGCACGAAAGGATCCGTTCATTATCGCAGACACTCATTTCCACATTTTTGGACATTCCAAATTTATTTCATGATATCCAAAATCCTTTTTTGACATGCAAAAAGCATGCAGCCAGCCTCCAATTTTTGGATATCAAAAATCGAATTTCTGATCTCCAAAAATAACTTTTAGATGTCCAAAAGGTATCTTTGGATATCAGATACTCATTTTCTTTACTTGATCTTTGTACATTTTAAATTGAATTTCAATATCACAAATTCACTTAATCTTGCCCAAATTTGAGATATCAATAAATGAATTCTTGATATCGAAAAATGAATGTTTTGAAATCCAAACTGGATAAAAAATTTATTTTTTATTTTTAATATTTGGATGTCCAAAATAACGAATAAGTGTTAACACAGCTCGCCATTGTCAATTGTATTTCTATGCGTTTCCTCTTTTGAGTACAATTGTTACGTTTACTGCTACTAAGAACGGTATAATGCTGCTCGTCATGTCTAGGTTTGAAACGTGCAAAATAAGTATTTTCAATAGGTAAATGTAACTTCTGCTGGCTGTGATTATGGTTTGTTATTGAAGTAATGTGTTTTGTTGATATTTTCTATAGATTCGAAACAAACGCTTACCTACATGGAATGTTATCCAGCAGGAAAGGCAAGGGTACTTAATATGCAATTGTGAATGTGCTAATATTTTTGTAATTGGCAATCGCCTTTTGCTACTTTCAACTTTACTTACATTCTGTCATATTTCTTATTTATATGTCCGAAATAATAGCTGCAACATTGAATACTGCTTCCCTGGATTCCCAGTCCAATTATGAAAGGTACATTGCTTCAATTACATGACAATCACATTTTACTGTTGCAAATCATTATTATGTACCTTATCGGTATAGACTAAAAGCTATAACATCCAACAGCATATCCATTGATATGGTTTACATTCAAGACTCACCAAGTATTGGTAATCTGTTGTGCTTCTAGCGATTAACTGTGGCCCTCTATCCAGCATAAACAATGGCAAAGTGGCGTATACAGCCACGACCTATAACAGCATCGCTACCTATTCCTGCGTTAGTGGGTACTTATTGACTGGAGTCTCTCGACGAACATGTTTGGCAAGCAGTCAATGGAGCAGTGCTGAACCAGTATGCTTAAGTGAGTGTCTGGTTTCAAAACCAAAAGAAAAAAGACAATTAGGGTGAAATTGTGTAAAGTACTTAACAACCTCACATTCCGGTTCTGCTCTCATGTTGCCTTCTGTGTAACTATAAAAGAATAGTGAATGATACTCCCTACATAGAATGCACAGTAATGCACATGACATGTTATTTCTATTAATTCTAATCAAAAGTTTAATATTTATATCTTTCATAATGCTTTGCATGGACAAATTTTAGTAAAATGAGACGGTCTTTAAAGCAAACTTTTTCAATTTATTGTGTCATTGATATCATGATTGTATAATTCGATTTTGACTGCTGAATAAAGGAGGTAAATGTCCATATCCTGGATCTCCTGCGAATGGAGCCATCAGTTCGTCCCCTGTTAAAGAAGCCTATTCGCCCGGTGAAAGCATAACTTTCACATGTGCCACTGGATACAAGATGTCTGGAAATTCACTAGCAACATGCCAACAAGCAGGAAGCTGGTCAACTCCAAGACCTACATGTCAAAGTAAATGCAAAACTATTTATTGCATATCTGTCAAAGTAAAAATGAAAAACAAATATTTTATTACGTACATATCAATGTTAATGAAACAAAAAATTCTGTATTACCTACCGTCAAGGTAAATGAAAAAGAAGTATTTCAACACAAGCAATGGTAACATGCAGCTCTAGAATTATAATAACGAGTTGGACAAAGAACTACATACAGATAAATGAAATATATGTCCATTATGTGGGAAAAGGTTGGTTTGAAGATTGAAACAACTTGATTTTATTTTTGGTATACCCAGCTTAAAGTGGAATGAGGGGGTGGATGTTGGCACGGTCTGCAAAAACAATAAAACCCATGCTCACTTGTCCTTTCCAAAAAGTCAACTTCTGTAATGAAGATCCTTAAAACACAAATTTAGGTTTAGGTTGCTGGAAAAAAAGGGAAATACTTCTAATATTTTATGGAAAAATCACGTTTAACAAGCTGACATTGATTATATGTGTCTTTATTGCAATAATGATGGTTGTTGTCCCCAACAACAAGTGTCAACATAACTGTTTCCGGGCATGCGTAATGTATTTTCAATTGAATTGAGCGACACTAAGTCAGCACAAAAATGCCCACGCAACCTGGTGTGTATGGTAGACCTGCATTTCATTTTGCAAAAACAGCCCGAACAAGGTCTCGCTATTCTTAAGGTGGGGGCTGTGAAGCTAGTGCGCAGCGAGACTTGCAACTTTAGATCAATATTATCCATTTAATTTTTTTCACAAGTACATTAAATCTATATATTTTCTCATGACTACATATCCATAGATTTGCATCCATAGGGGCTTTTTTGCAGGATTGGAATTTTTTGAGATTTTATAGCATTCTTTCTGACTTTGAACGATTTTCACATTTTTCGCGCAGAAGTCGCACAATTTTTTTCTCAAGTTAAAATCAGAAGAAATTTAAAATATATATCCATGTCCAGGATCAAATTCAATGGTGAGAGACCTGAAAAAGGATATTTAAAAAGTTGTAAAATTTTCAATTTAGTCCTGACAGGTTGTTCATTTCCTTTCTATAAATGACTCCAAAAGTCGGAAGAGGTTATCAGAAAAAAAATCCTGGGAACTGCTCTTGGATATGATATTTTTCTTTTGATGTCCGTTGATTTTAATGTGATAGGGCAATTCGTACGTTTGTGAGGCGAGGTACAAAATGCAGAGGCTCAGCAAAAAACAGTTCCGAGAAAATCGCATCGAAAGAAAAAGTTGCCAATTCTTACACATTTATGGCTGTAATATAATACTTACTCACTTCTTCTGTTCCGTGTTTTAATTATTGTGTGAAATAAACTTGCAGCTTTACCTGTGATTTTGTCATTACAAAAAAGTATATTTTGTGGCTTAAATCCAGACTTTTTTTAACTTGGGAACATCATACTTGGCTTATTTGGGTGTGGGTTCACATGCGGCTTTCCATATTTGGGGCCCAATAAGTGGATTGTACTAATTCTTTTTACATCAATAGAGAATTTCAAAGTAATCTGAACAATGGTAGTGATTTGTCTGAACTGCCCAATTCTTTTTTCCATGGCTAATGGTTTCCTGTTCCCTATGAGTGACCCTTGTCAATTGGTTTCCAGGGGTCATGGACTAATGACTGTGCAAACAATGACACGCTTCATTACCATGCTCATGCAAACAAACCGCATGTGCTCGGCCCTGCTTTAACTTTTCAGTGTAAACAAAAGTTGGAGATAAATTGTCTCACATAAATTTTGTGTCCACACATTTAAGTTTTGGGGAGCATGTAGTTTAAGTAGCAAACTATCCAAAAAATGAAAAAGTGATTAGAGGTTATCCAAAGGCACTAGCTTCATATCTTCCACCTAAATAGACTTTGCTAATTGATTTCCGAAGCAGGAGACCTCTTTACATACAAAGTATTGGTGCATACCTTCCAGCAAGGTTAAGCAATTACACACATTTTAAGAAACAACCCTTCTCCAAATTTACCGATTAGTCAGTGCAGGAAGCTAACCATACTCCCAAAACACAAAGAGCTGTGTGCTGTACACCTAGCATGTGTGAGCCACGAATTTCGAAGATGACTAGCTTCTAACCAGTCCGAGAAAGCAGTTAAAAACGTTTGAGGGTGTTTTATGAAGTTTGCAAAATAACTCATAATGGAATTTGTGTTGTCTTATAAAACAATGAATTGGCATGCCTATCATGCAAGAACCAATTAAAGGGGTGACGACTGTACGATTAAAGGATATGCTACCTCGGTTTGAAAAAATGAAACACCAAAGATTCGTCGAACATTTAAGTTATCGCTTGCAAAACAGGTGTACATTGGGGTTTTTAGTATTACGGCTACAATATTATCAAAGTCCCTGTAATTCTTTATTCCTAGTCATCAACTGTGGCTCTCTACCAAAAATAAATCAGGGCAAAGTGACATATACTACCACTACCTTAAATAGTGTCGCTATCTATTCCTGTCTCACTGGATACTCATTGTCTGGAGTGTCACGAAGAACATGTTTGTTAAGTGGTCAATGGAGCAATACCCAACCAGCATGTATACGTAAGTTCCATGCACGACACCAAACCTTATCATTTTTAACAAAATGTAATAATGCATGTGTGCAATCTACTTTTTTACCACTAGTACGTGTTTATTAGTATCTACACACACAACATTGCAACGTGTACTTGATGCTTTTAGCATCGTTTCAGCACTATATACGGGTTTTTGAATATTAATTCCCAACATCCATTGGACCAAGAAAAAGTATTGTTAGCCCAGAATATAACAGGTCATATCTTAGGCTCGGATAAAGTTGCAGACTTAAAACAAGCATTTAATATCCTTACACAAAACTTAATGAGACTATTCGCATAAGAACAGGTAAGCCAAAATTAAACAAACAAAGACTTACCCAGGGAACTGCCATATATGTATGATAATTTGTTGTGACTTTACATCGTAGAGGCCTTAATTATCTTCGTTTCATACTGCAACGTCACATGTATGTATGTATGTATGTATGTATGTATGTATGTATGTATGTATGTATGTATGTAGAGATATACAGAGAGAGAGAGAGAGAGAGAGAGAGAGAGAGAGAGAGAGAGAATGATGGACATCAAACGTTTAAACATTGATATTGGCGCACGGTTATGAAACGGTCATGTGCCAACATAACTAAAGGAATTGACTGCATAATGACTCCGTCTTTTCTATTCATGTAATTTGCAACATTTTCAGTACATGCCGCTAGTGCTTTCTTATTCACTTCTCACTTCTGTTTGAACGTTGTAAGACACCAAATTAAACGTTAAATGCTAAAATTAATGTACATGTAGTAGTTGAGTTTCCTTTCAATGTCTCTTCTAAGTATTTTTCCTATATTTTATAAGTTTTTAGTTATTATATTCGTTATAGGTGCAAACTGTCCATTTCCTGGATCTCCTGCCAATGGAGCTATTAGCCCATCCACAGTGAGGGTCTACTTCCCAGGTGAAGGAGTAACCTTTACGTGCGCCAGGGGCTACAGGATGTCAGGAAATCCAAAAGCACAGTGTTTAGCAGGAGGACGCTGGTCATCCCCAAGGCCTACTTGCCACGGTACATTATCTTAGCTCCAATACTGTGTTGTTATACAGCAAGGATAAACAGTGTGTGCCCTGTCAGATGTTCCCTTTACTCTACCGTCTTGTCCGAAATGTTTGGCCAATTACATACATAGGTCTGGTGTGAAACTGGACATTTAAAAGGCCTAGCGTTTTAAGTGATATCATGGTCTTACACACAGATCAGAGTGTAATTGTTTTGCAGTTCTGATTAAATTGTGTAAATACCATACATTTGGGGCAGAAGATTTAACACCCTGAAGCTTCGTATTCCATTTAACACTTCCACTTATCTCCAGGAGAACATGTGGAAGTGTATCTGTCTTTAATTTTATTAATACGTTCGACTAGAGCTGCGGGAAGATAATTTTCATTGCAACCTTTAAATAATCATACTGCTAACATTGTATGATAATTTCATACATTATGCTATTTTTCGGGTGCTTTAATGTTAACTATATATTTTAGTATTAGGTATCTACATAGTGTCTTTTTTGTCTTTTACATAAGTTCAAACATCGAGGTGTCCCTTCCCTGGAGCACCAGCAAATGGTGCCATATGGCCGGCACTAGTGACAGATTATCCAGCTGGGAGCAGTATAACTTTTACCTGTAGAAATGGGTATGCGCCAACGACCAGTGTGATCTCAGTATGCAAGCAAGGTGGAGCGTGGTCAAACAGTAAACCAACATGCAAAAGTAGGTGACTTTGTTCAGAGGACATCCAGCTATGAAAAACAAATGCATTTTGCCAAAATACATCAACATGAAAAATTAATTATGTATGTTTATACTAATGGACATCAAGGAATAAATCTGTATTTCTCTCAAAAACAAAAATGAATAAGATTCACGACATCCAAGAATACCTGTATTTTAATAAAGACCAAACGTGCATAACCTTCTGACAACATCTGAGAATACGCACGTGTTTTGCTTAAGTATAATAAACAAAGAATAATTATGTTGTTATCCTAATTTAAGGAGGTCTTGTCCAGTCAATTAGAAACAAATTTGTAACAAATATATCAAAGGCATGTAATTTTATTTAACATGCTTGAACCAGGTTTTACGTGTTTTGGCGGATTATGTATGTATGTATGTATGTATGTATGTATGTATGTATGTATGTATGTATGTATGAATGTATGTATGTATGTATGTATGTTTGTATGTATGTATGTATGTATGTATGTATGTATCACACGATGGTGTTAAAATTTGGTGGAGTGAAATGCTAGTACCCATGCAATGGAACCAAGTGGTCAATGTGTCTTACCTTTAGGCATGCCTTTTATCCAATTCTTGGACCTAACCATGATTTGACTTCCTTTATAAAGGGTATAAATGTCTGAATTGCAGTTATAAAATGTTCATTCCCTGGATCCCCCGTCAATGGCGCCATTCGGCCCGCCACATTAGCTGACCATACACCAGGTGGTCGTGTTTTCTTTACCTGTGCAACTGGTTATCAACTCAAGGGGAGCGCAACAGCAACATGTCAAGTTGGAGGCAAATGGACTTCCACAAAACCTACATGCGAAAGTAAGCTGTTTAGCCTGTCATATTAGCACGCCTGTTAGATATATGTACCACCACCAGCACACTTTTTATGTTTTGATTTTTAGTATACCTTTAGATATATCTTTGAACATGTAGATTTTGTGTTCAGTGTGCTTTTCAGATTTTTGTTGAAACAAACATTTTTAATCGTGTTCTGACCCTATAGCGTACATATGAAACGTGCTGGTTTTCATTAGCTTGGCTCAGCCGCTCAGTTTATGTTCACTCATTTTGAGTCTGCTATACAAAAACCGAAAGGTCGTGATCTTTTCCATCCCAGATTAAAATGTAGTGTGGAATGACACGTCAAAGTGACTGTTGGAGAACCAAGACCTAGTGGTCTCCATCAGGATATAGGCTTCTTCGAAGTAAAGTCGAGGAATCATCAATAATATGGACAGAACCCATTGAAATTATATCTATGCTACAACATAATTCAAATTAGAAAAACAATCGAATTTTTATTCAGCAGACCATTGAATATATTTCTGACATCAGTCCATACAGAGCTTGAACAAATCTTTTAAATGACAGCCGACTCTTTTATTGTGATTGGTTAGTAAATATTGATTCATTTTATTTCCATATTAAGGTATAAAGTGTCCATTCCCTGGTAGGATCGCGCATGGAACTATGAGTCCAACGACTGCTAGAAAATATGACCCTGGTAATGCTGTGACGTATACATGTTGGAAAAACTATAAGATGACAGGACAGTCAGTGATCACCTGCAAACAGGGAGGCCAGTGGTCGGCACCAAGACCTACGTGCACATGTAAGTTATGTTTAGTCAATAATCAATAAACACGTTTGCTGGGCGAACTTTGTGAATGTCGCCATCGTTGAAAAAACAGAGCAACATTTTTCCATGTTTGTGGGGAACATTTTACATTATATTCATATGTTGTGGTGTTTATATTGTCGGGCAATACTTTTATTTATCTTAACTTTTTCAATTGTATTTCGTGTGATTACTATGCCACAAATCATGATTGTATCGCTTGATTTCAAATGGGAGTCGAACATTTCGGTATGTCATTACGGTCTACATGTGTATATATATATATATATATATATATATATATATATATATATATATATATATATATATATATATATATATATATATATATATATATATATATATATATATATATGCATACAAAGTAAACTGCTGCAACTGATAGGCATTCAAGTGTGCTTGTAATTAGCTGTTCAGCATGTTTCTAAAGTTTTTACTTGGTTTTATAACATTTCTTAAGCAAATTGGTTTTTCAATGTGCTGTTTATTTAGTTCGAATGACTGTATAGTAATTTCAATCAAATAGTCGGTTGGGGTGCTAGCAACATTAGCCTGTTTTCTCATTTATATGCGGTTAAAGTCATCAGCAGCGTAAGCCTTTTTTTCTAATTTATGTGATGTATTTTTTCTCAACATTCTGTAAACACAGTCCAGCAGTTTGTAAATCTATATTTCAGTGATTAAGTGTCCTTTCCCTGGTGCCCCGACCAATGGAGCCATCAGTCCCGCTAGAAATATGGAGCACTCCGCAGGAAGCCGTGTCAGCTACGACTGTTCTGCTGGCTACCATTTACAGGGATCTGCCACGGCTGTGTGTCAGATCAGTGGTAAATGGTCTTCAAATAAACCCTCATGCCAAGGTAAATACACGTAAAACAGTTATATACAGACACCTTACATGAGGATTCAAATAAAAGCCAGCTTGATCTTAAGTCCATTGAGCCTATTTTAGTTTTTCTCGGGTAACGTGACTTTGTGAAATGTCATTTTCTGTTGTAGATTTAGGCTGTAGTGTTTGACTTACTTTAAGTAGCTGCCAACATTGGTAGGATAGCCTTACTTGACAGTCGTCTGAGCTTTGTTATCACTTTTTGTCTGTATCTGTACACCCGTTGTCCGTCTACAATTCCCATTTTCGACTTTGATCCTCTTCAAACTTGATGGGGGTGTATCTCCGATGGATCTCTATTGCGTTTATTCGAACAGTCATGCTTCATTGATTTGTGAATAAAATCTGTATCATTTTTTCGTTTCCTTTTGAAGAATATGTTTACAATATTCTCCGAAACTGCTAGGCCAGTTGCATGAACATTGCATACAAACAATTCTAGGTACACCCTACACCTTCATTTGGCACCTTTTTTTATTTCTGCGGATCATGACCTGTCAGTCAACCGAGTTAATAGGAGGATGAGACATGTATTTGCCACCAGTCAATGCCATTCTTATGTATCAAGAATTTCACACTTTTGACTTCGCAAAAACAGTTCAAGAGGTCTTGAAACTTTACTGGGATGTTCCTTGGTTGGTCAGTGCCAGGTGCATCCATAAGTATTGCTCCAGTGACATAAAAAATCTCTGAACCTGCTGGTACAATAACTTTGAAAACACTCACACACACTTTTGGGGAAACCTGGCTTGTAATGTTGTCAACGTGTGCTGCTTCATAGGCCTATTTAATTTTAAACTTTTATGTCAAGACTAACAGACCTATCTTCTACCTTTGCTGATGGATACACAATGTAAGACTCTTGCCTGAATTCGTATAAGAGCAAAGAATTTGGAAACATCTTTCATTAATGCACATTTCCTTTGGTCGGAGTCGACAAGGATATGTTTTACTTTGATGACGCATCTGACATAAAATTGGCACTATGCTAATTTGATTTTGTTTTTCAATTTGTTAGCTCATCTGATATTTCAGTGAGCACAGCAGATGTTATGTCCTTCGCCCATCATTGTCTACCGTCATGTCTTAAAAACCACTTGCCAGATTCTTTTGATACTTGGTAGGAATCTACCTTGAGCAGGTTTCTATTATGTTTGTTCTAATGGTTATACTCGATTCAATTTTTTTGCAAAATCTTATAAACATATTATTTTCTGAACCCACTTCACCAGTTGCTTCGAAGTACCAAAGGTACAGTTTTGCAGACCTTAGACTTTAATTTTTGAAAAAGTGGAGATGTGTGTTTTTCTTTTTCTTTTTTCTTCTTTTTTTTATTATTATTTTTTTTTTTTTTTAATTTTTTGGCTATTTGTGACATTCATGCTGCATGGCGAACTCTCGTCACACTTTTTGGGAATATGCCTTGACTCAATCCCCATTATGCTTGCTCACTATATGATGCTCTTGGGACATCCAGATTTTTAACAAAATTTTGACATTTGAATTGTTGGTAAAGATATATGGATATATGTTAACATTGCAACTAACTGGCAAATCTGATATGTTGGCTTGTATTTTGGTAATAGTAAATCATTGGCCCATGGTCACTATTGTACACTGCCAAGACAGCAGCTATGGGATATCCGTTCGTACTGGTAATGTTGACATTCAATAACCTTGAATGATCAAACTGACATATTGGTTTATATCATGGCAGTAAAAAGTAATAGGCCTGTTATTATTATTTTTACCTTAAAGGAAAGTACCTTTGGGGTCTCTTTCAGGGGTTGTTATTTTTTAGGTTTAGTGACCTTAAACGATAAAACAGGCATGCAGGCTTACATCTTGGTAATGGTGGATTCTGCCACTTTTCAATTCAAAAGTGATGACTTCAGAAGTGAGCGTGCGAAGACTGTGATATTGAAAATAGTCATAACCTTTCAAAGGGGCCAGCTTTACAGTTCACATGGGATATTCAAGGTCACATGAAAACCTATGTACTTGCACTGTTCTCCTGATGTCAGCAAAAATATTTCAGCTACAGCTTTAAATTTACACATGGTAGTAACCATGTGTAAGGGCCAAAATGAGATACACATGGAGATCTGAACCCAGTTCCCAAGGTCATATGACTACTAAAGTGAGTTTTGTGTTTTGAGTTGTAACTTGACAACTATTGTGCCACTGTTTTAAGTGGTCACTTGAGAGGTATTGAGCCAGAACGTAGAAATTTGCACATGATTAGGGTTTTCAAGGAGGGGATCCTTGGTCCAACTCCAAAATGTCACAGGACTACTCCATTCTGTGCATCCAAGCTCAGGTGAGTGGAGGATTGTTACAGTCTGCTGAATATACATTTGAGCGTGTGTTTGTAATTTTGCCTTTTTTCACGAACCATGTGATCAGCAAGTTTCATAAACGGTTGAAAGATAGACATTTGAATTGATAAATTTGTTGGCACAATTTACTAAAAATTGTCCATCGAACACAAGTGGAAAATGTCTGTACAATTGTACAGGGTCAATCGTGTAGCCGTGGACCTCAATTTGTTTAAAAAGTGGGGTTGCATTTGTTTTCAATTAGTATTGATGTCTTGAAAGGAATGTAATTGCACTCAATTTTACCAAAATGTACATTTAGCTGCGCTACTACATGTACTATGCTCTGGGTTTTAAACAAAATTATCAACAATATGTAATTATCAGCATGATTGGAATACTACTCTACATGTATGTTTGTCAAAACTTTTCCACCAAACCGAGCACCATGGCCACTTCAAACATAGTGGGCATGTACCTTGCCAGCATCTTAGTAAAACCAGGTCACCATTAAAGATGTATATATAATCACTCATATTCATATACTATCAGTTCAAAATTAAGCTAGGTTCTAATCTGCTCATCTTAGTTCCGCTCAAGTTGGAGCCAAAGCTGAACAAAGCTCTGCTCGGGCTGACACTTATTCGGGGTTGAATGTGTCAAGACCAACCGAGGGTGGGCTGTTGAGACAGGCCTCTTTTTCTAGCTTTATGATTTTTTGCGTGTGTTTTAGAACTTTTTTTCTACTTTCTTTTGGCAATGTGATAGCTTGAGTCTCGTCAACTTTGATGAGAATATTGCTTGACGTCGTCTTTTCCATCAACATTCCATTACAGGGCACTATTTATATTTCTAGACTGTTAAGGAGTTTGAAAATCATGTTATACTTCCTAAGAGTACAATCGTTGCTAATATTTCTATGGGACAGTAATTCCTAGGGATGTGCATGCAGATTTCCTCAAATCCACAATGTACATACCTCGGATGTGTCATTACTTTCATATCATGATACTTTTGAAGAACCAAATCGATACTAAAAGATATGTTACAGCACAGCTATAAAGCAATGCCATTGCGAATGCCTGTATCTGTAGTTTTCTCAAGATACCCTTAAGCAGATCCTCTGAAAACTTCATGGTAATGCTCATGGCGAGGTCGACTGAGCACTTGTTTATTTCCACTCATTTTTAGTCTGCTATACAAAAACGAAAGGTCGTGGTCTTTTCCATCCGAGATTAAAATGCAGTGTGGAATGACACGTCAAAGTGACTGTTGGAGAACCAATACATAGTGGTCTCCATCAGGATATTGGCTGCTTCGAAGTAAAGTCGAGGAATCGTCAATAATATGGACTGAACCCATTGAAATTATACCTATGCTACAACATAATTCAAATCAGAAAAACAATCGAATTTTTATTCAGCAGGCCATTGAATATATTTCTGACATCAGTCCATACAGAGCTTGAACAAATCTTTTAAATGACAGCCGACTCTTTTATTGTGATTGGTTAGTAAATATTGATTCATTTTATTTCCATATTAAGGTATAAAGTGTCCATTCCCTGGTAGGATCGCGCATGGAACTATGAGTCCAACGACTGCTAGAAAATATGACCCTGGTAATGCTGTGACGTATACATGTTGGAAAAACTATAAGATGACAGGACAGTCAGTGATCACCTGCAAACAGGGAGGCCAGTGGTCGGCACCAAGACCTACGTGCACATGTAAGTTATGTTTAGCCAATAATCAATAAACACGTTTGCTGGGCGAACTTTGTGAATGTTGCGATCGTTAAAAAAACAGAGCAACATTTTTCCATGTTTGTGGGGAAAAATTTTACATTCTATCCATATGTTGTGGTGTTTATATTGTCGGGCAATATTTTTATGTATCTTAACTTTATATATATATATGATTTTATAATTTTTCTTAAGCAAATTGGTTTTTCAATGTGCTGTTTATTTAGTTTGAATGACTATATAGTAATTTCAATAAAATAGTCAGTTGGGGTGGCTAGCAGCATAAGCCTGTTTTCTCATTTATATGCGGTTAAAGTCATCAGCAGCGTAAGCCTTTTTTTCTAATTTATGTGATGTATTTTTTCTCAATATTCTGTATACACAGTCTAGCAGTGTGTAAATCTATATTTCAGTGATTAAGTGTCCTTTCCCTGGTGCCCCGACCAATGGAGCCATCAGTCCCGCTAGAAATATGGAGCACTCCACTGGAAGCCGTATCAGTTACGACTGTTCTGCTGGCTACCATTTACAGGGATCTGCCACGGCTGTGTGTCAGATCAGTGGCAAGTGGTCTTCAAATAAACCCTCATGCCAAGGTGAGTATACGTAAAACAGTTATATACAGACACCTTACATAAGGATTCAAATAAAAGCCAGCTTAATCTTAAGTCCATTGAGCCTATTTTAGTTTTTCTCGGGTAACGTGACTTTGTGAAATGTCATTTTCTGTTGTAGATTTAGGCTGTAGTGTTTGACTTACTTTAAGTAGCTGCCAACATTGGTAGGATAGCCTTACTTGACAGTCGTCTGAGCTTTGTTATCACTTTTTGTCTGTATCTGTACACCCGTTGTCCGTCTACAATTCCCATTTTCGACTTTGATCCTCTTCAAACTTGATGGGGATGTATCTTTGATGGATCTCTATTGCGTTTATTCGAACAGTCATGCTTCATTGATTTGTGAATAAAATCTGTATCATTTTTTCGTTTCCTTTTGGAGAATATGTTTACAATATTCTCCGAAACTGCTAGGCCAGTTGCATGAACATTGCATACAAACAATTCTAGGTACACCCTACACCTTCATTTGGCACCTTTTTTTATTTCTGCGGATCATGACCTGTCAGTCAACCGAGTTTATAGGAGGCTGAGACATGTGTTTGCCACCAGTCAATGCCATTCTTATGTATCAAGAATTTCACACTTTTGACTTCGCAAAAACAGTTCAAGAGGTCTTGAAACTTTACTGGGATGTTCCTTGGTTGGTCAGTGCCAGGTGCATCCATAAGTATTGCTCCAGTGACATAAAAAATCTCTGAACCTGCTGGTACAATAACTTTGAAAACACTCACACACACTTTTGGGGAAACCTGGCTTGTAATGTTGTCAACGTGTGCTGCTTCATAGGCCTATTTAATTTTAAACTTTTATGTCAAGACTAACAGACCTATCTTCTACCTTTGCTGATGGATACACAATGTAAGACTCTTGCCTGAATTCATATAAGAGCAAAGAATTTGGAAACATCTTTCATTAATGCACATTTCCTTTGGTCGGAGTCGACAAGGATATGTTTTACTTTGATGACGCATCTGACGTAAAATTGGCACTATGCTAATTTGATTTTGTTTTTCAATTTGTTAGCTCATCTGATATTTCAGTGAGCACAGCAGATGTTATGTCCTTCGCCCATCATTGTCTACCGTCATGTCTTAAAAACCACTTGCCAGATTCCTTTGATACTTGGTAGGAATCTACCTTGAGCAGGTTTCTATTATGTATGTTTTGATGGTTATACTCGATTCAATTTTTTCTCATTTTTTGGTAAAATCTTATAAAATACTATTTTCTGAACCCACTTCACCAGTTGCTTCGAAATACCAAAGGTACAGTTTTGCAGACCTTAGACCTTAATTTTTGAAAAAGTGGAGATGTGTTTTTTTCTTTTTCTTCTTTTTTTTTTTTAATTTTTATTATCATTTATTTTATTTTTTGGCTATTTGTGACATTCATGCTGCATGGCAAACTCTCGTCACACTTTTCTAGAATATGCCTTGACTCAATCCCCATTATGCTTGCTCATTACATGATGCTCTTGGGACATCCAGATTTTTAACAAAATTTTGGTATATGAATTGTTGGTAAAGATATATGGATATATGTTAACATTGCAACTAACTGGCAAATCTGATATGTTGGCTTATATTTTGGTAATAGTGAATCATTGGCCCATGGTCACTATTGTACACTGCCAAGACAGCAGCTATGGGATATCCGTTCGTACTGGTAATGTTGACCTTCAATGACCTTGAATGATTAAACTGACATATTGGTTTATAGCATGGCAGTAAAAGGTAATAGGCCTGTGATTGTTTTTTTTACCTTAAAGGGAAGTACGTTTCCGGTCTCTTTCAGGGGTTGTTATTTTTTAGGTTTAGTGACCTTAAACCATAAAACAGGCATGCAGGCCTACATCTTGGTAATGATGGATTCTGCCACTTTTCAATTTAAAAGTGATGACTTCAGAAGTGAGCGTGCGAAGACTGTGATATTGAAAATAGTCATAACCTTTCAAAGGGGCCAGCTTTACAGCGCACATGGGAAATTCAAGGTCACATGAAAACCTATGTACTTGCACTGTTCTCCTGATGTCAGCAAAAATATTTCAGCTACAGCTTTAAATTTGCACATGGTGTTAACCCTGTGTAAGGGCCAAAATGAGATACACATGGTTGATCTTAACCCAGTTCGCAAGGTCATATTTCTACTAAAGTGGGTTTTGTGTTTTGAGTTGTAACTTGACAACTATTGTGCCACTGTTTTAAGTGGTCACTTGAGAGGTATTGAGCCAGAACGTAGAAATTTGCACATGATTAGGGTTTTCAAGGAGGGGATCCTTGGTCCAACTCCAAAATGTCACAGGACTACTTCATTCTGTGCATCCAAGCTCAGGTGAGTGGAGGATTGTTACAGTCTGCTGAATATACATTTGAGCGTGTGTTTGTAATTTTGCCTTTTTTCACGAACCACGTGATCAGCAAGTTTCATAAACGGTTGAAAGATAGACATTTGAATTGATAAATTTGTTGGCACAATTCATTAAAAATTGTCCATCGAACACAAGTGGAAAATGTCTGTACAATTGTACAGGGTCAATCGTGTAGCCGTGGACCTCAATTTGTTTAAAAAGTGGGGTTGCATTTGTTTTCAATTAGTATTGATGTCTTGAAAGGAATGTAATTGCACTCAATTTTACCAAAATGTACATTTAGCTGCGCTACTACATGTACTATGCTCTGGGTTTTAAACAGAATTATCAACAATATGTAATTGTCAGCATGATTGGAATACTACTCTACATGTATGTTTGTCAAAACTTTTCCACCAAACCGAGCACCATGGCCACTTCAAACATAGTGGGCATGTACCTTGCCAGCATCTTAGTAAAACCAGGTCACCATTAAAGATGTATATATAATCACTCATATTCATATACTATCAGTTCAAAATTAAGCTAGGTTCTAATCTGCTCATCTTAGTTCCGCTCAAGTTGGAGCCAAAGCTGAACAAAGCTCTGCTCGGGCTGACACTTATTCGGGGTTGAATGTGTCAAGACCAACCGAGGGTGGGCTGTTGAGACAGGCCTCTTTTTTTAGCTTTATGATTTTTTGCGTGTGTTTTAGAACTTTTTTTTCTACTTTCTTTTGGCAATGTGATGGCTTGAGTCTCGTCAACTTTGATGAGAATATTGCTTGACGTCGTCTTTTCCATCAACATTCCATTACAGGGCACTATTTATATTTCTAGACTGTTAAGGAGTTTGAAAATTATGTTATACTTCCTAAGAGTACAATCGTTGCTAATATTTCTATGGGACAGTAATTCCTAGGGATGTGCATGCAGATTTCCTCAAATCCACAATGTACATACCTCGGATGTGTCATTACTTTCATATCATGATACTTTTGAAGAACCAAATCGATACTAAAAGATATGTTACAGCACAGCTATAAAGCAATGCCATTGCGAATGCCTGTATCTGTAGTTTTCTCAAGATACCCTTAAGCAGATCCTCTGAAAACTTCATGGTAATGACATGGCGAGGTCGACTGGGCACTAGCAATGCTCACAGCTTTCATCTTTTTTGCTTTAAAGTAGTTCTTATAAACTGACCTATGGTGTTTGTGCTTTTGGTTCATGCTAATGAAGTTTATTTTGCAGATATAACTTACGATAGAGCATTATTAACAATTCATGTAAATTAATCGTCGGTAGTGTGAGTATAGTTTAATTGGTTTTGATGGATGCTTGAGGAATGTCAGATTTCTAGCGGCATTTCAAATGAGTTAAACAGTTCGAATTGCCTATTATCATATGACCAGTTTCGTTGATTTTAATGTGAACTGCTCTTTCAAACTAATTCATATGTTTCCATCCTGCTGTCTGACAATTAAAAATTGCCACATAGTACTCATAAACTGTCCTTAGCATAATTTTAACTCTCAAAAAAATAATAGTTGAGGTTAGAGTTTCATGGCATGCTGTTCAATCAAGAACGTCTGATGCAATAGCATATCAAGGTAACTCGTTTTACATATCTTTATGCATATTTGTGAATTATAGTAGTTTCAATTTTTCATAGACTTCTGCATCCTGATTTGAATTGGATAGATCTATGGTCAACTACGTTTTGATAAAGTTATCACAGACATCAGTGTTTATGTAGCGCTACTGGACTTTAACACAGATTCTTCCTTAACATGACAATTTTCAGTGACGTTTCAAACTGACAGCGAAATTTTTTTATTTGTCACCTTTATATAGTAGGTGTATTCTGTCATGTTTGGAAACATCCTGAAAATGGCAAAATACTAACACAAATACCCAAGAATCGCAAAGTGATCTCTGGTACGAAGATACAAATGGCATGCAACCAAGGTTATGAAATGCGAGGATCTCCAGTTACCACATGTACAAGCGCCGGGACTTGGAGCACACCTCGACTACTATGCCTACGTAAGTTTGCCTAAATTAACCCATGTCCAGACCGAGTGAATTCTACATAGAGTCAGATTTAAGAATACAGATAATTATTATTTGCACACAAATAATCATGCAGATAATAATCGGTTCGTAAAAAAGTGTATTTTTGCATGGAAGCCGTGTATTTTCTGATCAAAGTTAATACAATAAAACCTTTGAACACTAGCAGTCCTTAAACGTGAATCTGACAGTGTCGACTGATCTCAAAACAGACTTATACACACTTTTGTTTGGTAAAGTAGTACCCCCTCTTTTCCTAGTCGCCGTTTCCCCCCAGAGCATCCGTCTCGCCTCTCAAACCGTACAGCTCTTTAAAGGGTATTCTACAATACTACGTTAATTTTAATTCTCACATGTATATATCCCATCAAACTAATGCAAGTTCCCTCTCACTATGTCACTTTATTATCTCTGTCACATCCTTTGATATTAACTTCCTCCACACAAAGAGCCTCTTTAGGAACTGAAATGATCCCTTGATAACCCACTCGGAAGTCTATCCACTTCCTTGTCCTTTTGATTTGGACCACTTGCCGAACGTATACAGAACCTAATAACCTCTTCAGTTGAGCTACCTGAACCTATTTTTAAAATTCCATACCCATTTTGCTCATCTTATTCCTTGTGCCTGACCTTTCGCTTTTTATATATCGCGCAAATATTTCTATCTCATGCCTATTTCGACCTCTCCATCTGAACTTTACTACGTCCGTATTATGTATCCACACCCACTAGCCAAAGCACAAGTTGTTCATTGAATAAAATATTGCTACCCTCCTGAGACACCTTTATAATATATTCCATTTTCTTTTCTCTTTCTGCACTGTCTTTCTTAAACCTACATTTATTCGCATTATTTCGTTTTCTTTAGTAACTTCTGCTTGACCCAAATTAATTCTCTAATATACCTACTCCCCCACTACTCAGTTGTTGTTTAATTTCTATTCTTTTCATAGCATTTTAATTGGGTCCTGTTTTGTCTTCTACTCCCACTTTACCTGCCTATTGCACCACTTCATATTTTCCTTGCTTTTGTTTTTTTTTATTCCGCTTTCCCAATCCTATAAAAATAATCATACATCAATTTCCTTCCGCTCTTCACAAACTTCATGATCCCAAACCATGGCCTCTACGTGGGCTACGATTTAATCAAACTCCATCCACTTACACTCCCTTTCCTTTTGCTCGGTCTCCTTCCATTACTCTATACCTCCCACGTAACTGTTCCTCACTTGACTCTTACCGTCGTGGCGCTCCACAAGTCGTCCACTGTGCCCCGGAGTCCCTTTCTGCTTCAACCAATCAACTGCTACCCATCCTGCACTTTTCCTGATTCCATTTGCCCTCCATAATTAATAATGTCATGTTTTCCTCCTTACTCTGTCTCTTCGACCGTATACTGCCTGATGTTACCAAATGTCTCCCCCCCCCCCCCAAAGAAAAAGAATGATGTTTGCCTCCTATTCATTATCAAAGAGTGACTGATACATCATCCGCTCGAGCGACACCACTGAATATCTTGCCAGTACCGTTCTCTTATCACTTCTGTTTCTCTTCAATCAAGTACTATCTTATCTTTCCAAACGTCTTTCCCCTAAAACTAACCGTGTTTGCCTCCCATTCATTGTCCATCAGTGCTTCCAACCTTAGCCCTATGGACCTTACCATTGACTACCCTTCTCCTACCACGTTCTCTTATTGCTTATCTTCCTGTTATCCTTTCTTCATTGTGTCTGTCCGTCCGCAGAACAAGAACAGCATTTTTTTCGCCTGCCCTGGTCAAGGTCAAATACAATTTTGTACAACTTACATTCTTATTTCTTCAAACAAATTTATGTCAACGAATTCTTTGTACCATAGCACAAACAGAAAACTTATGTTATCAACAATTTAAAGCGACGTTGTCTGGCCTCCATGCTGTTTTGCTGCCGCCCACGATGTGTGCTCCTCATTAATCAAGAATCACATCCAATCCGCCTTTGTATAACATACCAGGGCGTCAAAATTGTACAAGCGTACCCATAATGCATTCTTCATTATCGATATATTTTGACTTAGCAACAGACCAGACAGACACAAATTAGTGGCATTAAACTTACAGTTATGCTTCGGTTCACAATTTAAATTTACCCTTGAAAGAGTCAGCTCAAGTAGATTCATATTCACAAAAGAGACAAAATTTGATAGGCCTAGCTATGTCACTCGTTCGAGCCCCACTTTCCTGTCAAAATATTAAAAAAAATGGCGGTGATGGCAAAGGTAAGGTAAGTGTGGGGTTAACTATACTAAATAGATTCAGTGATTCATTTTTGATAGGCCTCATCATACAAGTTAAGCGTCAACTTATGTTTGGGAAAAGTAGTTTTACTATACTCATTTAATGTAGGCTACGTCTATAAGTATGCCTTTCAACATAGGAACATCATATTTGCTTAATTCCGTAATACATCAGCTCGGGATGTTTGTATTGGAATTACAAACATGGTGCTGCTAGTTAGCAGAATGACTTGTCCGGGGATAAATGGCACCAAAACAAGTCTTGTGCTGGTTCCCTGCCGATGACCCGATTTCATATAAAGGCTACTTAAGCCTGAAACTTTCTTCAAAGTTTCAAAATTTATTAATATGATTTGTTCCTTACACAAAATAATTTGTTATAATGATTTAGAATAAGATAATTGTTCAGTGAGTGATACGAAATAGCTAGGAGTTTGCTCTTGGAATATTGGACTTGTACGTGTTCAAACGATACTTGGGCTCACAGATTTGGGTTTAAGTTTCTCTATATATTAGATAAGGTAGGTCGTAATGTATAAGAACATTTGGAAAAGAATACAAATGACACAACTAGCATATGGAATCTGAAGTGTGCGAAATATTTCCAGTGTAAGGAATTGAAGCCAAACTTTTGCCGATACTGCAGTCAATCTTCTCGTGTTCGAGATTCCAGTCACTGTTGAGAGCGAACTAATCCGTGACATTGTGTTCTAGCACTGAATGTCACTCCCTATGACTGTACCGTGGGAGTTATTGTGGGGCTTTGTTTCTCTGCTTTTGACTGCGGATGGAATGTTTTGTTACTTCAGTATGCCGGACCCTCCCCCCTACAACCACCACACACACACACACACACAAACGCTTGGTATTTCTACCTGTTCCGTGGTTTTTCTGCTCACCCGGGCTATAAACCATCAGGAAAAATCAATTCAAAAATACAATCCAAATAACCCCTACCTTCTGAACCTGCACCCAACTTTTACATTTTTCGGCCGTCGTAATACATGAACGCTGGGCTTGTTCGCATACCCCAAGGCTTGTGTGCTTAATAACTACCTGGCGATCGATGCAGATCCTCTCACACTGATCAGCAAATTGTGCAAACGAGTTGAAAGGAAAAATATTGAGTCAAGAACACTGAAGAATTGTAACCTGTCCATAAAATTAATAACTTAGGAAGTAATTCGGTCATTGATTTAACATTGCAGGTTTAGCAGAAAAACTTTATATCTTATTGTTCTTAGTTTTAAATTTTTGTTGCCTTATTGTTGAAGACATATATATTTATAATTATTCTGTAGACGACAGATAAGTACAAAAACTGTGAGGGAATATTTTTGTTCATATGTTCCCTTTCTGAACTTTAGCTCAACTGGCTATACATAGCCAGCAAACATGTGAAGACAAGTTAGTTTGTTTGAAAAACTATAGACTTTTTTTGTAAAACTGGTTTAAAGATGTGGTATTTGTTTGGTATGAGCATCAGAGGGACCGAGAACATGATGGCTAATTGGAAAGGATCAGTAATTTAGACCAACAGATTACTTTCAATGATTTTCTGGCTGTATTTGTAAGGTAGGATACTTTTGTAAAGTAAGGTGATGCAATATACTAACTGGCTGACAACCAATTGTTGAAGGGCATTTGGTGAAAGGTCATGGGGAATATGCAGATGAGATCAAATAGAAGGATGTAAGGTGGTGTGAGTCACCTATTATGTCTCCCTGTAACACATGGGGGTCCATTATTTTGTTCTTGGATTTTGTCCAGGCATTGGAACGTGACCAGTTGACTAAATGACACGTGGCCACATGTGTATTGCAAGACCATCCAATTCAGGAACTTCGTATTAGATTTCTTCATCCTGACCACTTGGATACCATCAATGAGCGGTTGTCAATCTGAAAAATGTAGTCTGATTTGAAAATCATTTTACAGCCCTGACCATGTTTAGCTAAGTGAAATGAAGCCTATACACATTTAAGCTATCGAATTTGGACGCTTTTAGGGTCTTACAAAACCATACACAAGAAAGAGAGACAATATATCAAATATATTTGCTAACTTACTTTAAAATTATGTACCAATTAGCAGCCTTTTCAGCAAAAGAGTTAATTACCTATTTTTCTGTACTGACAGACTTGAAATTTTCATGAATCACGTCTTAGATGTACGTTTTGATGATGTCACTTTGAAGGGAAGTAAATAAGCTGGGATATACAAATTAAATTAATTAACCCTGGGGATTGAAACTTTCCACCAGCTGTGGCTTATTGGGGTCAGTTGTAATGCTCTAACTGTCTGCCAGCAGAGCATAGGACCTCTTGTTTTTTCATCGTACATTTCAACGTAATCAGTCAAAATGAAAATGTCAAGCTTTTCAACATCACTTTTATAGTTTTGTACTTTTATTTCAGTTGGATAATGAAAATGTGTAGATACATATAATGAAAATTCATAAAAGACATTTTATTCTTTTAACTGGCAAAAATTTGTTTATATTGACAGCGTATAAAACATATTTAAACCGAGTATGAAGTTTTGACAATTAAGCCTAGCGGACTGCACAACTCCTGACACCCCACCTTTCCCCATTCCCCAAAAAGCTAACTCTTTATTTCATAAAAATGCTGTATGTGGTTGTCGCACCTGGTTTGAAAAGTGTAATTGTGCTTTTACTGACAGCATCATGTAAATTTGATATATTGTAAACTGGTGTTCATTTAACAATATGTCAGTTGAGGAGTTCAATGACTTGACAGATAAGCTTGCATGTTCATGTAAAGAACCGAAGATATTTTATTGCCTGAATGCCGAACTATTTGAAAAAAAAACTGACTACATTTCTTTGCTGGAATTGTGAAAATTCGAGATTGTAGGTTTATTTAATCAAATACGTATTTTTCTTATTTTCAGATAAAACTTTGTAACGGTGTTAAAATTATGGAACAGTCTCGGCACACAGGAACAGAAATGTCGCAGATTATAAAATTGCAAAACCCGGTCGTCACTAGCATTGCCTACATGTTCATTTAGCTTGTGTGAAAGGGTGTTGAATGATAAATACAATGTTACGGTCACTAACAATTGATGTCTATTGTGCGTTTCTCTCACCAGTGTTGTTGATTGTGTGTATTATTTGTGCTCGTCCATAACAAAAAAAATCAACTCATATCATAAAATGCATGTCATGTATATAATTCTAAGGACATTCGAAAATGAACTAGGATAGAGAACTTGAGCTACTGATGTATATTATGTTGTCATATCAATAAAAGAGACGATGTTTTCATTACCTTTGCCATTTACGCACTTTCTATTCATCAGGAGATTTGGGGTGAAATGTCAGAGGGAAGCAGTCGTGCTATCCTGATGATATTTAATTCATAGTTAGTAATCTTTAAAAGGTGTGCAAAGAAGTTTTAGAAATCATCATGTTGATTTAATACATCATATGTTGCTAACCATGGCCATTTGCAATACCACAGAGCCAAATTGAAATCTCACTGTATCTTAGCACCTTAATATATGTACTATATACGATACGATATAATATATGTGCGACAATGTTAACCGCGTGCATGACATGATCAGTATTTGAGAAATGCAAATTCTACCTTTGATTTTGTGTGCCATGAGTACTCGTTGAAGAAAATATAACGTTCAAATATACACGCACGTTCTAAAATACGAAAAAACGGAACACAAGTGTCAAAGAAAAATAATACGTATAATTTTATGATCGTGGACTAATTTTATCATGTTCCTGACATATACTCCAAAACGCGGTTGCATAAGATTATATAATAAACACTAAATGAGACACCATGAAAACGTACTTTAGGACCTATGTGTAGGTATAAAATCAGGTACATGTTGTGTATAAATACAGCCATTCTAAAACAGGTGATATTTTTCCTGAACGAAGCGATTACATGGATATCTCTATGCCAGAAATATTGAAAATGTATTGAGGGCCTGTGTGTACATGTCAAAGCAGGAGCAAAGTGTGATGAATAAAAATGACACTCGAGCCACGATAACAGAAACACATGCTTACACAAAACTGATGCACTGATGTGGTTTCTGACATTTCCCAATTTCTAGATAAATATTATCAGATGATGCAAGATTTATGGCAACATCGTTTCCATGGTCCGTGAACAAAGTACGTTTGTTCAGTTTTTATTACTGTTTATACACGATTTTGTTGCCATATTCCCAATAATGCATTTCAAAACATATACATGCATACATTTATATGAAAACAAGTGCTATGTGCACTGTGCCTCACAACACAAAACAATGCACTCAAATGTTTCTTTTTCAAGAAATACTTATCAATCATTTGAGATTCAATCGTTCAGAAAAAAATCGCCTGTTTTTCAAACTGAATGCATAAAATTTAAATTGAAGACTGCACAACGCTCTATGGATGAGAAATTTTCAACACTATTGAAGACGAATACAACATTATGAATACATAATAAAACATATGCGCTGGACCATTTCTCAGTGTTTGCACTTAGCTGACTAATCCTGATTAATTATTAAAGTGGGTGACATATTTTTCATAACACTTGAAATCAGAAATATTTGTAAACATTAAGGATTTTTTTCCTGTTCGTTTAAATAATCTTTTCCTTGGTCTTTGTTACGTTCACTTACCTTTGTGTTTTGTTGTTGATATTTGTTATAAACGTAAAACTGTAGTGTGTGGGTGTGATTGTGTTTGTGCAATATCTACTACTCATGCTTCAGTGATGAGCTTCTTGTGTTCATTATGCAACCCCCTGGGAGGGGATGCATGTAGTATTTAGTCTCGTCGTCCGCGGTCTCCGCCGCAGCCGCGTATATTATTTCCCTTATGTTTCTGTCCCATCTTGACTTATTGTCTCCTAATCTGGTACAGATTATCTACGATTACATTCCTTTTGATTATTATGTAAGTCAATGGGGATTGCTATACTAATTCACATTATCATCTTCTCCAAGACAATTGACCTGTTGCCTCTTTATAGAGTACAGAGAATCTATGAGTCTGAGAAATTTGTCCAATATAATGATATATAACCATGAGGTCAAGGGTCAAGGTCAAATCTTTGTAGCATTTTTCTGGTGATTGGGGAATTTTTACATTTTGGCTTATATCTTCTTAATGGTGCATCGTAGGCTCAAGGTTACTATTAAACGTCAATAGAAAGGTACCTATGGATTTTCAATTTATATGGTTTATTTTAAACATGAGTGACCTTGACAGGTCAAACCGCTTACATCCCTATTGATTACTATGCAAGTCAATGGGGATTGCAATTCTAATTCACATTTTCCACTCTTCCAAAATAATTTACCAGATTCACTTCAAACTTGGTGGGGATGCATGTCAAATAGGTATCCATCTACTATGTCCAAACAATCCAGCTCCAATGATTTTTTTTGGGGGGGGGGGTCATTCCTTTTGATTACCATGTAAGTCAATGGGGTCTGCAATGGAAGTTACCATTTTGACTTCTGCAAAAACCTACTCCAGATTCACTTGAAACTTTTGGTACAGATACTCCACAGATTTTTGGGAATTTTTTCATACGATAGTGATGACCTTCAGGTCATAGGTCAAGGTCAAAATGCCTCGCAAAAAAACGGTTTCCCTGCCACATCTTCAAATGGGTATGACTAATATCCACCAAACTTTGTCATCATTGACCCGGGTGAGACTTTCCTTAATTTGCTAAGAGGTGACCTTGAGGTCATAGGTCAAGATGAAATTTTCTGCAGAATAATGGTGACGTTCTTAGAGGGGTGACCTCTGGTGACAGGTGCCTGATCGGGGGATGTATGATGTTTTTCGCACGAAAAACTTGCTTCTAGTTCGTTTTAGCATGCCTTTAACCATGCTGGGATAATGCATCTTTTAATATTGTGTGCGCCGTAACCGCTTGTTGAATTCGGATTCCATGTTTGACTTTTTTTTCACTTAGGCCCTATCGTGAATTTATCCTGCAAAGCTACCTTCTGTTCAAAGCTCGAGAGGCAGCCAGAACGCCCCCCCCCCCCACACACACACACACATTCCAATTTTGTTTTATGAAGCCTAGTTTTTGGCCAATTTACATAAATGGATTGATTGATGACTGACTGATATAGTTCACAAGTTGGATGTGTGTGATTGCTCTTAAAACTACGTTATCATTATCATGTATTATTCGGTGATGCAACATATGAATACGTGACAGGGTAGAGAATCCATTCGCTCGATCACGTGACAAGCCCTATGTCTTCTTCTGTTGAGCCGGACACCATCGAAAAACACATGGACTCGCTTAAACACACTCATCTCCCGGGTTTAGCGATGTGGCTGCCGAACATCTTCGCTAACCTAAGTCAGAAATACTTGTTTGTCATCTAACCACCTGTATAATATGATCTTGCAGTATATATAAATCATTCAGCGATATCGTTATAACATTTGGTAATATCGCAAAATATTTAGATATATCGCCAAATGATTTAGCGATATCTCTGAATCATTATAAATGATTTTGAGATATCGCCGAATAATTAAGTGATATCCCTGAATGTGTGTGATTTGGAGATATCTCCAAATTAGCTAAATCATCTAGCAAAATCGCTAAATGATTTTGCGATATTGCTATATAACATATTTAGTGATATCACTAAATATATTTCGGCTTCCTGTCCTATTGTCCAATATGGCAGACGATTTGGAGGGAAGTGCGATGGCTTCATCCTCTCAAAGTGTTCTATAGGGAATTGGTCGTCTTCTGTGGCATTTTCAATTGGTTTATTATCATGCTGCAAACACCAGGAATGAGGGACTATCAATTGTGTCGCCAAATGTACTAGTTAAGCCTAAAGGTGCAATGCTCGCCCTGCACGCCAACCTCTATACATGCACAGTACAATTACCGAGCATGCACCGATTCACTCATTTAGCGATATCTCCAAATTATTTAGCGATATTGCTAAATACACCTTATTTGTCGTCAACTCTAAATCATGTGGTGATACCCCTCAACGATTTAGGAATGTCAGTAAATAAGACTATTTGGCGATATCGGTAAAAGATTTGGCGGTATCGCTTAATGATTTGGCGACACCACCAAATGGTTTGGTGATGTCGTTAAACGATTTAGTGATATCGCTTAATAGGACAAAATGTTAAAACCGCTTGCCATAGCTAACGGGTTTTCGGTCTTCGTATGAGCCCTCGATGCGGAGCGCTGTTTTGAGTCAATTTTGGTATGACACCTTGCTCTTTAAATTATAATAAACTTGCTCTGTTGCATTGGACCTAAACAAACAAGAGGTACAAACCGTTAGGTTGTCAAGTGGAATAATAGTTATGGTAACCGCTTCAGGTTTACCAGAAGTACTCGCCAAGTTGTTTGCCACCAGTGATCTCTAATTTATTCATAAGCGACCTGCTTGAGGGGCCAAAAGCGTCACCCCATGGATCCAGCAAGAGTTGAACAACACAATATGAACTCATTTGCATTCGCGGATGATTTGACTCAGGTGTCGTCGGTGATCCGAGACTTGCATGAACTTATCAATATGTGCTAACGCTACGCAATTAAATGGAGGTTCACGTTTGGCCTAGCTAAGTTAAAATGCATTGTAGCTGGCAATCACCCTGTTAAATGTGTTCCCACTTGGACCTTAAACGGAAATAGATGTAAACTGTACGAAATATGGAAATATTAGGGGATTGCTTTGAATACTGTATTGAGTGGCACTATTCACACCACGAACCGAATAAATAACTGTAGCAGGTTTTACTTTTGCTATGGCAAAATTAGGCTGTGTTGTCCTGGGCTAAACACCAATGCCAAAGTATATCTATGGACAAGGATCTGCCGCCATATGCTAACATATGGTGTTGAATGCCTTAATCTAAGTAAAGGATATTCTAAAGAGTTAGAAAAAACAGAGGGCAACGTCCATCGACTTACGAAATACACAAGCCTCGTGTGCATGGGCACAAGCCCAAAATCCAAAAATAGCGTTGGCGAAATTCAAATGGTGGGAAAAGATACAGGGAGCCAGAGTTATTGGAATGTGACTTCTGTATTCACTGTAGCCTCGGTGATGAATCAGAAAAAAAAGATTTGCATGAAACCCAGCACATTGAAACCACAAATCGTTCGAGTTCTAGTCAAATGCATCGTCCTATCCGCAACCAGAAATACAAATCCAATCACATTCCCGTACCGCCCCCACAACGAAATTGTACAACATGTACAGCGTAAACTGCATGCCATCACTACTAAAAAGACCCCAGACGGAACGACCGTCTGCATAACTTTATCACAAAAGCACACAGTAGTTTAGGATTTCTTCCATGAAAGAGTAAGTCCACAAACTAAACGAAAAAGCTTTCTTTTCAGATATATCATAGGATATGCCTCTACGGTCTGGGACCCAAAAACAACCCACAATATCCATGTACTGCGGATGCACCTGTCCCTTGTTTACCCACCTCATACCAGGCTTATTTCACATTCAGTCCGGTATTAGCGACATACTTTCAATTTTGCAGTTGTGCTTCCAACGAGAGACAGCAGCAACAAGCAGGCCAAGCATTACGTGAATCATAATGATCTGGTAATTGTTCACAATTTTGCAGCTCTACCTTATACTTGTAACCTTCACACGTACCGTACCCACTGTCTCAGTTTTCAAGTCGTATCATGCCACTCGTCATATGCATGCTTCTTCAGCAGATGCCCCGACAAGTTAGCTGTGAGTCGCTTCGTCCTACCGTAAGGTCATCAGAACATTGGTTCCTTCTGGATATTTTTTTTTTTTACATATTTCCGTTAATTGAAGTGATGCATCCTCAAAATCAATGAGAGGATCATGTCCTTATGCAAATACCCATGATCCCGCTATACACCCACTATATATCACCATGAATAATTATGATCAGTGCAGAGCAATCAAAATAATTTGCTCGCCCTCCCCGATCCCAAGGTGAGGCGCACATCACACACCGGTGTGTCAACACTGCAATAAAGGGAAACGAGAAAATCAGCAATGTTTTTTTGAAAACATTATTCTTCACATACAAACCATGAGGATTTGTTGTAAGAAGACCCTTTACAGAATGACGATACTTTTGACACCATTGTGAAAAATGAAGTGAAAATGTTGAGACGGCCAATTGCTCAATGTTGGGATATATAAATAGAAGCGAGCATTGCCTTTCTTTTCAAGCATACCATGTGATATTCTATCTGAAAGCAAAATCTGTAATTGGCTGGTGTCAATCACTGTTCGCCAACATAACCAGTTTCAAACTGAAGCAAGAGAAGAATACATATAGTTGGCTTCTCCGTCATCCTCCATGGGACATTAGCGATATAGCGTACCCTTTTTTAAATACACGTTGACCCAGTCTCAAGGGCATGCAACTGGGTTTAGCAGGTGCACCTACGTTAAGCGACGTATATGGAAATTTAAGAGGAAACCAGTATGGCCTCCATTCCTCTCCTGTTTGTACATGAGCAGGGTACCAGCCTAAAGGTTATCGCACGTTTTACTCAATTGAATACACGTGCCCAAATGCTTCGTGTTTGAAACCGAATTTGGCCCCGTGTGGTCAGGGTAATGTTTCCTGCGAGATGCACAAAAAAAGACAAGATTTTTATACATATATATATATATATATATATATATATATATATATATATATATATATATATATATATATATATATAATTTATGCGCCTACATACTTATCATAGTATCACGTGTACTTGGGAAGCCATTACTGCCCAACAATAGAAAGACTAACCGACTCTAATGTAAAGAAATGTGGGTGGTAAATTTCATGTCCGATCATAATCTTTCAGGCCTATTTAATTTACAGGATGGTTCAGATAGGTTCTTATATATTAGTTCCGACTTGATAGCAATTATGGCCTATTATTTTATCATTTATATCGCATGAGGCTGCTCCCTCACAGGCGACGGCCACCCTGTCCAGCTGACACCGTGTAAGCCTTCCCTTGTCTCCGTTATAGTACGTTTTACCGATTGACTGCATGGTCGGCTTACAGACGTAGGTTGGTAAATGACAGTTTTTCAGATGCAGAGGGAAAGCACCGGAACTATGTCTCTAACGTGTCCTCAGTTACCTTTTACAGGTATTTTTCTATGGCTATGGGACACGTACAATTGTCGCATCAAAACATCCCATGCAAATTGCAAGACCATTTAATATAAGCCACCGTACACCGAGTTTTTCATGCCTTCATTAACTCAAACCTGCCTGCTAATTCACAGAGCCCGTGGAGGTTGCTCAAGCGGCGGATTCAATGCACATATAAATGGCACCTGACCTATGGTCTCATTTGACGCGAATGTTGGAATTTAAATGGTAATACTGCGAACTGCTTTTCACTTTGCATTCCAGTTAAAGTATTCGGAGAATTCTTCGAAACTTGCAGTCATATTCCCGATAGCGACCATAATTGCATCTGTCCGTCATCCCTGCGGAGACCATTGTTTTTTTGGCCCCATTCGTTTGCTGCTGATTCTTGAACACTTTCGTTTTCCGCCCGATAACTTCCCCAAAAAAGAAAATGTCAAACTTGGTAGGAGCATGTATCAAGGTACGATCTATTTTTAAAATCGTATTTGGGCCGCGTTGATTTAATTTTAAGGTCTCAGAGCTAAATAAAAACCTAATAGAATCATACATCAATGTGGTACCTAGGTTGGATGGTATTGGGGTCACCTTAACTTTATTCAGGTCACAGGGTCACTTATGTGAATTTTGTTTCCATCCGACAACTCCTGCAAGACTTCACAAAGCTTTATGAAATATACTAGGATTATGTATATCGGTGAGACCTGGGGCAGGTGTACGCTATTCCATTGTAATTCATGTTTTTCGCTCGACCTCACCATCTGGGTCTTCCGCTTCTTGCCTCCTGCATCTACCAGCAGTGACGTGTTGTGTGATGATGTCTGGTTACATATAAGACTTTCAACAAGCACAGTAGTTTGTCTCTACATTGGCGATGTATTTGGTCTCCTTATTGTGGTTATCAAGGTCACAGGGTCACGTATCTGACATTCGTTTCCATGTGATAAAACCTAAAAAAACTGACAAAATTTGATGACACTTGACGGGATTATGTGTCTAGGAGTACCGAGGTCGTCCTTGTATGTAAGTCACTTTGACCTAATTGTCAAGATCTTAGAGTCATGTAGGAATACATAATTAATTTAGATAGGATGACTTTATCACGTGACTACATATCTAAGTTAGCAATGTGTTGGAAATGCATTTGGTAGCTTGACACATACAAATTATATACAAAAAAAAATTGAAAGTGCAATATTAGTGGCTTGCATAGCTGCTAACAGCTGCGCCAAGTATACACTAACCAGTATCAAGGAGCGCATCTCACGAGCATTGCATATTGTATCTTGCAAACATGGACCACACACGGCCATGCCGGTCCATAGTCATCAGTCCAATTTATATGTGTAAACATGACAAAAGCAAAATAGAAAACGAAATTTTTTAACTTTGAGTTTAAGTATAAACATGTAGCGGCATCAATAATTCTTAAAATATTTACCGGCAATACTTTAACTCAATATTTGGCTGAAGTTTTACCACTAATGTTTCTATTTCTGCGAATTTTACATTTCACTGCTAGTAATATTGCCATTCTGCCACTTGAATTAAACCACTAAATCACATTTTTAAGTCGGGGTTAGCTTGTTGTGCTATAATGCAATTGACATTTCTTATTTCTTTTGTTCTTCGGGCACTTTTGGATTCTGTAGATGCAAAGTTTATCGCTCTACTGCATTCGCTAGGCACTCTTATCTTATATTGGTTGTACTCTATAAGCAACAGTGGTACAGTTATTCACACATATGTCATACATGCACTTCCTCCTTGGTGGTTTCGTAACAGTTGTGAAAGGACCGATGTTCTTGATCACTGCTCATGAACGAGTATTTCTGGATATCAATCATAATGTTAACCGTAATTGTTGACATGCAACTTACAAAAGTATTCTTCGGACCATTTGGTCGAACATTAATTATCAGTTTTCAGAATTGGATAAATACAATGACAAATACGCTTAATTTTCCGAAAGAGAGCCTTTTAACCATTGGTCTGCCTTCATGATCTTGAGTCTATATCGTAGTAAACCACAGTTGATCTTTTCATGAATGCGATCATCACACAGTCTTTATCTGGAGGCTGCATATATATGGCACTCATGATTCTAAGTTTTATATTCTGGGGATCAAAATATAAGTACATATTTCAGTGCTTCAATGACCAAATGGAGGAACGACCTTTCACACACACACACACACACACACATATATATATATATATATATATATATATATATATATATATATATATATATATATATATATATATATATACGTTTGGGTCGAATTTAGTGCTATAGAGGATGTGTATAAATATCATATAGCCCAGACCACTATGGGCCCTATAATAAGGTCTTTAGAAAGTGCTATGATAGGCATACTGTTCGGTAGAGTACCTATAACCGAAAGTACCGGTAAACTCTTATGGGCAAAGCCACTTCCCGGGTTACGATGGCATCATCTGCTGCCAGAGAGAGACTGCTAAATCTCTGCTGGAACAAATGGCATCTGGTGCGGCACAACTTATTGAAGTAGACAAACATGAGATAAACAGATCATAGCATGGTTTGTTGTCGATACGAAGAATACCAACTTGCACTAGAAACCATATATAGCACAACTCGTCAGCTTCGCTCACTCATTCTACATATATGGCACCCAGTGCTCGTTGATGTTCTTCGTATCGACAGCCCATGCTATAATATATATATATATATATATATATATATATATATATATGTATATATATATATATATATATATATATATATATATACACATATATATATACATATATATATTATAGCTGTCTGTGTAAGTGTGAGAGAGAAAGAGAGAGAGAGAGATAGAGAGAGAGAGAGAGTTAATCTTCTCAAACCCTTTTTACCTTGGCACAGGAAAGGGTTCCTGGCATATTCTGAGCAGTATCTTAAGTTGACTTCTTAAGTGTGGCATGCAATGCAGAGTCAAATACACCTTGGTCCCCGGCTTCATTTGGTCTGCCTGAGCAAGCCAAGAAGAAATACATGGCTTTTCTTGCTTAAAAATTGTTGGGTGACTGAACAGCTGTACGATACGAAGATAAAGACGCTCCCATCTATCATAATTGTCATCATCATTGCCTTGTCATTGTCATTAGTATCACTACTGCTGCTGCTACTATTACGTATAACTCAAATCAAATGTAGTTTTGCCATCATGAAAAATAAAATATATGAAATTGAACATGGACTTCGCTCGGTGCACTGGATTTTTACCATGGTAAATGTATCCCTGACTCTGAGCCCTACCACTGGTAATTCAGCCCTGCAGTTAGGATTGGCAGAAAAACATTAGGTATGTCAAGCTAGATGAGTCCGGTGCACAAATGAATATCTTTTGTGTAAAGCAGACATGGAAAGGCAGTTGTCAAGACTTGTGGTAACATTCATGATAAGAAGGTCTCTGAACACTGACGGACTCATCTGGCGTTCGAAAAGTATTATGTGTACGAAGGCTGTACCATAAGTGACGGCAGCTGCCTCGCCATTTAAACATTTGGCTAGATTTACTCATTTGCATAACAACAAATCCATTTGGAGTTTTGGATTGGCAAACAGCCAAATTTATGCAAATGAACACCGTCAACTGCTACCATCTGGGGTCTGAACTACTCTTTCCTGCATATATGGTGACAGGATCTACACAAAACTCGTTTGCATTCGCCTGTCTTACATTACGTAATATGGAGCTCTAAACAAAAATTACCAGTATCTAGCTGTTCTAAAAATGTATGCTTTTCGATCGTCTTTGAATTTGTCGCTTTTTGCGAGTTCTGTGTACATCTACTGCGTGTGTTTGGCATTATTTGCGATAGCCGAAAATAACCGCACATTCGTCTAAGATCATGGCTTTTGGTACATTTTACGATAATTTTTAATGTTTTAAAGTAAGAAGATGGTTTTAAAATTTTACACAGTAGCCCACCCAATGCAAAAACATTATTTACTTACTTTGTTGCCTTTAAAAATAACCTAAGGAATCACAATCTGGGCACCATTATGGGCAGATTCAGCAGGCTTGGTGTGGTACCTTCACATGTGGCGCTCAAGGAGCCACGCGAAACTAAAACGCCCTGATAATGGCCTGAGAAACTCACTTAATTCCCTTAGCTGTGTGTTAAAAATATCCTATTCTTCGGTGAAGGGAATATAACCCTACAAAAGTTTCGAAGAAACCATTTTAGGACTGTTAAAAAAACAACCCGGAAAAAAAACGTAAAGAAAGCATTTCAGGACTGTTTTCATCAATTTTATGAAGTTTTATTCGCTGTGCTGCACACATGTACACACGTATACGTAGGTGGAAGTTTTCAATTTTGAGAACATTTTTGGTCATTTTACTTTTTATCAAGAAAAGGCATAAAACATGCAAATGTGTGTAAAAATGTTGATGTAAATTTTGAAATTTGTTTTTCAGTCTTGTTAAAGTTGTCAGCTTTCACTCATACGTATAAATACATGCCATTCACATGCATAATTGTAAGAAAAGTACTTTAATTACAATTACATATTCATTCCTTTAATGTCTATGCTTCTATTTTTTTTTACTACTGCTACCATTATTCCTGATACTACTACTACTACTACTTCTACTACTACATTGCATGTAAATAAGCAAACATCATGGATTTGTAACTTTGTATCGATTAACATTAGAAGTAGGATTCAAACAATTATCTTTATTGCAATTGAACTGCAAGAAAATGCTGTGCCCTTTTCCCGATTGTAACGAAAACTTTATTTCGTTAACCTTATACACACACATATTTATACACGTATACATACATACATATATATATATATATATATATATATATATATATATATATATATATATATATATATATATATATATATATACATGTTCCACATTGCAATATATAACGTTGACTGACAGAAGCAAGACGCAATATAAAATGTCAGGACACAAAGACCCAAACAAGAAGCAAATCACATTTGACACATGTCTGTTGAAGTGAACCCATTTCGCCTTCATGTAAGATGTGGGTTGTCGAGCTGATACACCAGGTTTGAGTTTGTGAAGCCACAGTTTGTTGATATCACACCAGCTCAGGATTGTAACTATAGCGGCCCGCTGTACTTGCGGTATTTTGTTTTTATTCCAAAGCGCTGGTCACAGACCCGTCGACACAGACCCCACCTTGGGAGAATACCACTAGCTTTCCTGGCCTGAATGAAACCATCGTGGGTATGTTTCAAGCTCATGTACAGTACAGATGCAGACTGCAGTATCTCATCACGATAAAAGAATTACTGACGATTGTCAATTAATTGTTATACGTAATTATTATATGCATGTATATACTTATATATATACACACTACAAATTTATCTTTCAAATGTTTCTGGAACTGTATATGAATAGTGTCGGACAAATTTCATGGATATTGCTGGGTAATGTCAAGTGAAGGAAAAAGGGATAAGCAGAGTCATTTCTAACCATTTTATTAACATTAATTGACGCTTTCTGTACAAATACTGTATGTTCACATTTCACTGCACGTCAGTAATTGCCAATTATTAGACCAATCTGAGGAGGAACCTGTAGGACCCACTCCAAAAATCACTGTTTATTTGGTTTAGTGCTTGGTTATTACAGATGTGCAGTGCCGCATCACTATCTTGTATTTGTACAGACAGCGTAAATTGACGTTTATAACTTGGTGAGAAATGACTGGATATTTTTTATTCCGTGTCTCACGTAATCGAACTGAAAAATGTATCATAACATTTACTGCTGAAGAATTAGTTAAAGTGAAAAGTATGCAGTATGTCGGTGCATGCTGTGGCACCTGTTTTCATTGCGTTCAGGAATCGTTGATCGTTTTTTTCTATTTGTGTCGCTTGCAAGCAGTGAACACCAGCACGTCCACATCGAAACCTAGAACCGTCCCAACAAAGGCAGCAGTAGGCAACAGCGGAGACGCACGGACAGGTAATATGCACACACACACACACACACACACACACACACACACACACACACACACACACATGCCACTTGACAATATAATTAAGTACGGCATGTACTAATTTCATATATCATTGCTCAGCACCCAACTTTTATCAATAAGAAACTTCAGTGAGATAGAATTGCTTGTTCTAGACTTGCGCGTATGTTCCCAAATTAAATTTGACTTTCCAAAGGTATTCAAATCGGCCTCGTTTAACCACCAGTTTGCACTGTTTAATCAGCAGCTCGTTATGCTTGCCCTCGCGATGCACTGTGCTATCCAGCTCTTCCATCCGAGGAACATCCTTATTTACTTCTCATGTTTTTAGGTTTTGAACTTATTCCGTCCAAACTACTTTAAAGTTACTATTGTATTATTCATGTGAATAAAGTTGTCTGGATTCTTGTTGCATTAATTGTAAGCCATGTTTCATTCCATGCACAGTGATTTCACTGTTTTGTATTGTGGGTTCCACTTGAAAACAGCCCCAGGAATACTGGGTAGCCAGGCACATACCAATGTATGAATGGAGGGACGACAAGACGCACGGACGTACAGACAGTAAAACAGAACTGATGCATGTTTTGTTCTTAAGATGCCCTTCATTGACCCCAGTAATCGTTATACATTGGGATTTTGTAGCATTACACCTACATCTCCATCTTATTTTTCATTGCTCCTTAGGACACATAGGCTAATTATAGAAAATTCCGTTTTACGTTGCAGGCCTGATCGTCGGAATTGTGTGTGCATCATCAGTGCTCATCGTTCTTTTTGTGTGGCTTTGTCTGGTTGTGGCTTGTAGAAGGTATGTTATAAATGTCTAAAGTTCCCGCCGTTTTACCTTAAGTGGTGACATCAATGTGTACGCGTTACCAGCTGGAGAAAGAAGCAAACTTTTAACCAATAGCTTCTCGATCTGACTTAATTCTTTTTTATTTTTATTTTATTTTATACGGTCAGTTACATAACGCAGGACATGGAATAGTACATAAGATATAAAGCCATAGAACCATCACATGTTTAAATATTACACTAGGCGACTGGTGCCAAAGGTTGCAGGTTCGAGTCCCGCTCGTTTCGAACATGAAACATACATTTCAATAAGATCGCTATGCAAGACGAGTGAACTACCATAGGGCAGAGGACCAAAATGTACCGTAAGTGCAGCGGCGGTATAAATCAGGATAAAAATATCCCCGTTATTGTCCGGGTTTAAGACACCAACAATCTAAAAGACTTGTATTCATTTTGTCGATCCCGGCAGTACCAGAACTGGCTGGTAAAGCGGAGAGATTAAAACATGAACGTGTAGACAGAATAATTAGGCCTACTAAACACTTTTAAAAAATAAATTCTTACTTTTCCTTGTCAATAATGAACTGAGGTCGCGACCCCGTAACACCTATTCTAAGAGTTTGTTATCGGTCTGAAATGCATGCCTTAAAATAAATTCTATTCTCCACAAAAAAAAATAATAATAAAAGTCGATCTTTTGCTGCACATTTTACTTCAAGCACAAACATGTCAGTTCATACGGTTCCATATCTCGTCACCAATGTGTGGTTATTCTTCTCTGAACGAGATACATTGTAACCTTTATCCTTTCGAGTGGTAAAGAACATCATTGTGGTGAAAAATGCAAACGGCTGACACCTGATAAAGCAAAACCAAAGCTTGTAAGCATGAAAGGGTAAGAACAAAACCCTCGGTTTTTGGTATTTTTGTAACAAAACCCATTGTTTTGGATACAAAACCCTCAGTTTTGTAACATTGAAATAACAGACCAAACCCATGGTTTTGCTGTCCACAAATCCAGGGTTTTGTATTGTACAAAACCCTAGGTTTTGTAAATTTTTTGAAACAACAGAACAAAACTCTGGGTTTTGTGACGTTCCAAATTGCTTGGTTTTGAAATAAGTGCAATACCCAGCGTTTTCTAACCAACCAATCATAACAACGGTTACTTGGTAAGCTACTCAACTTTGAAATAGCGCCAAACTAAACTACAACTGGTTCAATTTGTTTGATCATTAACATCATTATTGGTTACCATGTGCATAGTTTTAAATCAATTCTATACGACACGATGAGGATGTGTTTGCTTGCAGAATTGTTGTGATTATAGATCAACCGCGGTGTGTTGCCGTGCTCGCAAACCGATCTAGTCGTGCGGATACACTAACGAAGCCCAAAGCATCCAACAGTTCAGACAAGATGCCAGGCAATCTTCCGTGATTTGCAGTGGCCGTCAAAAAAATAATAATAATAAAAACACCCTTGTGAAGCTTAAAAGTATCTTTCACAAGATGCAATAATTCTGAATGGTGGGAATGAATGTGGAGTTAAAGAATACCATGTAAAAAATTTAGACTTAGTCGCGTTGAGATCATCATCTCCACAATGTGATGTGTCACTCGTTTTGTAATAAACGGTCACATCAGTGCAGGCAACTGCACAACGTACGCTAGGTTCTGGAGCTACGCGGCAGATGAGAGGCCTTACGGCGTTACGGACGCACGGTCCCCAAAAATCTGTCTTAATCTATCAAATTTCTTGAAAACACATATACAAAATACATCTCGCATGTTTTCTCATGTGGTGCCGAAAATACAAGCTCATGAAGTGCACAGAGTGATAAAATACACAACGTTTAGGTCGCGAATCAATGAAGATCCGCCATCTTGGCATGATCTTCATTTACAGCAAGTTCAATGAGTTGGAGAGTCTAAGGGTAAAATGCAAAATTGCCGAAGTTCGGCGAAGTGAATATTTTACTCTTATCCAATTTGGGCATCGAATCACATAATGTAAGCCGTGTTGTGAGTGGTTGGTGTATCCATATGACCAATTTGGCGGTAAATTACAAAGCCGTCGGTTTTGTAGCGTCACAAATGCCAGGCCGAGGGTTTTGCGAATTATTCAAATTGAAAAATAATAAGTCAGCATCCAAACTGAAAAATAATAAGTCAGCAGGGAAAGGCCTTATTCTTAATAAAATGGTGAAAAATGCTCAAGATTTATTGATTCCCTTACTACTAAAATTGTTAACGCAGTATCATCATCTAAATTTTTCCTTTACCTTAAAGAGTAAGCTGGGTGGGTCTGCCTGTGACCCAAGCCAACATAAAGGTCGAACTGGTAACTATGTAGAATTATCGGTTTTCACTGTCCTTCTATCCAATAATTACAGCTGTGATTCGATTTACAAAAAGAAAACGAATTATAAAAAGACCAATAAGTACAGTTTGATCATTTTATTTAAAAATAGAACATGATGCCTGGCCCAGTACTGAACCATGATGTGTGAATGTAAAGTTTCTTAGAATGATACGGCGCGGTACGCGCTGCAACATGGTGTATTTGAATTAGTGAAAAATGTTAATGGCATGACAAGTTATTTATGACATAATTCACCAGCAATAGCAACACATTTAGGCCTACTTAGGAATATTGATGCAAACAGGACGAAAGAGATTATAAAATACGTGAGGTACTGGAGCACTCAGGAGATTCAGGGTTGACCTATAAGGTATCGATGGTTAAACAACTGTATAAGTACTCTAATGAATTACTCCGTGTTGAATGTGTTCTTTCCACTTTATTATGCGAAGTGATGTACATTTAAAACTATATATTTTACAGTCTTTTATCTTGAGATAAAATTATTATAATCTTATTTTAATTTTCTCTTTAAAGACTACTCTACCCAAAATGCGGTTTTCTGCTTTTCGATTTTGAGCTGGGTATATATAAAACAGCTTGTTAAATACTAACATGTTGTGAAAAGTAACACCTCAAATACAAGGTCTTGGTGGCTACTTGTTTGTAACACTGGATGTTTGGTACTAAATTATGGTTTAACAGATCACTCTAGAATATGCTAATTTGCCTGTTAACAGTTCATCAGAATTATAAGTCTACCTTTAGGTCCCATAAAAAAAAATTCCCGTTTATCATCATCGCCCGCCCCTAAAATTTTGACCCGCGATTTCTACTATTTTTGTCACATATAAACCATAACTTTTGCCCACTTGATAATTTTATGGAAATAATCCTTCTTCGTGATGTAGTCTAAAGAAAAAAGAAATAAAATCCACCCTCCCGATATATTACAGAAAAAAAAAAACTGATGATAAACAAGAAATTTGTGTTTGGGGACCCTATACTCTGATAGTTTTCCGGTTAATGCCTTAACGTCACTTAACACATTAACGCTTCCACTTTCAGAATAACACCGTATTGGAAGGCGTTAACCCCTTCTGATCGAAACGTTGTATTTCAGACGAAATCCCGCACCTTCGGTTACGAGTAACGCCCGGACCTACAAGACTTCCAGCCCAGACGATGACGCCATTTCCACTCACTCAGGTGATTGGTATGAGGATGGAGTGACATATGCATACGTTAGGTCTATCAGGAATGGCCGAATATCGCTGGACAGCACATATAATGCCAGCATAGGGCACGGGACGCGTGGTCAATTAGAAAGAAAGAAACTACAGCAAGCTCTGCACGAAGATGATGATGACGATAATGAAACAAACGCATCCCTGAGCACAGAAATTCGTCAGAATGTATTTAATTTGAGATTTACAGACAAAACTGGTACTGAAGTATCCAACACTACAGTGCTACACGTAGAAGAAGGAGGCTCTGTGGCTGTATGAATTAGGTGTTGTTCTCTATATTTTTAATGTGACGCTTCTGTCGGAGAACTAGTGGTTTCTTTTATACAAAGAAACTGATAAATTATTACGAATTTTGCATATTGTGTGGTCCTTACATGCAGAATGATGTGCCGGTAGTGTAACCAGTTGTTCAGCCAAAATAATGTTCTTGACTGATGTAAATAAGCTGTCATTATATTTGGTGCTCGTGTATGTAAATATTTCAAGAAAACTGGCATCATTTTGATATTTTGATAGTAGGTAATACATATAAATGGAGAGAGAATGTAATAGCACAGCAAATATCGCTAAAACCAGGCGACTTAATACAGCTTGTAAAAGTTCCATGGGTTTGTTAGAACTATAAAGATAGGTACGACAGGCCCGGAAACGAAGGTGACATCAACTATAGTTATAGCCAGCAGTCAGCTAGGTGACGCTTAGCTTTATTCCTATTGTCAGGAACTCATAAGTGTAACGTCCGCAAGACTGTCTAACAGGGGCACCAGGGTGTCCCAGCGGTTGACTTGCGGATTGCTCGCAAAGAATGGGGTTACCATGTATACCTTACAAACACTTCTTTGCTACGATTTTAATGTCTTCGACAAAGAGAGCGACTTTATTTTCTGACAAGCTCGTAAATTATTTCACAGCTTATTTTATAAGTACAGACAAGAAGCCTCCTCGTGGGGGTTCCTTGGTACAAAGGAGCATCAGGAGACGGTTCTTGTTGTCTAGAGATGTTTGCCTTAATATTGACAACTCGGTTTGCATATGGTTTGAAATATTTACAAGTATAAAGGGCCCTCCTTTAAGAAACGTATTGCACTGCTCATAAACGCTACCACATTGCCACGAAAACACGGTTAGAAATAAGAAAGAAAAAGTGTTCTTACAAGGAGTGCTGCGCTCTGAAAATTTGGTACACTGGAATTTATTTAAGGTTGCATGGATTTGGATATCAAATACATTTGAGTCCTCCACGCCTTGTATTTTCTGGTCTTGAAACGTTTTCAATCATGTGACATAATAAACTTACAGCAGCAATAGTTAATTAAAATATTCCCGTTTATACGTTTTGAATTGGCGCAGCAAGTGTTGAAAAAGTCCAACGTTCTCTTTAACAAAATACATAAAACCAGCTCAGACTCTAGACCTGACGACATACTAGAAAACTTCAGCTTAAAATACGGCTCTTGGTATTTGTGACTGCCCTCGTAATTATTCCTTATTCCAACTTTAACTCTCATTACCTTGTGTTCGTGTGTTTTACGTACCTCTGGTGTGTAGGTCCGGTAAAAATTGTTTTATTAGGCATTTGTAGGTACTACTTCAGTGTATCACTCCCATGTCTCATCTTCGATCCATACTCAGCGGACTAGGATTTGTTTGTTTGTTTGTTTGTTTGTTTGTTTGTTTGTTTGTTTGTTTGTTTTTTTGTGTGTTTTTTTTTTCTTTCATCGTTTGTTAAGCATGATGATATGCCAAGCTGTAATTTACATCTCACTATTTTCTTTAAGGTTAATTAATGTGTTGGAAATAATAAGAATATTGCTGCTGCTAGTCTCAACATTAAATTTAATAGTTTGTTTACCTCCTCGATAAGGACCGAATAACTGTAAAGTACGACTAGATATTCGTGATAAAGTTTATTAAACATCCGAGGAGAAAAAGTTTTGCCGAAGTAGTCGCCTTCGGCGATTAGTAGCTTCGGCAAAACGTTTTCTCCTCGGATGTCAAATAAACTTTATCGTTCTACACAGCAGCTACGGTCTATTATAATACTTCCCTCTTACAATCTCAATTCCTGCCTCCTTGGAAGCAGTGTAAGTTGTAACCTTTGTCCTGCTTACAAAAAACAAACAAAGAACTTAGGCAAATTGGCCACTTATTTTATTCTATGTAACATCTTACAAGTTTTCGAAAACGCCTTGTCCATAATATATTCTTCCAAAAACGACATTTTAATTGTCGTAGAGTCGGGATTTAGGAATAACAATTCAACTGTAAATCAGCTGGTATCAATAGGATGTATTCATAAGCAACCATGGTCATGTGCTGCCCACTGTCCTGCAACAGGGACCTTGATAGGAAGGAGCGCAGATTTATGTATTGAGCAAGGCAAGTGTGTTTGGTAATAAAAATGACAATCTAAGAAAAGCCGAAGAAAAGTCATTCACGAGACTGAAAGCACAAAAAGTTGCTTAAAATATTCAGAATGTTTCTTTTGTTTAGCACAAAAACTGTAATTTTCAGGTTCTGCAGTAACAAAATTGTTGCAAATGCCCTCATCATGGTAAAGGCATAGTTCTGTTGCTCTGCAACATAGGAGCCAAAAACAGGTCCGCAGCTACTTATTTTCTGAATTCCTCGTATTCTACATAACCTACATAATGGACTTGAATAAGGCTGGGAAGCGCGGATGGGTTTCTTGACATTTTACATTTCGAAAGCTTTGATAGAGGCTGGCATTACTTATTAAGGTCTCCTTTTCAAATTGAAGCTGTTTGGTTTATCACATCCTGTTGTCGAATTTATTAAAAGTTACCTGTCAGACCGCCACCAACGAGTAAGCACTATATGTGGTCAAACTTCGCTTTGTTTACCAGACGTGTGCGCGATGCCGCAAGCCTCCTGTCCACTTAACATGCGACATCAAAATTAATTATTTGCTGTTAATACCAATATACTGGAAACAGTGCACAGATCCAATAAGAAATTCTTAATCTTGTCAAATATAATTGTAAAAGAGTATTCCGTCTTGAACACTGTTACAATTGTATATATTAAATCTTGTCAATTAAAGTACAAATTGAAAATTCAGTCTCCAACAAGCTAACATTTGCATATAATATAAAAATATTACATATGTATGTATGTGTGTGTGTGTACGCGTGCGTACGCGCGCCTATTCAGTTTAAACATGCAGTCCTGTCTTAAGTTGTCTCGTGTGTATATGGTATTGGAATACGAAAAAATACAAATAACTGTTACAGCCACAGGAGGACCGCGAACGATATCACCGCGACACACGCAAATGAGTTTGATATATTCTAATAGGATTTCTTTTTAAAGCAACATCGATTTTGTACGATTGAAAACTAAAAGTGCGTTTAACTTCTTGCCCCCGACGAAGGTAATTAAAATTTTCATGGCACATAGATCTTTTGACGGCACCCCTGAGGGACTGAGCCAAGCTCTTCTGTAAGCAACATTGAACAGCAAAGACTAAGTCCCAAACTTCCCCACACATTCACTTGCTGTGCATTTATATCACATATTATTTGAATTATGCTTGTGATATGGAACAATTATAGGCAGAACATATTTTAAAAAGCTATAAATGTCCATCTTATAGCATGTTATATATTTACAAACATTGACTTGAAATAGAAGGGGAGAGATGGAACCTATATGCAAATGGAACTGACAATGCATTTTTGTCCGACTGGTGTAAAAATTTAGATGACGATTGGAATTGTCGTTTCATAAATTATAAAAACGGGAGCAACAGTACCACAACATCCGTGTAGTTTTGAACCAATAAAAATAGCACAATCCAATATCGCAACGCTCCACCCTCCGCGGCGAGTGGTCACGAGAATATTTTACAATCAACGTAATAAATTAACTAAGGATAAACCAGTGATAAATGTTTATTAATGCACCTTCATTCTCAATGCCAAGTACGCAAGTCGGAATCATAATACACAAGTGGGATATGACCAGAAGTAGCTTGTTGCCAACGAATGAGCAACTAACAAACCCCAGATTTTTTTTCCCCGCAGGTCAAGTTTTTCACAGATTCAAAGGAATGCCACCATCCGATTTAATCACAAAATCATTATAAACGTGAAGCTGTCAACATTGAAAATGAAATAAGTAAGACTTCGCAAGTATAGATGGGCATAAAACCTTCCCAGACTGAAAGAATCCTTTTATTGGTGCCACAGGGGAGAAGGGCAAGAAATTTTTAGAAGCGTTCAGTTGAAACCAAATTGCGGAGAGAGGAAACGTCTGGACTGGTAGGCAGCTATGAGAGGAAGAGGCCGAGAAGGATTTTGAATCTGGGAGGCAAAGATTGCAGCCAATCAATGATTGACGCTTGCGCAATGAAATATGAATATATAATTACCACTTAAACAAAGGTCAATTAAACTTTGCACGAAGGACTCTGGGAAATGAATAATTACGTAAGCTTGAATATCCAGGCGGATAAAATATTCTCTCTTGGATTAGCTTCTTATTTATGCACCTTTCGTTCTCAAATCGGAATCATTATTTACCAGAGGTAGCTTGTTGCCAGGGAATGGATAAACTAACAGACGCCAGAATTTCGGTGGGTTTTCTGGATCGGAGGCTAATTTTTTCACAGATTCCTCAGAATGCCCCCAGTCGATTTAATCACAAAATCATAAAAAATGTGAAGCTGTCAAAATTGAAACCGAAATAAGAAAGTCTTGACTAGAAGATGGGCATAAAAACTGCCACAAAGCCAAAGGCTTGCCTCCCACCCCCACCCCACCTAACTCTAGTCACATGCACTTGGGAATTCATTAATAGCTTCATTTAGAACTTGCAGTTCATAGTAAAAGTATGATACAACAGAACAATAATTACAAAAGTTAAAAGTAAGATTGCCATTGCTCTAGGCTTAATATTTTAAAAGAGTCTCTGTCTCATATGAGGCTTTATTCTCCTGGTGTCACCGCAGAATAACAAGTTTGGATGCAAATAACACATTCTTATAAGGATCCAAACATTATCCATCCTGACATTTACTTGAAAAAGTCACTAGGAGCATCAAATTTGCACCTGGTGTAAAACACAAAAACACAAGTTCGGTACAAACACCAGGTGAAAGTCACAATAAACAGTTTATCAAACATAAGCAGATCCTGGTTTTTACCACTGTAAATGATTATCGGCTGGGCGAGGTTGTCGGAGTTGAACGTGGCCGCTGATTAAGGTTAATGGATGGGAAATATACTTTTGCAAGTTATTCTTTCCTGGATGGCCAGAAGACTGGTGCCATTTTATTTATAAATGACAGTCTAATAAGGTTTTTATATAACACATATCAGACAGTACTTGTTTTTAAATATCACATATACAACAGCTTTTTTGTTGCATAACACAGGCACTGATTTATAATATCACATATATAGGACCTCTACTTTTACATAGCTTTTCCCATGATGGGACCCTTGGGAGGGTAATAAAGTTATCAGTTTACGGCTGTCACGTCTGCTTTCCGTATTACATAGTACCGCATCACATTTCTAGAAAAAAACAGACCGATTCATCCGCGCATGGCAGTGTTGGGTAGTTATACTGTTTCACGCATTTCTGACATCTTTTTTGCTTAAAAACTATCGTTTGTTGTCTACTTAAACAGAATACTCCTTAGATATATTGTGGGATAAACGGAAAGCGTCATTCGCGTATTTCTGGTTGGGACGCCATGATTCTGCGCAAGGAAACCACTCGCCGCGAAGGTTTCCTGCACAGAATCATTTCGTCCCCAACCAAAAACACAACTCCAGACAGTTTGCATCAATATCACATGTCAAGGTATTCCAGCCCCATCCCCCAGCCCTATTTGGCCCCAATAAATGTCATTGTCACCTCACAGCCCCATTGTATTGATCAGGGCTCTCTCTCTCTCTCTCTCTCTCTCTCTCTCTCTCTCTCTCTCTCTCTCTCTCTCTCTCTCTCTCTCTCTCTCTCTCTCTCTCTCTCTCTCTCTCTCTCTGCCATTCAAAGGATTTTGTGGTAATGGGAGTTTCTGTGTGTCTCTATACACGTATCCCGATATTTCTGTAACCCTTTCATGGGAGCTGCTTGTGCGGGGGAATGTCCCTTTCTCTGTGTGGGAACTTTGCATATGTATGCCTCCATTAACTATTTTAGGTATGGTTATTTTATAGCGCATGCGTCTGCTTGTTGTGCGCCCCCGCATGTTCTAGCTCATGTGTCTGCGTGCACCCTTGTAGTTTCTCTTTATATATTTTATACTCCTTTTTTCTGTTTTGCCAGACAGTGCTCTTCCTCAGGGACAAAAAGATTATTATAGGTACACGTTTGCAAAGCTGGAGCGTACAGTGTAAAAGTTAAACGACCTTTTTCGGTAAGGTATGAGCCTTGCGGGGCGTGGGGGTGGAGCCACTACCACTTCTGTAACATTTGAAAAGCTACAGAAATTAACTTTCAGAACGAAGAAAATGGATTGGTATGCCACACGTCTGCCTCAACGTATCGCCGTTTGCAGTTTTTCGCAAATGTTTGCCAAGCCCAGAGTAAGCAGCGCACAAATAAACTGGACAAATAACCTGTCGATAAACGTTGATGGATTACACTTTAAAACCCAGCGCTTTAAATGAAAGTCAACTTATTCATGTTATTGGGGAAGAAGATGGGAAACCAATATGGAAGGAAGTGCTAAATAAAGCTAGCACAGACATGGTTTCCGTCTTGCCACTCCTTGCGACACTTAGCGGGGTTGCATTCGATCTCATCTCTCCATACTCATACATAAGCTTAAGAATAACACGTGTCAAATAAGGCTCGAAAATGAAGACAGTGTGTTTACAATTGAAATGGCTGCACGCATCTTTCATAAGGGACGGATTTGGGCACATCTGTGCTGTCATCATTTGCAAGTGTGTGTGTGTGTGCAGGAATTCTAAATGCCTGGTGTAAGGAACCTTTTGTCAAACGAGAAATCAGTAGCTTCTCTTTGTAACAATGTGCTATAAATGTTCGATATAGCCAGGATGTTACTTTGTTTCGGTACTGGTAGTGGTGAGGGACGAAGTTCAAAAATGTACAAGAGACAAAGTTGACAAGGCCCTGTGCTGAAAACCTCCACGTGACAACTGATATTTATTATTATTATTATTATTATTATTATTATTATTATTATTATTATTATTATTATTATTATTATTATTATTATTATTATTATTATTATTATCTAAAAGAAAACTGGTTGCGGGTTATAAACAATTATGTGGTTGAAATTTGGATCCAAATATGATAGACCAGTAGTGTATTTGTTTTCCACTTTTCAGTCGCCACCTCCCGTGTCACAATTGCACACCGCTTACAAACGGGCAAGTTTTAGTTGTTTCTTTCCACACACACCTTTTTGACCCGGTGCCCTTCCTGAACTGCCTATGCCCAACTATTGTTATACCTTGAGACGTTGTTGTTATTCTATATCATAAACCCTGATATTTTGTATTCACACCTGTCCTATTGTTTGCACGGCGACACAGATGATAAATAATCTACTTGCGAAACCCTTTCAATATTTTCTTTATCCTATGCTGCCCCTCCCCCTCCCTTGTATCATATATTCATATAGGTGAGCAAATGGATCAAAATGAGTGAAAGAAAATGAATTCGGGTGTTGTGTACAATTACTGAACAAGACATAGATCCCTTCCCATCCTGTTCACCTGGATCCAAAAGCGTGTGCGTCAACACACTTCTCTGTTTTCCTAAAGTTCTATATTTCTGTCTTTATCATGTCTGGGTGCCAACCCGGACATATTGTTTTTCCTCGCGTTCCATGGCACCCAGATTATTCCGGAGTTTTTCTCATACACTATTAGTCCCAAAACCACCAAACTTGCCATGGTGACTGACCTACCAATGAAATTTTGCCATTTGGGTTAGAATAGTCATGATGATTAAAATCATGCAAAACATGGGCAATGAAACTTTTAAAAGCTCCATTATTTTCAAACTATTTCAGATTGACCCAAAATTTCAATGTTCATCTCTAGGTTTGTGACACATGCCAACACAATCGACAGTAAATAAAAGTTGTGCAGTTTCAAATTATGCTAATTTACGGGCATTTTCAGCTTGGTTCAGGAACAAGTGGTGTCATTTTGAAGGATATACGGGGTCTTCTTGGATAGCACCTTGTGCTATTGCAGATAAACACAAAATTTCAATGTGCATGTATAGGTTTGCGACACCTGCCAATATAAAGGACAGAAAATAAAAGTTGTAGAATTTCAAATTAGGTTAATTAAGGGCATTTTTTTTAACTTGGCCAAGAAACAACTGTTGTCATTTTTCAAGGATATATGGGGCCTTCTTGGAGAGCTCCTTGTGCATACATATATTAACCAAGCCTGCTTCGTTTACATTCCTAGTGCCAGTTCTTGCAAGCTCAAATTTGTCTTTTGGTGGTTTAAATTTTGTGTAAAAGGTGAGCCTTTGCTGAAACATTTCTGTAACACTAGACAATAGCTACAGACAGTGCTCTACAAAAGCATTCACTGCCGGTGACATGTTTTGAAAGCCAGACCACTATCGCACTTCGCATGTGAGTGCGAAAAGTTCACACATTACTGCATTATGTAATGACTGAGTGCTCTTTGATGGTTGGATAGGGATCACCCATTTATTATTCATGAAGGTCACTTGATCCCAGAGGCTTCACTCACTGGCTGGCTGAGCAAGAAAACTACTGACTAATCTGTTCTACATACTCCCCTGTTGTAAAACCTTTGATGAGCACAAATGAGATTTTTTTAGTACAATTGAGCACATTGGAAACCTGTTGACGCTATTGAGAGCTTATATTCCAAGTTTTGTTGAGAAGTGCTGAGCACTATTGAGAGTTGTTTTGAAACACTAACCACCATTGTATCAGGCTATATATACTGAGCACTGCTGTTTGAGGCTTAATATTCCAACACCACATATATTGAGCGCAGCTGTTGCAGGATACTGAGAGTTGTAGTATCAGGATATATATTTTCTAGCATCACAATGGCACGATACTGACAATCATTGTAGCAGCCTAGATTGGAATATGTTGTACACTATGTACCAGTACAAATAGCTCAAATACAAGGTCTGTTTAGTCATTATGTCCAGGTGCCAAACCAGATATACTGTTTTTCCTTTCTTTCTTCTTCTTTCCGCCACATAGTTTGTCCTGAGCTTTTCCCGGACACCATGCAAGCTACAATGTTTAAGCTCGGCATGGTAACAGAGCTACCAGGGAGGTTGACTCTCTAATTTGAAATAATTGATATTTTTAAAATTATGCAAATTAGGGCCTTTCCAAATTTTAAAAGCTCCAAACCTTCCAAACTATTGCAGTTAGACACAATGTTTTAATGGCCACATATAGGTTGGCGACACCTGCCAATTTAACGGACAGTAAATGAAAATTGTAGAATATCAACTTATGCTAATGTCGTACCGATCACACACATAGTACTGTAGTAGCCATTGTAAACTGTCGTAACATTGTCGTACAGATCACACACATAGTACTGTAGTACCCATTGTAAACTGTCGTAACATTGTCGTACAGATCATACACTGTTGTACTTGAAGTTCCCATTGTGCATTCTCGTACCGATAATACACTCTAATACTGAAATATTAATTGTACATTATCATACCAATAAGATTTGAAGACTAATACACTGATTTGCTATGCACCAAATCATCTTTTTTATTTTAATTTTACATGCTCTACAATGCACTTGGTGGGACAGAGAAGCAGCCAGCGGTACAAGGTGTTGGTCAGGGGCAGGCTGCAGCACACAAAATTATGACAGTCACTGTACAGATTGATTTGTTTCAATCATGGAATACTCTTATTGATTACTACTTTTAAAGAAACCACACACATCTCTGCAAAATTCTTCCAGTGAAGCCGTTAAACAATATCACCAACTGCTGTTAACGCGGAGCTCGAGCGACGCACGGTGGTTTTAGTACTATACATGTACCATGATGAGTCTTGCTCATAAATACTTTGGAATTACGAAACAAAAGGAAATAAAAGGTATCACGAGTATGTAAATTTTCAAGTATTTTCATATTTACAAGTCTTATTTTGTATCGTTTGGTCAACATATTAAGGGTAAATCATTCACTCATTACATTGAAGTGATAAATTAAAAACTTGCGGCGTTGAGTTCTGAATCAAAATTAAGAACATTTAAAATTTTCATGTCTGAATTCTGCATGGAACTATATATTTTTACACTGCCTAGTACAGCATACGTGCAGGCAATAGGCAGGTACAGATTAAGCTTACATGATTTACGAATTGAAACAGGCCGCCACACCCGACCTGTAACGCCATTGAACGAAAGAAAATGCGTGAATTGTATGTCTGGTTGCATTCAAATTTTTTTTCCTAAATTGTGCGCTACATGACCATGAAAGAGAAATTTTTGTACAATGTTGTCAGAAAGTATTGTGTTGGTTTTGATGCTTTTAGTGATGATGAACAGTTTGGCACATTAATGAGCACCAAACATAAAAAATTCTTGATGCTCTTGTACAATACCTGCACAAATGTTTTTGTAAACATGGATTGCCGGTACGTTGAGTTTCGGGGCGCAATCTTTGTCCAAATATTGCTTTGTTTTTATTTTTTTTATTTTTTTTTTAACTTGATTATATTGTACATGATAGTATACTAACATGTATGTGATTGTATGTGTTATGTGTATGACGAATGAGTCTGATGAGACTCTTTTCATGTCAATGAAATTATACTATTATTACTTGAATAACTGATCGTTGCTGTAACCCACAAGTGGCTGGTAACTCATATTCTATTACGTACCAGCGAAAGGAGTGCGAAAATTTTCATTTAGTTAATCTGACATCCGTATGGTGGCATCCAGGTTTGAAAGTATCGCTAAGTTGCCAGACCCTAAACTATGCTCATACATTCGATATTTCTCAAGAATGGAACTCACGGTCGACTTATGCGTCGATACGCATATGACAGCAAAAACAAAAAAGGCCACCTTCCACCTTGAGTGTGTTAAATTTGGTGTGATGTGACATATATTTTAATACGTGGCTCGCCATCGTAGCATGTAATTGATTGATTTGGAGTCTTTCTGCAAGCCATTTTATGTTGGATATATCATGCTTTAACTTTCAAATGCCCTCGATTAAGACGACGGTTTTCAAACTCTCAGAGTGCAAAGCACCCATGTCAAGGGTTATTCCCAATTTACTCTGCTAATTCAAAAAGCATGAAGCTGGTGCTTCATTTGCTTAAGTCAATACTGTGATGTTTTGTACGTACATGGATATAGTTGCTTGCTTCGTAGCAATTAGCAAACATTGTCTCCATGAAAGGTCAGAGAACCACGCTTTCAATCTAAAATATAGGTTCCATTGTTTTAATATTTAGAAATAATACACTGCTTGCAAAACTTCGGAACACCATGCAAAAGTGTTTTAATTCGTCAGATACTGTGAAAAATTACCTAGCAAATAATATGAACCGAGAAAAAGAGTTGAAAGGATATTGGTATATGAGAAGCAAAACAAAGAATAGAACAAATGGTCCGTGTAACTGTCATCAAGCATCAAGATAGTTTAAGGTGCGATCCAGCATTGAAATCAAACTTACGAAAACATATTTTCGTGTTATTTCATCGTTTGTTACATCATGGTACAATAATAAGAGTTGTCAATGATGCAAAACAGAGTTTAAAAATGGGGATGGGGGAGGTCATCGGACAACTTTCATACATGTGCAAGGTTTGAATATCTACATGTATGTCGCGGCACACGTCCGGACCGCCCGCTCGGGGGTTTCCATTTGATGGACCATAGATAAATCTTAGAGCTTGTGTGGAATGTAGAAATTATAATTCTTATCTTCTAATCCTCAGATTCTATATTCCTCTGATTGTTTACTAAATATGTGTCAGACATACATCAGTTATGTCCGGCATTTCACAAATGAGCAGCTGCTAGCATAGTTTTAGCCGCGTCATTATCAGTTTCACGTTCTAATATTGACATACATACATTTTATAGATAGGCTATTTCACAAGTTCTTGCTTTTATGAGCAACTACGTGCATGCTTGGGTTTTACTTGGTTCTTCCTTTTTTGTTTCACGATTTGATATTCTTATCGTGGGGGCTTGAGCTCGAGTTAAGACAAGTAGTCGCTATCAGACATTCATACATACATACATACATACATACATACATACATACATACATACATACATACATACATACATACATACATACATACATATACGGGAATTTCAGATTCCGTAACTTTTTCTGATTGTTACCCACTGATCATTCGTGACTGTTTTAGGACTGTTATAGACAGTCTTCAAAACGGTAACTGGTGAACATGCTATGCCAAGAATTAAAAATGTTCAAAATTTCTATGTGTATGTGTTAGCAATAGGTCATAATTGGATCGGACAAGGAGGGAAAAGAACTTGACAAAAGCATTGATGAAAGGGAAGTGTTTCAGGGTATTTTACTTTAAATTACAGAATATTTAGACCTCTATGCAGTGATACTCATTTTTATTGCTGCACCGTTGTTGTATGCTTGATACATTACCCAAATAAGGATTTTTTTGTGTATATCAGATGTTTTGGCAATCAAAAACATATCGCTAAAATATTTTTGGTATAATGATGAAGAAATTTAGAAGCTTTTTATTTTAAGACATTTTCCATATTTAAAAACGACAGTAAAATGTGGGTTTCCGTGGTATCGTTTTAAATGAGATGCGGTTTCAATACCAACGTATACAAAAAGCTACATTTTAAAGTGGTAGATATATTTCATCAGCAAATTAATTGCCATTGATTTGACTTTGCATATATTACCTTAAAGTCCCTGTTTCTTAATCGAGTATAATGATCATCGGGCATGCTTGCACGCAACCGTATATTAAGGTAACAGAACTTCAGATATACGTTTGTTTTTTTTTTTTAATTTGTGTTAACACCTGACAGTACATCATTCCTTTACCCAGTTTAGAAACAGCAATGTACTTTCGTATGCTCAAATGCCAAAACGTTTTCTACATGCAACAAGGCGAAGCCCTTGCGGCCGGCTGCTGTATCAAACACACACAAAGTACAAATCGCTCATCAAGCAATTCAGCCATCTCGTCGTCTATTTTTCTTGTTATCAATATCAAGTGTCATTGCGGTTTCCTGCAGTACGCTTGGTCTTCATGTCCACGATTTCTTTCTTTGTTGATATTTGTTGTCTGGGTCACAAAATAGCAAAAGATGCTATAAGTGTGACCCTCTCATCCTTGAGCATTTGAATATTTTTCCTGTTATTTCTTATCCCATTCCCCACAACAAATTTATCTGATGTGTCACGAAACACCCAGAGAATCTCTGACGAGCGCCGTGTCTCGATAGACCGATGTGACGAGCTGTTAGATTTTCAGAGCATATACATGACGGAGCCGCAGGCTTAGTCATGTTTTGAAAGACCTACAGGTGTCGATCGAGACACAGGCACGAGTCTGAAGTTCTATTTATCCTACGTAAACAAGCAAAAGGACTACATTTTTGCAAATACCAGGGAAACGGTAAACGAAACGGTATTCAAAGATGCAAAACTGGCTTTCAAACCTATCTGCATAGCCAAAAAAGGAATTACAATAATGGATGACTTCGTACATATATTCCTCTGAGTTGAAATTTGCTATCATAAATATAAGTTTGCGACTTTGAAATTGAAGTGATCTTGACATGACTGTGACTTTGCAACGACACATCCAATCCGGATCAATAATTCCAAATATGTTCAACAATTCCTTGCATATATTTTGTGTCAGATGGGAGGTGAAAAACATTTGATTTGATGAACTGGTTTCCTTCCCGTGTACGTCATCTGGTGTCTCATTGTATTTTATTCCATTTATACGTGTGAAGCTACCCAAATAGGGTCTGGACAGACAAACATGCTGCTGCAATTGCCTCCATGTGCTGACTGTCGCAACATTAAATGGTTCACTGTATTTTCTCTGGGGTACTTGAGTGAAGTAACTTTGGCCTGAATTGTGCATTAAGAGCCAAAATCAAACCGGGTTTATCTGAAGAATGTGGCTTCGACCAATAAAAAGAGCCCACCTGTTTGGTATTGTAAAATGGTTTAGAATCATATATTACATTTATAAAGTCAGTGTTACAATGTTTATGCATTCATATTATCTTTTGCTTCTAATATCTTTTATTTGATATGGAATGTGAATCAGAAAACAAGACTTACGATAATCATATTTACAACAGCACTGTAGCACAGGACATGACCAAATGTATATATAGCAGTCAAAAGAGGACATGTTCTGGTATACTGTTGTAATATCAACGCTTTGTTCAACAAGCCATGTTTTTAAAAACGTGAAATTTAGTGAGTTAAAAAGCCATTTAATAAGTCAAATGAAGGATCTCAGATTTTAAAACCGAAATTACTTTTAACCATTCAAAGATTTCTATTACTCTTATTGCGATCTCCATCACGAAAGGTTTATGCATTTAAAGTTATCTCCAATTTACCGAAAGAAATTCCTGTTACATAGAAGCGAGCTGATCCTTTGCAATCTGACAGTTATGTCTGTGCGACAACATAGACATTTTTGTCCCTGTGAATTTTTCATTATGCTTGTGTGCTAACACAGACATGTTGTTTTTCTAGGAATTCTTTTCTTTCTTTCTTTCTTTCTTTCTTTCTTTCTTTCTTTCTTACTTGCTTTCTTTCTTTACAGCCCAATTTGTCCGACATTTCATTTGTAAACTATTATACGTAGAAACTCCAAACTGAGCATGATTATACTTCCATACATGAAGTCTTGAGTTTTTGTAAGGAGGTTCAACGTTTTTGAAAATTATGCAAATTAGGGCCATTTGAAAATTTAAATCTTGAATATCTCCAAAACTATTATAGATTCAGGTAACCAATCCAACTTCAATTGAAATATTTGTAACACTGCACATTTTTGTAATTTACATGTAACCTCTAAAGGTCAAAGGTCAAGCTCATTTGGACCTTTGAAATTTTCATCTAGCGAGAAATCTGTCAATTTTTATCCAATTTTGATCATGTTGGGCTCAAATGGTAGTTATTGTAACACTGTATATTTTTGTAATTTACATGTGACCTCTAAAGGTCAAGGTCATTTGGACCCTTGAAATTTTCATTTAGCCATAACTCCGTCACTTTTTATCCAATTTTAGCCATGTTGGACTCAAATTGTGGCTATTGTAACACTGCACATTTTTGTAACTTGCATGTGACCTCTAAAAGTCAGGGGTCAAAGTCATTTGGGCCTTTGGAATTTACATTCATCCATAACTCAATCAATTTTATCCAATTTTAACCATGTTGGCTTCAAATTGTAGGTATTGCAACACTGCATATTTTTGTAACTTACACGTGACATCTAAAGGTCCAAGCTCAAGGTCATATGGACCTTTGAAATGTTTATCCTGCCATAACTCCGGCAATTTTTATCCAATTTTGATCATGTTGGGCTCAAATTATACATTTTATAACACTGCACTTTTTTATATTTTTATGTGATATCTACCATCAAATTTGTCCGACATTTTATTTGAAGACCATTATCCGTAGAAGATCCAAACTTGGCATGATTATACATCCATGCACAAAGTCTAGCTTTTTGGAGAAGGAAGAAAATCAGTTTTTGAAAATTATGCAAATGAGGGCCATTTAAAAATTCAAACTTAAAATATCTTCAGAACTGTTATTGTTACAGGTGCCGTTTCACTTCAATTCATAGGTTTATGCTGTAAGCGCACACAAAAGTTGTAGAATTTTAATTTATGTTAATCAGGAGCATTTGAAAAGTTTAAATGTTGCATATCATCAGGATTAATATAGATATGGGTGTCATTCCAACTTCAATTCAAAGGTTTGTGCTGTAGTCGCATCCAGTGAACCACAAATACAAATTATAGAATTTGGATTTATACCTATTAGGTTAAATGGAAAAAATTAAAATGTTGAATATGATAATTATTCAGCGTAGATGTGCCATTCTCGCTTCACATTCTAGGTTTGTCCACCATCTTTTTTGTCCAGAGCTAAGCTTTCAGACACCACTAAAGCTAGAATCTCTGAACAGCATATAGCCGCATTAATGCAGGTGATATAAGTCACATTAGGTGCAACAATAGCAGATTTCTGCAAGTTTGTGACAGACCAGACATATAACAGGCCATGATCTGTCATCAGCAGGCAATTGCATGTATATGTATATGTATATTGCAGTGATTCCTTGTTCGCACTTACGTCAAACATACACTTTTATGCTTCCATATGGTAACCATCTTGTCATCAGTCCATCATGTAGTGTCAACAGCGATCCATAAATAAATTGAAGCTGAAATAAAAGTGTACAGTACTAGAATTAGCTAGAGTTTCTTATCACATTACCAAATCTTGTTTGCTAGCTGACGCATGACACTCTTTTTTACTCAGAATACTTTCTTAATTTATTTATTTCTTCCTGTCTTTTCCTTTTTACGGGACTTTTTCTGTCAAGAGCTTTATTTTGTTGCAGTTTTATTTCTGATGTTTCATGTTTGTTCCCACGTAACTATTCAAATTTCAATTTGAATTTTGAAGGCAACAACTTTCCTTTGTAGACACATAGATTTGCTTTAAGGGTGCAAATTTTGGTAATAAAGTGAAGGATGGTCAGTGTGCATTTGAATATGATGAATTTGTTCCACTATTGGAATTTTTAATAGGTAGTTTATGTAAAATTTGGAGATTATGTCTGTACGCAAAACATAGATATCCCAATGGGTACAAATTGTGCGCTATTGTTAGCTATTTTATGTTTATTTATTTAACCACCATTTTATCTTTTTTTTGGGGGGGGGAATCTAACAGCGAATGACCATCGTGGTAAATGTTTTGGACTGACATTTGGATATACTAATGACCTACTAAGCATCAATAATGAATATTTCAACTACAGGCCATAACTCGAAATGCTCATAGTTGGATATAATGATGTTTAATGACGATGATAAATGGAAGTTTACATTGTATGATAAACGAGATCGGTTCCAGTTTGATATTGTTAACTACCCTCACATGGATAGTAATAATCCTATTGGGCTTGCTTATGGCTTCTATGTGTCACGGTTGATTGCATTTGCTAGTGTATGCACTGATTTTGACAACTTAGAATTGCACGATAAGTTTTAAATGATAAATGGATAAAACAGGGAAATTGAAAAAATCATTTTTGAAATTTGTAGATAAAAATGAGTCCTTATTTCGCAAATATAAGGCGGATTTTAAAAGCGACATAAATGAGGTTGTGAGTGAGTATTAATTGTACTTAGCAATTTATAGGTATGTGCATGAAGCAAGATACCTCTTAAAGTTGAGTTTCATGCATCAAATCGATTCAAGCTACTACTTATTTTTAGCTATCTCAAGCCAGGAGACATGTTTTCCTCCATACTATATTTATGTCTGTTGTATGTCTAGCCTGATCTAACTGGATTCCGTCATGGTGTTTTTGATGTTGCCGATTTGATCATGGTTGAATCTTGGATGTCGTGTGTTTGGAGGTGATGGCAGATGCATGGCTTGATGAATGTTCAGAACTTGTGTGCAATTGGTCAGGTTCATGTTTACTTAACATATTTGGACGAATTCGAAATTGGTCTTAATTTGGATATCGATCTTGATAAGTCATGGTCACTGATTATTTGAAACAAATCTTCTTTTCCAGTTGGTTTTTTTTTTTTTTTTTTTTTTTTTAAGTCATGGTCACTGATTATTTGAAACAAATCTTCTTTTCCAGTTGGTTTTTTTTTTTTTTTTTTTTTTTTTTTTGTTTCTTCTTTTTTTTTTTACCTGCAAATTTGTCAGACATTATATTTTAAGACCGTCACATGCAGAAACTCCAAACCTTGCATGATTAAAGTTCCATACATAGAGTTTGGCTTTTTCTATGAAAACGGGTGACAGTTTAGAAAATTATGCACATTAGGGCCATATAAAAAATATCCCTTGCATATCTTCAAAACTGTTATAGGTCGAGGTACCATTTCAACTTCAATCAATAGGTTTGCGCTGCAAGTACATCCTATGAACCACACACAAAACTTGTAAAACTTACCTTTACGCTGATTAGGGGCACCTGAGGGGTTTAAATGTTGAATATCTTGAGGATTATTATAAGTAGAGCTTTCATATCAACTTCAATTCAAAGGTTTGTACTGCAGGTGCATCCAGTGTACCAAAAGAATTTGGATTTAAACCTATTAAGGAAACTTCAGCATTTAAAATATTGAACATCTATCTTCATAACTGTTAAGTGTGGATGTGCCATTCTGTCTTCACATCGCCGATTATTTTATTGTCAATTTTGTCCAGAGCAAAGCATCAGAAGTCACTAACGCTAGAATATCTGAACGGCGTGTGGCCCCATCAGTGAAGTTGAAATAATGCAAATTATGAGCAACAATAGCAGACTCGTACATACATGTATGTATTTGTGATAGACAATAAATACAACAGGCCATGATCTGTCATCAGCGGTCAATTGCACAAGGATTTGTTGTTTACACTCATGTCAGATGTAACATTTTAATGCTACAATATGGTGACCATGTTGTCATCAGTCAATGCTTAACTGTCAAAGCAAAACGTTTTCCCCGTATTTTATGCCGGTGGGTCACCCATTAGCCATATGGGTTCTTATCGCAACTGTGGGATGAATTAACAACCTCTGAAGATTCAAGTTACAACATTGTCCATCGTCATATACCATAGCAACAATTACAAAACCACAAGGGTCAGATGGGAATAAAGTAGCCTGTTATGTCAATGAAAACAAACGGGCAATTGCAACCTGCATTGCACACATGTGGTCACAGTCGAAATTTATTCCACCATTTGAAGTTCCATTAGTATTTTTACCATGGACGAACTCCATGGATGGGACAGTTTGTTCCTGTGTCATTCATGAGCAACCTTGGTTATTTACAGCCAAAAGAACATCACAATTCCTGAATTATTTTGTAAAATCATTCAATTTTGGCCAGACTTGTAACTACATCAGATGACCAGACCATCTGTGGCACCGGCAGCCATTCACTCTATTTATACTTTGCCCTCCTCCTTTAACAGTGACCCGTAAATGAATCAAAGTTGCAATAAAAAGTGTACTGGAACTGGCTAGAGTTCTGTCTGGCATTTCGTTCTACCTGCAGATTTTTGCATACCAATTTTGGTACGGTATTTTCTTAAATTTCATGTCTATGTCTTCTGTCATGTAGCTTTTCCAACTTAAATTTGAATGCACCAGACAACAACTTGCCCTGGTAGGAATACAAACAGCCTTGCCTCGAAACTTATTTTTTTTAAGTCAGTCTTATGTTTCCAGTTGCCGCTTTCATATATCTGCACTGTACTATTTATCTGAAAGAAACGTGTCTTAAAGCAATTTTGTCTGTTTCCTCGAAAAAGTAGGTGTCGCGTGAAGTCATATACCGTTCTAGGGTCTCGAAAGGTAGTCTTTTGTGACTTATGGTGCCACTGAATTCAGGGAATTCAGCCCCTTGGCTAATATTTGAGGCATTAGTTTCGGAACTGCAGCACTGAAACATACCTGAAGGAAAAAAAGAGTCCCCCCCCTCAGTGTGGTAATTTGTCTTGATCCTTACAGTGTTGATGTATAAACTCAGTCAACAGCTTAGCTTTGCGGACCTCGGGGACAATATGCACCGAGGCTGTTGACCTGAACCTTTTTCTTTCTCTGGAACCGCTAAATTAGGCCTATGACGCTTGTACTTGAATGAGAGGAATTTGTGCGAGACATTCAAGCGTGGAATCATGATGGTAATTCAGGTGAGAGTATGGTCACGTAGTACTTGAAGTACTCACATTACCCAACGTATCCATCACAGTGACCTTTGAGGGTTGACTTGGCCTTTTACAAACTGTGTGTAATAAAGTGTTAATTAAGCAATGTTGACCGCACTGGCCCGCTTTAATTTTGAAGGACAAATTCAGAATGGTCAGCTGTGAGATCCCCGGATGTAGTGCCATGCATATATTACAGTTGGCGTAATGTGCAGCAGAAACTTGAAAGGAATGTCTTTTCATAATGTATTCACAGTTCAGCCAAAGTTGAAGGCTGGTAATTTTTTTTTTTAAACAATCACTTGCAAATTAATTTTAGCACATATAGTTCACATGTGGCCACAATCAAACTAAATGGCATCCCTAGAGCCTTATCATTGACTTCCGTGCTTTGATTTTATGTCCATCCGACCGTTTGGAGGGATCTGCACATTCCGCGCTATAGTCTTTTGTAACACTGATAGGTATTTTTTTAAGCAATCAGCTGGCACGCGATAGTAATTATGATTGTGTCCAAGATGGTTAATTAACATTGAAGTGTCCCAGTCACCAGTCATCACTCATGCTAACTTCAGTTTGAAGCATTAATGAAAGTCAATATTTACAGTTGAAATGAAAACAGTCAAAAGTCCGCACATAATATCTCACTTACTTTGACATACAACGGCTTTTGTGCCCAACTTGACCCAAACGAAGTATTAGTGATTCTGTTACTTTTCCCCTCGTAATGGATAAACTCGACATTGGATGCCATGGAAGTCTTACTCGTTGAATTAGACTGCTTAGCGGTAAGAGGTATCTGATTCATATGTGACCATCCTATGAGACCTTCATGTCACAGTCCAAAATGTATAAATGAAATATTACAAGTTATGTATGTTTGCATGCATGTATTATGTATGTATTTTTGTGTATTATTTTGTCCTGCAGAGAGGCATGATCAAAATAATGTGAATCGCAGTGTATTGTTGCCACTGTTGTGAAAAGTCAAAGCCGAAGGGAGCATATATATTTTAATCTACTCAATGCTCACATGATGTTACATGTCGTTTTCAAAAGTTATATACCAGTCTTTTAAAAAGCAACGGAGAAAAAAGATGGAAGTTGTATATAACAAAAACAGGTCTAGCACGAAATGTGTCTTATCCAGCACTCTAAACTGACGCTAACGTTGGTACCAGCAAGAGAAAACTTAATAAGTGTCGGCACCCAGTTCAAAACACAGGCCCTTGACCTTGAAAATTGGGTTAAAGGTCAAAGTATCATTTTGTTGAAAGATGGTCCATAGGCATAAATGTGTAAAATGGAAGCGAAACGAAGCATTTGTTTATGAGATATACCGTTCATATGAAGCATGTCGGATAAGCAGATTTTTGATTCTGGCTACAGTGAACTCCCTCATTAAAGGACATATGATAATACTTTATGAATAGGTTTTGTATCAAACCACAGCATTGTTTTTCTCTGACATCTGCAATAGAATCACTTTTACTCAAAAATAAAGTTATTTTGAGTTGTCTAGTGTTGAACATTTTCCAAGGATGAAAATGACATAAATACCAACAATTATGTACTTTACGATGAATATAGGCAAGGTCCATTCACTGGCTGTACATGCACGAAGCCACTTTTCCCGCCAATCTGCAGCCCAGGTTAACTAAGCAGAAAAATCTGTTGATTAAATTTTAAGGCCATTGTGCGGGAAAGACATAAAAGGGCCGTGCCAAAAGTACACTAAAAATATATATAATAGTAACAGAAACATGTTTGAGGTACAAGTCCCGAATTATTTTCATTTTGTCTTACTATAACTTGCAGACAGTGCCAGTGCCTTTGCAAGCGCAGAACGTCAAGTGTGATTATTGATTATATTAAAATTAACCGCATGGTATGCTAAAAGTTTAGGAAGTATTATTATTGATTATATTAAAGATAAACCGAATGGTGTACTAAAAGTTTAGGAGGAAATAATCAGTGGTCCTGTACCCACAGTAATAACTTGAATCAGAACACACACTAGGCCCTCCATGGAATATGACTCATGGGTACATTATGATCAAGCACAGATAAACTATATTTACCAGTGGAAAGGGCTTGTGATGATAATAACAGACGGTCCATGGTCATATAGCAGTCAGGGTCACACAAAGACAAGATGTCTGCCCCGGATAAGATAGACGTCTTGTTGAAATGAACCTATTGGTCCGTGGGCGATCTCATTCTGCTGACGAGAATGTTTTACTGGTTAAACACTTTTGTGTTAAACTTTGCTTTTGTGTGCACTGAGAAATCATTGTTACCGCGCATGGCCATTTTGCTTCGGGTTTCGCTCCCTTTATTTTCTCCAAGTTCCTCTCTACAAGGCAGGCTGGCAACATTGTGTTTCATTTTTACAGCTTATTGAATAAAAATGGGATCGTTGAGAAGAAACATCGATAGCCTTTGATACCTGCAGGACTATGAAGAAGTAAAGAGTGGCAATGATCACAGTTCATGGATTAAACATGAGATTTTGCAAGGTTTGCGGGGTTTTTTTCAAACACAGGAAAAGGTACGCAAGCGCAGTCTATCAGGGTGCACGACAAATGCTAAGTTGCAAATTCAAATCTACGCTAAATATCACTTATCAATCATCACCCCCCCCCCCTTAGTATTTTAGTACGATTATAAGACGTCGTGACACATACATGTAGCAACCTTTTGAATGGTGTGTTTGAAAGTCATCAATGTAACGTGTATTTCCATGTCAAACGAGATTTTTGGAACGCCATTCCAAATGCCACATGCACAGCATTGCAAAACGAATGAAACTAAGTATGCCGTTTAACGTATTCCGATTGCTGAATGATATATTTCACTTCCCAATGAGCGCGATATTGTTTTATTGGCCTACTGAGGGCTTACCAAGCCATCAAAGTGCTAACAAGAGAGACGAGCTAACTCTTGGTCCCCGAAGAAAGCCCCAAGACAGACAAATTATTTTCGACGCAAGCTCTTTTTTCTCGTATCCATGGCGACAGTACCGATAATGCTTGAAAATATGGTAAATGACGGCACGTTTCATGATCCGGGACCTTCGGTGCGCTTAATTTAAGTTGGTGCACTATGCCAGAGTTCATGCCTGAGCTCTGCGGGGTTAATTTACGAGAGCCTCTTGGGACAAAACCAACACGTTCAAAAAGGCAGAGGTTGTTACATTTAACTTAAACGTGCACATGAGACCAACCATAATATGCCAAAGAAATTTTCCAAGAAGCAACTTTGACTTGTTGGCAGTTAACGTGTTGGTCTGTTCCACAATAAAAATATGCAGTAGCAAAATCTCAGTTTCCTTCACGCAGATTGAGCATCTGAGATCAATAGAGGATATGTTCCAGATGTTGATGCGTACAACTGTATTGGTTTAAATATTACCTTTTTAACCTTTATAGCCACTCATGTCATCGATGTGTAAACACTGAGGGTGAGTTTGTTACTATTTCATAGTTTATAGCATTAATTTAATCGTAATAGTCATTTCGGCCCTGAAGTTTGTTAATTTGCAACTAGATATCGAAGATACAAAAAGATTTATTGCCAACAAGAACATAATATTATTGCCATGGTGTGTAGTCATTGTTTTCCGGGCACCGTTGTAACTTCACAAACTCATTCCACAACAATACCATTATATAACACTATAAAATTCACTGTATCTATGCGCTAAACTCATTGGTGTTTCTAATCAATAAGAAATTGACATGGGCGTCAACTGTTTGAAGCAAATGCTATTTTATGGGACAATTTTACGTTAATTGGATTCCCATTGCGTCACAATGTAGAAGATGTTAATATACTGGTGTTCAAAACGTTGGTTATATAAATACCATTTAAGTATTTTTAACCTCGCATTGTAATTCATTTAAACATAAATGAAAGATCTCAGTAAACTCCCATACATTATCAACCAAATTTGAGCGCCGTCTTGTGAGACCAACCAATTTTTTCAGTAGTCGAAATGACGATAGGGATAAGTTTCTTCTAAGATGAAAAAGTAAATCGAATAGATTTGGTTTTTCGTTGCAGTCTTTGTAGTCATTGATTTTTCACTTTTGTTGTCCAAATTGTTTTAAACATTCTTTGCAACAGTATGTTATTTGAATGTGAAAGTGTCATCTGCTTTATCTCTTTTGTCCCAAATACCGGTGTAAATGTTTGGATCTACATTTTTACAAAGACCTGCCAAGAAATAAAATCTATGTTAACACAGCTTCACTTAGGAAACCAGGGGCTCTTACATCTATCGCGCAGGGCGTACCTAGAACATTTTGTATTATAAATCCGATGAAATAACTGTGTGAGGGCGGGGAAAGGGTGGTGCAGAGATCAGAGCCTACCTCTTAGCCAGTTACCAGGCATAGTTTATCTGACAGTTGAGCTATCTTGAGCTAGTCAGTTTATCAAGATGCCCTATACAACAAAGACCACAGATGTTTTGTGCATCGTGTGCGGTCATATTTATTCAAATACGAACATCGCATTTCAGGGCAAATAGCTCGTCAGTCTGTTCTACCAGAGAGCCGCATGACCATCATACAATAAAGATATGCATGAATACAAATCCGCTTTAAATATACCCTGTAGTCGTGTGATATTTGCATATACAAGTGTTAACAGGTTTGCTGCACGGGTGAGAGAATGACAAACTATTGCCAGTTACGAGTTTTCGAATGCGAGAAAAAACCCAATAATATGATCTCATCTGTCAAGTTACCCGACAGCAACAGCGAGCTCGAAAAATCCTAGCTTGCTCACCGAATTTAGCGTGCCCTACCAACAGTTTGGCTCAGCTATGTCCATGTCAAGAATAGTATTGAGCAAATAAGGTTCGGCAGTGCTTCATTCGGTCAGCTATTGAGGCAATGGGATGCGACTGTATTTATTTGCTCAGCTGTTGAGCCAGTAGGTTCAACAGTGCTTTGTTTGCCAATCTGCTATAGTGTCATTCCAATAATATTCTAGCGTGCTTTACTTGCCCAGCTGTTGTGCCAATAAGGTTCTGCCATGCTTTATTTGCCCAGCTATTGTGAAAGTAAGGTTCTACCGTGCTTTATTTGCCCATCTGTTGTGCCCATCAGGTTTGACTATGCTTTATTTGCCCAGCTGCTGCCGCAGTAGGATTTGACTGTTAAATTTGCCCAGCTGTTGTGTCAATAGGGTTTTGGTCACCGCATCTATCAGCCCAGTGTTGTGCAAACAGGGTTTAACCTTACTCTGCCCAGCTGTTGTGTCAATGTGGGGTTTGTTTTTTTTTGTTTTTTTTGGTTTTTTTTTTTTTTTTTGGTTTTTTTTTTGTTTTTTTTTTTTTTTTTGTTTTGTTTTGTTTTTGTTTTTTTTGTTTTTTTTTTGTTTTTGTTTTTTGGGTTTTTTTTTTTTTTTTTTTTTTTTTTTTTGTCCTTAAAGGGTATTATGATTAGAAGGTCCCTACGTTACATTACCTGTTAGTTCAGGTATTGTATAAAGGAACTCGGACCCCCCAAAAAATTATAGCACCTCAATCGATAAATTTAAAGGATTTTAACATCATCGCTAAATAAGGCCCTTTTCCCGTGCTAAGCTGCCGATCGTGCGCTCTGGCAATGGGTGGGTCGTGACGTCACAACAAGACTACAACACAGCGGGAGTTTCAAATATATAGGTAAGGCAATATGGCTACCAACGATTACAGTAGTGAGAAGGGCAGTGATTGTTCAGATTCAAGTTTGAACTGTTCAGTTTCCCGTGATGAACTGAACACAAAGAATGCAGAAGCCCTTAGGGAGGTTAAATAGTTGCTGTCATTCTTATGACAGTTCTGTGTACATCGGTTCGCTGGATGCTTCTAAAACATTTGACAAGGCTACTCATTCTATTTTGTTCTCTAGACTTCTTGAAAGAAAAGCAGTTTTTCATATTGCGCGTGTTTTATGTGTGATACATTGCACAATGGTTGAGTGTCAAATGGGGAAACTGTCTCTCTGATGTTTTACTGTATCTAATGGCGTACATCAAGTCGGTATTCTTTTACAGAAATTGTTCAGTATGTACATAGATGACCTCAGGATGCAGTCAATTCTGGTACAATGATTAATCGGTTCCTGTATGTAGATGATATGTTACTCCTCTGTCTTTCTCTAAAGGGAATACAAACTCTTATTAATTTATTTTGGTTTTGACATATTTATTTAGGGAAACAGTGATTGGGAAAGAGGGTGCATCCCTATTTGAATCCCTTTTGCAAGACAAAGAGAAAGAGAAGTGGAGACAAGGTACAACAATAAAACGCCACTATCAGAATGAATACTACTGCACTAGCACGCAGACAGACAGAACGGCAATAAGAACTGTTGACAGGACAAGACGTCACAAGACAGGGAAAGATAATGGGGAATGTCATCATAAAATGGCACTACTTCACCACCCATAATTACGGTCCTTTGGGGAAAAACAACATGTAAAAGCTCCAGGCCTGCCTGTGGATTTGTTGTACAATTGTAAAGCATAAAAATGTTTCGCTTTCTTGAAAAGTACAATTTTCAGAGTCAAATAATAAAGTTTGCACTGTGAATGGAGCAAATGGAATTACGCTATTTTGCAATGTATCTGATTTCACTATAAAATTTCCACATTCGAAAAAGTAATGAAAAAGACCCTCATTTGCAGCACCACAGAAACACCTGCGTGAGTCAGCGAAACCATTTTTTAATAAATCTGTTTTGAGCATACTACACTTCATACCTTAACGGGCATGCAAAATCGCTATTTTTCTGGAGAGAAAGTAACATAGTGGACTAACTTTAGGCTTATATTGATTTAATTTAATCTTGAATTGGTCTAAAAACTTGGCATCACGATCATTATATTTTGAGATGTATGCTAAATATTACATTATCTTCAATCCATCCAAAACATATTGAATGTTAATGCAAAGTCACAAAAATAAGTTCAAATGATTGTCATTTAAACGGTGATTCAATTGCATTTGTATATGGGTAATAGAACGTATGATATAGGCGGATACGTTGAAAATATAGTGCTATTCATTTCTTATTGTCCCACTATTTATTGTGACCATATCTTGACTAATTTACGTAACCAAACACTAAACAAGATTTGAATCAGTAATAGCAATGCTTTCAGGAACTCTGTTGGCTACCCACGAGACTGTAGTGTCACCAATCTATTTGTCAGTAATAGCCTCAGCACTGGTGATTGACTTTGACGTCACTATCTTCGTAATTTTTGTAAATGTGTAGGAAATTCAAGCAATATATTAGTTAATATAATTCAGTTATCAGACAAATACTTCTAACTCTTCAATGCGGACACACTGCCGTAGACTATTGCACATTAACTATGGGTAAAGTACAACTTTAGTAAACTTCTTTAACCTTTATATTGTATCTATTGTATCTATTGTATCACGGAATATGGACTATTGTCTGCAAAATATGATTAATTCATTCATCATTCATTCACTCAGGAGAATTAACTCTTGTGTAATTTACTGCTCTTTCATCGCTTAAGTAGTTTGAAATAATTTTCATGTTGTTGACTTTCTTCTATTTTCACTCTTCTTTGAACAGAAAAGAAATACTTTGACTTTGAAAAACTGGAAATATCTCTGACCATGTGTAGGCCTGAGGCATCTGTCAGTGAAAAGCAGCACTTTGGAAGTCTCTAAATGGACTTCCCGCGCAGAATCAATTCACTAGTGCACCTCAGTTGTATACGACTGAGTCCTTCATTATAATATAAAGCGTCAAGGACCCTTTGCATCTAATTTTCAGCTCAAAAAGCTATTGACCGCGTGGCCAATATTGCGCCAAAATACAAAAGTTACGTCTCAACCTTGTAACACCCACCGCGTGGTGATCCGTGGTTATCTTGAACAACCTAAGCAATTTGTTGACAATGCTCCCTTGCCCTAATGTGAAAGCTTCATTGAGCACTCGATCAGCCTGGGTAGCAGAACATAGTGTGTATTTGTCGCCGCCTGACCTATATGTTTTTCTGGCAATGAATTGCGCTTGATTTACAGCCCTCACCAGGGACTGGCGATTGAGACAAGATAGCGACAGAGCCGTGCAGTTGCTGCGCAGGATAGTTCAATAGTTAAATGAAGCATGGCAGCTTGGGATAATGAAGAATGTATTCGCATTCTTTTTTCTGAGTGTCAATGATCTAAACCCGTTTGGGCTGAGAGGTGACAGGGAGAGGATGGCTATGTGTGGATGTGAAAAACACTAAACTGTTTCCTTTGCTTTGATGCCTCGGTCATCATCCTGTAAGAGAAAGAGCACTTCGGTCTTACTGACAAATGTGATGCGTGTGGTTCTCACAAGATGGATGCCAACCAAAAATGTTGCAACAATTTAAAGGGGACTGTTCGTTTGCACTTTATCAAGCACGTACCATATGGTCATCTGCAACGTTTATTATGTCTGGGCATTTTGTTTTTCCAAGATTTTTTCTTCGTTTCTTCCTTTACAATCAAATTTGTCCGGAGTTTTTCTCTGACACTACTATTCCGAAAACCACCAAACGTGAAATTGTGCATCTAGTTTGGAATAGTGATGCTGTTTAAAATGATGCAAATTTTGGGCCATTCAAATTTTAAATGCTCCATATCTTCCAAACGTTTTCAGATACATACAAAATGTATAGGTTTGTGACACCTGCCAATATAATGGACAGTAAAGGAAAGTTGTAACATTTCAAATTATGCTAATTAGAGGCATTGAAAAATTTAAAAGTTGAATATATCCAAAACTATTATAAATAGAGAAGCCATTGCAACGTCAATTTATGTGTTTGTAACATAGCCCCATCCAATGACTCATAAACGAAAGTTGTATAATTTTAATTTATGTAAATCAGGTGAATACACAAAAACTTTAATCTTTTTGAATTACTTCGAAATTATTATACATGGAGTTGCCATTCCAACTTCAATTGGTAGGTTTGTGAAACAGCTGCATAAAATGAACAATGAACCAAAATTGTAAAATATTAATTTTAGGAGTTAGGTGAAAACACAAAAATTTAAATCTTGAATAACTTCAAAACTATTATAGATAGAAATGCCAGTTTAACTTCAAGTTATAGGTATGTGGCAAAGCCGCATCCAGTGAACCAAGAAGCAAAGTTGTAAAGTTTTGATTTACGCAAATTAAGTCAATGCACAAAATTTAAATCTTGAATAGCTTCAAAACGTTTACAGATAGAGGTACCATTTCAACTTCACTTTATAGGTTCGTGATAAAGATGCATCCAAAGAACCAGGAACCAAAGTTGTAGGATTCTAATTAATGTAAATTAGGTGCATATGCAAATAAATCTTGAATAGCTTCAAAATTATTATAGATAGAGGTGCCTTTCCAACTTCAATTTGAAGGTTTGTGACACATCAGCGTCCAATGAACCAAAACTATAAAATTTTTATTTTATGCAAATTAGGTGAATACACAAAATTTCAATCTTGAATAAGCGCAAAATTATAATACATGGAGGTGCCATTCCCACTTCAATTTGCAGATTTGTGACATAGCCGCATGTAATGAACCATGCACCAAAGTTGTAAGTTTTGGTTCATGTATAGATGGTCAACACACAACATTTAAATCTTGAATAGCTTCAAAAATTATAAATAGAGGTGGCATTTCAACTTCACTTTACAGGTTTGTGACATAGATGCATCCATTGAACCATGAACCAAAGTTTTAGGATTTTAATTTATGAAAATTGGGCAAATATACAAAATTAAAATCTTGAATAGCTTCAAACCTACTATAAATAGTGGTGTCATTCAAACTTTAGTTTATAAGTTTGTAACATGGCCATATCCAATGAACCAAGAACCAAACTTGTAGCATTTTAATTCATGCAAATTTGGTTAATACACAAAATTTAGATTCTGTTGAACAATGCATTTATGGCAAAGTGTAGCATTTCAAACTGTTTACATTCTGAAGGCACCCAGACAGATTTGTTGTAAAGCAAATCTTCCTTTCCAGTTTCTTCCTGCTGTCAGTGTTGATTAAACAAACCTGCATTATCCAGGCCATGTGTGTAACAAATACGAATGCTATTATTTATATCTGTATAAAATCTGCGAAGCATAACGTAATTGTGGTGCTATATTTTCACAAGTTGTTCCCCAGGTTATTCTATTTTGATTGTGCTAATTTAATGTATTTTACCAAAGCCCCTCGATAGATTTTGCGCATTACATGACATTGTGCGCACATGAGCATTGATCTTGTGACATTTTTACATATAAGAACATTATAGAAACACTATTATATATTTTTCGCAAATCTTCAAATTCATATTCAAACACAACAATGAGTGACGGGGCGGAGTTGAACAAAGCTGACTAAATTGTGTACGGATATATCAAGTATGGACTCCTATGGATGCATTGCCTTGGTGTGATCCATGAATTTAACAGACAATTCCATTCCAGATTACCAACTTGATCAACAGTTTAGCCCAAGGAGTCTTATTATAAAAACGACTGCAAGCAGTTATGGCAGAAATGTTGACTGTGCCCTTGTCTATATATCGTCCCCTGATACTTTTATGAAAACTTTTGATGAAAGCACAACAATAAATAAAATTGACCATGACTGGCTGCATTAGAGCCCTCATAGAACCCCAGAGATTGCACCAGAATGTGATCGTAATTTTCCATATTACATAACAACGAATTCCTTCGAAGCAAATAGCCACATTTATGCAAATGAACACCATCAAATACTGTCACCTGGGATCTCTAAACTCTGCTTTTCAATTATCGCTCGCTACCGACCGGTTTGCACGAGAACGTCTACAGATGAGTAAGCGCAGGGAAGTCACAAATGAAATGACAGGACGGGACCAAGCAACACAAATCAACCTTACTAAATACGCTCTGTGTAAAGTTAGATCAATACAGGCTCACTGCGTGTTATCGTGCCTGTGATGAACGTTTGGATCTTGTTGAAAAGTAAACTTGCCAGCCAAATGACATATGAAGGGGATGAACCGATTGACCTTAATCAGACGTTAGTAAAGATCTTCACAATTGAGAGATTGACAAGACATTGATGTTTCTTCCGACAAATCAATATCATCAGCCTTCTTGTCCTGTTGTTTACACATTTTGCATGGAACAAGTAATCTGTCTCTTCGAATCAACACAAATTGGGAACTCTGCTTAATTGAGTTGATTTGTCCCGGGGGTTTTTTTTGGGGGGGGGGTGTTTGTTGTTGTCTTACTCCGGATAAACTGCTTGTGGCTACCGTCATAAATAAGGTTAATGCTACCAAGAAACACAGCTTGATTGAGAATATGATATTCGCTTCTTCGATAAAATGTTCGAATATTTGCCATCTACAGCACACAGAAGTTACCTTTGTAAGTTGTTTTTCCATATGACATAATCAATGCTCTCCTTAAGCACACATTGTGCCAGTTTTGGTGGGAGACTTGAGCAATAATGCAGCTGCAGTGTTTTGTCTGCTGACATGAAAGCTGTAAGAGGCGATACTGTAGATCGTATGTCAAACAAATCCAGATCAAGTTAAATGCAGATGTGATTTATTGTCTTGTCATTCACGCTAAGTTGAAGCTTAAAAAGTGAGAAGCTAATTTAGAATAATCCCACATTGAACTTTAGATACCATTCTATACACAGTTATCGTCTTTTAGAGGGAGGTTCTGACATAACTGAGCTATAGAATTTACTCAGATTGAAACTTCGGCCATAACATGCATCTGCGGAAAATTTGTAAAGTTAATTTCGTTTAAAAATGTGCTTATGGGAAAAAGCATGAGCACTATATATATATATATATATATATATATATATATATATATATATATATATATATATATATATATATATATATATATATATATATATGTATATATTCCATAATCGATAGTTGCCTACAAAGTGACCATAATACAGATCCAGCAGCAGTAGTTCCAAATTGGGAGTTAGGTAACCCTTAAACCACTTGACAAATCCAAGAAAACCCAGAAATCGTCCGTTGTAACTGGTGCGATGCAAGTGACTTATGACGTCAAGCTATATGAGGAACCAGGACAGGCAATTCGGACTAAGGGTAGGGAAATATCGAAATTATCTTTCATGTATAAAATATTGAGCAACCTTGAACCCGAACCACTGTGTTCTATTCCTTCAACTGTCAACACAGATACACAAGCACACGATACCCAGCAACAATTTGACCTCTCTCATCTGAGGGCACGGACAGAAATTATTGATATACTGCCTTTTCTTCCACTGTCCGACTATGGAACCAAATACATCTCAATATGCATAAATTCGATTTCATCTCAGAGTTTTGCAGCTAAAGTTTATAAACCAGTGATACGATCAACAATATTTCCAGAACTATTTAACATTTGGGATAGATTTATATCTGTTCAGCACACGTGCCTTGACCTAACTGTAAGTCTCTTAGACTATGAACATGTCGAAATAGGCGTAAAGATTCACCTTTATGCTCATGAGGATCCCCAATGGAAGATACATGGCATTATTTTTTCTCTTAGTTTGCGTAATATGTATAAACTCATTTTATATTTGTAATTGAGGTTTCAAGTCAGCAAGCGGACATTTAAAGTAGTCTCACAGCAAGAATCATGTTATCATGTAGGACTAGCGTGCGAGTATTAAATTACGGCGTCACCCTGCATCTTGATATACCAGCTATAAAAGCGACCAGGTCACACTGGCCGGTGTCTGAAGTGTGGAAATTATCAATAAATGATCAGTGTGGGTTCGAATCCAACCAGCGGCTTACCGATATGTTAATTTTATATTCTGTAATTAGCAGAGAAAACCCTAGTTCTCCAGGGCAAAATCTTGACAGTATATTGAACAATTTCTGTCGTTCTTCTTGACAGTGACCACTTGTGCTTGTACCGTTACTAAACAAAACGGTGTTTCTTGTGAGGACAATTCTCTTTTCCATCGTGGTGAAAAAGTAGAAAAGCGGATTTGCTTCAAAGCAAATCTGTGTGCCAACAAGGGAAAGTTTTTGCCCTGTACATTCAAATTGGCATTAGAAAATTTACATGAGAGAAAACACGAAATTTGAGGGGAAACATGTAGCAAAATAAGGCTCTTGGCATAAAATAATCTGCAGGTAAAAAAGAAATGCCAGACAGAGAGAAGAGCGAGTTCTGCATGAAACAGAATGTCAAGTGTTAGCAAACAAACAAGACTTTTTCATGTAGCTCCAGCTAGTTCTAGTACACTTTTTATTGATTCGTTTAAGAATGGATCACTGTTGACACTACAGCATAGACTGGTGAAAAAATAGTCACAATATAGTAGCAGAAAAATGTTGTCTGGCATGAATATAAACAACAAATCCTGGTGAACTACATGCACGTAATTGACTGCTGATGACCGATCATAGCCTGTTGTATGTCTGGTCCATCAAAAATATGCAAAACCTGTTTACTCACGTCTGGTGTCAACAGTGATCCATAAATGGATCGAAGTTGGAATGAAATGTGTGCAATATCAGAATTAGCCACAGTTTCTCACTACATGATCAAATCTTGTCTTGACACCTGGCATTCCGTTTTTTGTCTGAAGTTGTTTTTCTCTATCTGGAATTTCCTTTTTAACTGCAGATTTTGTCATGCCAAGAGCCTTAATTTGAAAGAAAGAAAGAAAGAAAGAAAGAAAGAAAGAAAGAAAGAAAGAAAGAAAGAAAGAAAGAAAGAAAGAAAGAAAGAAAGAAAGAAAGAAAGAAAGAAAGAAAGAAAGAAAGAAATAAAGACTCTGCATGTAACAATACCTGCTTGTAAAATGCAAGAAAACAAGTGCGTCCGTAGAGGCTCCTACTTGGCATTCAACTCGCAGAAACCACACACGCCAAATTTGTCATTAAGACCCCAGCAACTCTTGTTACAGGAAGACGACCAAGGTGCCAAAGCGAAAGAAGCAGCTTAGCCAAGACTTCGTGGTTTTACCATCCACACGTCGCCATCCTCTCTGTTTCACCTCTCAGCCCTAACGGGTTTAGATCATTGACACTCAAAAAAGGTATTAAAATATATTGTTCATTATCCCGAGCTGTCATGCTTCATTTCACTATTGAACTGCCCCATGTATCTGATGCACGGGTCTGTTGTTATCTTGTCTCAATCGCTAGTCGCAGCTGAGGGCAGTAAATCACGAGCAATGCCGTGCCAGAATAACACAGAGGTCAGGCGGCGACAAATACACACAATGTTCTGCTACCCAGGCTGATCGAATGCTCAATAAAGCTTTCACATGAGGGCAAGGGTGCATTCTTGACAAATGGATAATGTTGTCAAAAAAAAAAAAACCACCAAGCGGGTGCCACAAAATTGTGACGCCCCTTCTGTCTTTTGGTGCAATGTAGTATTTGCTGTGATCAACAACTTCTACGATATTCTTAAGACAAATATTCCCTGTTCGTCAAAGACGGAGATCTCTAAGAGACTTTGAAAGTGCAAATTTCCATTGACAGACAATTTAGGCTTATACTTGGTCAGAAATGTTTCTAGTCATGCAAGTGAAGTTACAGCATCTTCTCTCTGCAGGTGGAAGAGTAAAAATAGGATGAACTAACTAAACCGTGATGACCATTGTTTTTAACTGCTCACAATGTGATTGTGTCGTTGTACAATTATGGCCGAATGCTGGGCAACAGCAATTCTCAGTATCAAGATTATTTGGTGACACTATGGAGCAATAAAAATGGTTTCTTTTCCTCTATGGTGACACTGATATACTTGAACTTTTGCCTTAAACTTACCATTTCAAAATTGCAGATCAAAATGTTATATCATGTTTCCTATTTCAGCTGGGCGACTGGTGACAAAGGTTGCAGGTTCGAGCCCCGCTCTTTCCGATCATGAAATATCAGTGGATGATGGAACATAATTAAGGGCAGATCTAATAAAGTATTCCACATTATAAAGGAAATGTAACCGCATGGATATGAATTAGAAAATACACCAGCACCGCCATCACCCTCCATCCCCAGGAAATGAACAAAACGTATACTCTCAGGTACTCTACATTTCATTCGATCTGTAGTGCCACATGTCATCTCGCCAAATTGCTCTCGAAGGAATTTCCTGAGTTTTAACGCAACCAGAGAATCTACATGGACAGACTCAACGTGATATTGACGCCCTGGTGTTGCTGAGTGATAAGCGACAAGGCCAAAGCATGGCACACTGTAGTCTGTTCACAGGTCCGCCTCATGACTCATGTGCCCCCTGTCGTCCTCCACCTTTCGGACTTCTCTCCAAGGAGGGTAGAGACCCTCCTTGTTCGTTCGAAGTCGGATTCACTTGCGCTGCAGCTATGGTAGCGGTGCAGTGAAGCAGGTCTACCACTTCATCACTAAATCTTCCGTAGCGCCATGGCTGATAGGAATACTCGTGTTCAACAACTTTGGGTGTCAAACGTGTCCAAAAGAAATGATTTTCCAGGCATTTTTCTAAATAAAGTTTATCTATCTATCATCTTTTGTAACTTGGTGTCTACATAGCTCTGTTTGGAGTATCAATTATCCTCATGCTTTCTGCCCTGATGGTAACTAGTTTTTACCGTCGGCACATACAGTGCCGGAGGATATTGTCGTCCCCTGTGTTATCCGTCCATCCGCCTTGTCGCCGTTACCGCGATATCTAAAAAAAATGAGCATGGCTTTACCAAATTTTTGTCAAAGATGCATCTTATGATGGACAAGATTCCTATTTAAAACCGGCTTCCTCTTTGTATTTATAAACTTTTATTAAACTTTAAAATATTTATCTTCAAGGCCGTCTGAGTGGTACACAAGGGGACAACGTTACCATAATATCTCAACAAGGATCCAACGCAGCTTCACCAATTTTTTTCCAGAGATGCACATTATAGTGGACCACATGTCTATTGAAAATCAGCTTCCTCTTATTATTTTTAAACTTATTATGAAGCTTTTGAAATATTTATTTGAAGGCTGTCTGAGTGATTCAAAGTAGAGTGGTGTCTGTCACCAGAACTTGCCCCAAGAACACATGCAAAAGTGCTCTTTCATTTCTGAGACAACAATAATTATGGATATTAAATGTAAATTATTCTACTGCTTAGTCTAGAAAAATGCAGAATTGAGGAAAATGATAGTGGGCGCCGAGGGTAATCCGCTCTCTGAATGCTATTTTTGTTACATCTAAATGATGTATGACTTTTTTTTAAATAATTACAATGACCATATACATGCAGCAAATATAAAATACATATTTTGTTGATGACTTCATTTCTGAAATGAGCCTAGTGCTAATTAAGGCTATAACATGATTACGTTAAAGGGTTAATGATTTCCCTTTTTGTGATATTTCTAAATGATATGCCAGGAACAATAAAGTTCCATGCGCAACATTCATATTTTCTGAAGTCCGAACACAATGAGTGACTTTTGGGGACGGACTAGATTCTCTGTCTCGTGGTTTCTTGTTGGCATTCCTTTATTTTCTAATCCCGAACCAGGACGTTTCTTGTTATACCTCAACAAGTGAGCTGTAAGTGTGATTGGCGGTGGACGCTTTTGTGCCCTGTCCGGTCGCATGAGCGATGAGCTACCAGTTACAATTCCTTTCGACCAATCATGGCGCAGTAGGGAAGCCGCACCCAAACACAAGTGTGACGGTAAGCAAAGGCAGGGTCGAGTACGTCAATTTTGTCCCAAATTATCTCCAAAAATGGATAAAAAATATTTAAACTTTAAAATGATATACCTTTCAGAATACTCAACCAGGAATACTCTGGAAAAATTAAGTGTCACATGGATCAAAGGCCCCACCAACCGTGCAACGCCAGTAACATTTAGTTTGAAGGCGGTTTCGTGACGTCAATAGGGGACCATACACAAACTTTGAATCACAACTACTTTCTCAGTTTTGCTCACAAAGGCTTGAAATTTGTGGCAATCAATTTATACTATTTATTTCACTGAAATGACTAAAACACGTGGGGTCTTAAAACTGTCCATTTGTCACTTTAGCTGTTGTTGTTGTTTTTGTTGTTGTTGTTGTTGTTGTTGTTGTTGTTGTTGTTGTTGTTGTTGTTGTTGTCTGACTTTTACAATATTAGTGTACGTATATAATGCGTGTCGGAGGAAGGCGTACCTGATGTTTTTATTTTAATTCTGTACTTGAGAAATAACAAGAGACATATGTGTCATCGAGAAGAACACTATTCACTACAGTCAAATATACAACTGTCAAGTATTCTGACGGTAACAAGCGATCGCCAATATCAACACCTTCTGTTTTATCAATAAATCGAACCTGCTGTGGTGGGTACCAGAATAAGACGACGGTGGCGTGTAAGAACTGGTGTTGCTGACGGAAGACAACTGAAGGCAAGACCCACCACACCACAGTTCTTTGTATGACGTTGACCATGTGAAAATGATTTCTAAGATTTAAAGTCAAGTTGACCAGGCTTTTTGTCTTGTGTTCATTTGGTTATTTCGTATCACGATTCAATGATTTTAGTGTCCCGTTGTTTCGGGTTTCGACATAGATGCTGAATATGCACAAGCGTGTCAGCTTTAATGAACATTTATGACTCAGATCAATCTTAATATTTCAACAGAAATGTGCTTCGTGACACAGTCTCGGGCGGATCCGCACTTACCTCTTCTTTTTGAAGTCATGAAACCTTCAATCGTCATGGCATGACAAGGGTTTCTCGATAGTCTGAACACAACTGGACCTACACGGATCAGATCAGTGAGGAGATTTAGAATGCAACACAAGTGCGCCTACGTCGATCAGATATGTACTTACGGAGGGATCGGAAGCCTAGAATTCCAGAGAGTTTCAGAACAATCTCAGACACAGTTTTGAAGAAGAAGTAAAATATATCGAAAACACACAAATTCGTAAAAACAATCGCAGCACTTGTTGAACAAATTAGGGTCTGCGTTCCCCTAAACTGCCCCTGTGCCATTTCGAAACGATTGGCTTAGTGCTTTCAGAGAAGAAGATTTTTTTTAAAGATTTTGCACCAAAAAAAATCCTAATAAAGACCAAAAATCACTGACCCGTCACCATTTGAACAAACTCGGTGGGGACCCACCCCAGGTACATCCTCCTCAAGCTTGAAGTGCATTTTGCTCACGATTTTGGTTTACTCTGGTCTGGCATTGTTCTTCCAAATTTGAACATGGCGTTTGCTTTTTCATACGATGGTATTTAGTCTATTTTATTGTTTCTTGCTCCCAAGAAACTAATTTTAGCTAAGTGATCACGTGACCTTTGTGTTTGGTACACAACCTCAGGAGCTGTTAGCTTGTGTATATTGATTTCTGCATTTTTCTTTCCTTATTAATCCTCATTAAATGAGTAAATATCTCAGTTGAGTAAATTTGATTATATCTATACACACTGCTTTATCCATAGTAAAAGTGGAATATGTGTACTTGGTCAGGTTTCCATGTTTTTGTCAAAGTTTTACTCGGCTGTCATTGCATTAGCTGTAGCAGTTAGTCCACGTGACATCACAGCCCCTCATTTACATATCTAAGAAAACTTGATATCTGCTTATCCAGTTGGGAATAAAGTTTGCATTTTCTGATATTGTTGAACATTTATTGTATGAAACAACTCAAAAATTGTAAATTATCACCGCAGTACCCCTTTAAATCAGTTCCCAAACCAGATTGGCACACAGCTGTGTTCAACAAGCATGTAGCGTGAGCACACGAATTTGTTTGCTTACCTTTTGAACTACTCCATTCTGAGCGTTACTTTGACGTTGGTATGCTGGACTCTGTTTCCTAGGGCCCACTTGACTGGGGTAGCTCTGAAATTGGGCATGTGAACCAAGCACAGCTCCAACCCTGCGGCTGACCGAGGAACCGCCATCAGAGCTGGGGCTGTGTAGTATATCCACAACTTCAACTGGTGACCCTGAGCTAGTGCTTGGTTGCTCCCTGAAGCTGCAGTGATGGGAGTGTTCAGTACAACTGTTTTACTAGGAACTATTACTCATGTTATGTCACTTGATTCAAAGCACGGAACCTGGCAGAACCGGTACAGAGTGACCATTGGTCTTATTCATTATACTGGTCTTAAAGTCTCTTGTTCTTCCCATAAAACTGTCGATTTTCATGTCACTATTTACTTCTGCATACTATCGTTGATTCTTCTTGACATCTGTCTAAATAGACGTTTATGTCTTCAGCATATCTTAACTTTAAATAATTTCTTCCTAGGTGCTATGGATGTTCACTTGAATCCTGGTCCTACCAGATACCTTAATAACCAATTTTGAATCTGCCACTCAAATGATCGTTGCATCAAAAGTCACGGAAAACTCGATGAAATCCAACCCCTAATTCAGTCACAAGATGTTGATGTAATAACACTCTCTGAAATATGGTTTGAAGCCAGTCATCCTTAACAGCTTCTTTTCTTAGAAACCCCCCCCCCCTTCCAACTAGACCGGCTTTCTGGTAGAAACGTCGCCATATTGACGTTTATACAATCCTCATTCCCATGTTTAAGACGTACTGACCTCGATGAAAATAGTGAATGCATTTGGACCGAAACATCGACACAGCGTGGCAAATATCGACAAAGCGTGGCCAAGTGTTGATTGGAAATTATTATCGTTCGCCCGGTCACTGTGCAGAAATCCATGATTTATTCTTAGCTTCTTTGGCCCATTCGATCTCCACAGCTATCGAAAACAACCCTTATATCTAATTAGGTACCGCTGACTTTAATGATAGGTGTACTTATCGGAATTTCACGCAACCTGACAGTGAACTTGGTTTGTCGCTCTTTAATCTTGTTTCTCAATACAACCTTTTTCAACTTATTGATGAAACCACCAGAATTAATGAATATTCAAATAGTCTGTTGGATCTAATTATCACCGACTAGCCGGGTCGTGTTCTAAACTACGATATCCTTGCCCATTTCTCCAACTCTAGCCACTCAGTGGTCCAATGTACTTTCAACCTTTCCACGTTCAAGCACATATCCGTCAAAAGGCCGGTATGGGATTTTAAGAAGGCTTTTTTTTATATAATTTGATACTGGTTCGATTTAATTTTTACCCCTGCTTAAGATTTTATTCCCTTTAAAGACGTCATCATCCGGCCCAGGGACAGACCATGGATAACTGCAGTTATTAAAAACACATTCAACATCGTAATTGACCCTCGAAGCGCTTTAAGCGCGCAGCCAACAAACTTTGTCCCGACCCCCCATGAAGTCCATTATAAAACGGACAGCTTTCACCAGTTCCATAAAAGGTCTTGCAACAAGGCTGTAAATTTAATGAAATATTCTATTAGATCCTATTTCCACAAACTTTGCAGTCAACTTGACAATAAAGCCATAAACCCTAAGAAATGGTGGAGCTTGTCTAAGTCTCTTCTAGGTTGAAACATCCACCCTGATATATCACCCATCATTGAAGAAGATAAGATTATTTCTTGTATCACTAAAAATTGTGAAATTGTCAACACATACTTCATAAGTCAATGTAAAACTGCTCCCAATTTAGATGCCTCACCTCTGCCAGACTTTACATTTCGAACGGAGGCACGGCTACATGATATTGATATTGATGCCCACAGTGTAAGTCTTACCTTCCCTCAGACTTTCTTCTGCCTCTTGCCCTGACAACATAAGGAATATTTTACTCAAAAATAGTGCTGAATCCATAAATCAACCACTGGCAAATCTGTTTAAACTATCCCTTGTCTCTCTCATTTTCCCGTTTCCTGGAAGAGAACTTATGTTTGCTCTGTTTTTAAAAAGTCCACTGCCCAATCTCCCTTTATGCAAAGTCTTTGAACATTTGATATATAGTGCTCTATATCAATACTTGACAGACAATAACCTTCTCACCTCACAAAATTCGGGAGTCAGGTCTAGGGACTCTACCATAAATCAACTCGTATACATCGTTCATAACATCTATGATGGCCTTGAACATTCCAATGGAGCTAAAATGGTCTTTCTAGACATTTCTAAGGCCTTTGACAAGGTATGGCAAACTGGCCTTCTGTTTAAACTATCTAATTGCTTTTAGCGTGTTATAATTCATGGCCAAACGTTTTCTTGGCTACCTATTAAAGCCGATGCACCCCAGGGATCCATACTCCGTCCACTCTTGTTCCTGGTTTCTGTGAACGACCTTGTTGATGACATAACTTGTGATGTCAGACTTTTTGCTGACGACACAAACTTACTTGAAATTGTTCAAAATCCAGAGCATTCCTCCCGTCACTTAAACACAAATCTTTCCGTCATTCGAAATTGGGGTAAATTAAGGCGTGTCATCTTTAATGCCCTGAAGTCTCTGTCAGTTATTTTCTCTGTCTAAACCAATAAACCAGATCACCCTCACGTTTATCTTGGTGAATCAGCCATTTGTTAGGCTGACAACCACACCCACCTTGGAATTACTCTCAATAGTACCTTGTCCTGGCGTGCTCATATAACCAGCATTATTAACAAAGCAAGCCAGCGCATTGCTCTCCTACGCAGGTTCACATATAAACTATCCCGCAAGCTCTAGTCAGGGTGTTCTTTTCCATAAATCGGCCCGTTCTTGATTACGGTTCTGTGCTCTTCGATAACGGCGACAAAGTCCTATCTGACCTTCTTGACTCCATTCAATGTGAGGCAGCTAAAATATATACCGGTGCCATAAGAAATACTTCATACATTAAACTTCTTAAGGAACTCGGCTGGCCTATACTTGCTAACAAACACAAATACCTCAAGCTGATTCTCTTTTATAAAATGCACCATAACCTCACTCCTGTATACCTGTCCGGCATCTTACCCCCCCCCCCCCATCCTATACTGGTCGGACTTTACGCCTTATCACCTCCTTTCGACTTCCTGTATACAGAACTCAGCGATGTAGTACTCCCATCCTCCACGATACTGTCAAGCTATGGAACAACCTGCCCTCTGGCATCAGAGATTATATTTCTCTTCATATATCAGAATCCAAACTGAAAGCTACTTTGCTTGCTGTTGTCAATGTCCCCGACTTCTATTTTAATGGTGACCGTTTCAACATCTGCCACACTCAAATACGTCTAGGCTTCTCTAAGCTAAACTATGACCTTCACAAAATCAATATTATTCCATATCCTGATTGTTCATGTTTCCTTTCCGCTGAAAATGTGAAACATTTATTTCTCTTCAGTCCACTCTTCTGCTCTCTCAAATCTCTTAAATACCACCATAATATTGACCATACCTTAATAGTCCATATTGCTAGTAACCGTTTTTTTCTATTTTAGTAGCAAAGAATTATCGAATGAATTAAATAAGTGAACTGAATTTTTTGAAGCCGTTCAAAAGTATATAACTGATACCAGACGTTTATATATGTTTATAACCTCGGCGTATTCCATTTGTTTATCTGTGTCTTTCTGAGGGTGAAACCTCAATGTGCCAATAATATCACAAAAAGAGTAAAGGAGTGTCCATACTGCAGTTCATGTATCACCATTATGCTGGAGGTTTATTCCGGTCCTTTTGCCATTTGTATATTTTATGTACTGTGATACTGTTTACTTCACCTTCACTGAAATAACATATTTTGTATATTCACCTATGATTGTACTGGTAACTTTCTTGCTACATCATGTGTTATATATATATATATATATATATATATATATATATATATATATATATATATATATATATATATATATATATATATATATATATATGTATATATATATATATATATACATATACATATACATATACATATATATACTGTGCGTCTCTGTGTGTCTGGAGAGCCAACGTTTTGATGATATTAGCTCCAATCTTAGACATTATCTGTAGGGAAACCTCAGATAAAGTTACACTTGGGGATTTTAACATTGACGTACTCAGTACACATACAGGACTACAGTATGCCGAATACCTTAACATAATGCTAAATAATGGCCTAATTCCAGAAATAACTTTGCCAAGTCGTCTTTCTGTAAGACGAACAACGCTTATAGATGATTTTTTTGTAATACTTCATATACTGACAAATCAGTTTATTCAGGAATGATTTTACTGGATTCTCTGACCATTTGCCTACATTTCCTTGCCTTTACCAGAAATTACAGCTTAACGAATCAAAATATACGTTAAGATAATGTCTAAAGATAGTGCATCTGTAGAGAAATTTTACAATGAAATAAATAAGACTGATATTTCATCTAAACATAACTCTGACCCTAGTCTAGATGCCAGCAATAATTGCAATATATTGGAGGATGTACTTTCTAATGCAAGGGAGAAGTATTTGCCAGTCGAAATAGTTAAATTCAGCAAATATAAACACAAACGTTCACCATGGGTAATACATGGCATAATCAATCAAATATTAAGTATATATAAACGTAAAAAGCTTATCCCCCGATGATGTTGATTTTGATGCACATGAACATACTGTTAATGTGTACAATCAAATATTAAAGCGGAGTATAAATGATTTGAAGCAAGACTATTATTTTTCCCAGTTTGCTAGATTCACAAATGATTGAAGAAAAACTTTGGACCCCACAAAAAATCGGTACTTAACATGAATAAAAAAAATCTGGTTTCCCTCTTTTTTCCTGATTGATGGAAAAAAGGGTTTCCAAGAAAGAAACGTTTCATTTTCCACAGCGCAGATTCATTCCAACTTAATAGTGAAAATTAAATACTGTTTCAATATCACGAACTACTGAATTCAATATCCTTGGATCATTTGTTCATGAAACTCTAAATTTGAATACACATGTAAATAACGTCGGTACCAAGCTTTCCAGGTTAATAGACATGTTTAAAGGAATTCACTTTTTTTGCCAATGAACACATTACTGTTTATATGCAGATCGTTGTTTCTGCCTCATCTTAATTATTCAATTTTAGTGTGGGGATATTCCTGGGATCGTATTTTTAAACTTCAAAATCGCCAATACGACTTATTTGTCATGAAAGATATAATGCCCATTCTGACCCATTGTTTAAATCACTAAAACTTTTAAAATTGCAAGATATATGTAAACTCGAAGTCCTGAAATTTCATTACAGATATTCTCAGAACCAATTACCTGAATATTTTAGTAACGTATGTTTTTCCGACAGTAACGCATCCTTACAAAACAAGAAATAGATATATTCCACAGCTTCCTGTCTCGAAATTGAATAAAACCAGTAATTGTATCCCATATCATATTGCTACTCTTTTGAAGAATGCACCTCCTTGCATTTTGGATATTAAAGGTACATACATATTCAATGTATGGGTTTTCTAAGTACATTAAATTATACCTTATTAACCAATATTCAGAAACTTTCACCTTAGATGATTGCTATATATCTGCAACTTGATATTCTCATTCGTATTCCTGCATTGTTTTTACAAATCATGATATAAAGTTTCGTAAACCCCTCTCTAGGAGGCCCCAGTATCAGCGGATTCAAATCCTTACTGGACTCATCCTGACATATCTGGTAAATCTGAGGGTGTTTTGATATTATAACCAGACCCCTTATCACAACACGTTTGCAGATTACAATGTAAAGTCCATTGAATGTGTGGATTTTGGGGGGGGGGGGGGGGTTTTGTTTTTTTTTTTTTTTTTTTTTTTTTTTTTTTTTGTTTTTTTTTTTTTTCTTTTTTTTGTTTTTTTTTTTTTGTTTTTTTTGTGTTTGTTTTTGGTTTTTTGGGGGGGCATTTTTTTGTTTTGTTTTGTTTTGGTTTTTGTATTTTGTTTTTTGTTTTTTGTTTTGTTTTGTTTTTTCATGGTTTTGGGGTCTGGGGGTGTTTTGTTTTGTTTTTCGTTTGTTACTTACTTTATGTACATGTTGACAAATAAATACATTTCTGTCGTGGTTTACCTGCGTTCACTTAGAGAGCAATTCTGAGTCATTCACTTTTCCAAGTTTCTATATCATAAATTAGTAATGAGTGAATACCGTATGGTTGCTTTACCTGGGCTCTTGTTATCCGAGGACATTCACAACTAGGAAAGATGATTTGCTGCATAGCAAATCAGTGTGTGTGTCTTCAAAGCATATTGGTGTGGCAATGTACAACTGTTCCGTAACACAGGAGTACAAGTTGGAATGGCATCTCTATATATTATAGCTTTGAAGTTATTCAAGATTTAAAATTTCTAATGGTGCTATTTAGCATAATTTAAATTGCTACAACTTTTAGTTTTAATTCATTAGCTGCGCAATGGTCAACAACCCCCTAATAAAAGTTGGACACATGTAGATTGCGCAGTGTTACAATACCCAAAATTTAAACCCAACATGAACCAAATCGGATGAAAATTGACCAAGTTATGGCAAGATGAAACTTTCAAAGGGCCAAATGACCTTGACCTTTGCCCTTTCGAGGTTACATGTTCTTATACAAATGTGCAGTGTTGCAATACCTACAATTTGAGTCCAACTTGATTAGTATAGGATGGAAATTGGCCAAGTTATGACTGGATGAAACTTTCAAAGGTCCAAATGACCTTGACCTTTGACCTTTAGAGGTCACATCTAAAATTGAAAATGTGAAGTGTTACCATAGCTACCTTTTAAGCTCAATATGATCAAAATTGGATAAAAATTGACCAAGTTATGGCCAGAAGAAAGTTACCATGGAAAGTGGCCTTTGACCTTGAAATGACATTTGACCTTGAGATGACCTCTACCTGAAGCAAACCTTGACCTCAAAAAAAGGCAATTTGGCTTAAAATTGAACTTTGACCTTGACATGACCTTTGACCTTGACATGACCTTGACATTTGAGATGACCTTTACCTTGCTTTGATCAAACTCCTATACACTTGGAACCACATCTACTATAGTATATAAGATATTGAAGATTTAAAACTTTAAGTAGCCCTCATTTGCATACTTTTGAAAAGCATGACCTCTCATTATAAAAAGGCCAGACTTTATCTATAGAAGTATAATTGTACTGAGTTTGGAGTTTCTACATGTAATACTTTTCAAATGAAATGTCGGACAAATTTGCCTGTAAAGAAAGAAAGAAAGAAAGAAAGAAAGAAGAAAGATAGAAAGAAAGAAACTAGGAAAGATGATTTGCTGCATAGCAAATCAGTGTGTGTGTCACCAAAGCATATTTGTATGGCAGTGCACAACTATTCCATAACACAGGAGTAAAAGTTAGAATGGCATCTCTATCTATAGCTTTGAAGTTATTCAAGATTTAAAATTTCAAATGCCCGTAATTTGCATAATTTTAAACATCTTCATTTCTGTGCATAGAATGGCCAAACTCCTTGTATGGAGGTACAATCATGCCAAGTTTGGAGTTTCTATGTGTAATAGTGTCCGAGAAAAGTGTCGGACAAATTTGTTGGTAAAGGAAAAAGAAAGAAAGAAAGAAAGAAAGAAAGAAAGAAAGAAAGAAAGAAAGAAAGAAAGAAAGAAAGAAACTGGAAAGAACATTTTTTTTAAATCTGTCTGTGTGCCTTCAAAGGCTGTAAATATTATATGCTACAACTTTTGTCCTTTGGTACTTCACATTCCATTAAGCTTATGGCTGCATGCAAATTTCAAAGTCCAAATGACCTTGACCTTTGACCTTTACAGGTCACACGTAAATTGCACAGTGTTACAATACCCACAATTTGAGCCGGACATGAACCAATTCGGAGTAAAATTGACCAAGTTATGGCAAGATGAAACTTTCAAAGGGCCAAATGACCTTGACCTTCGCCTTTTTGAGGTTACATATTCTTATAAAAATGTCCAGTGTAGCAATACCTACAATTTGAGTCCAACATGATGAAAACTGGATGGAGATTGGCCACGTTATGATTGGATGAAACTTTCAAAGGTCCAAATGACCTTGACCTTTGAACTTTAGAGGTCACATGTACATTTAAAAAATGTGCAAGGTTACAAAAGCTACAATTTGAGCCCAACATGATGAAAATTGGATAAAAATTGACCACGTTATGGCCAGAAGACAGCCAGCACCGAAAGTGGCCTCTGAAGTTGAAATGACCTTTGACCTTCAGATGACCACTACCTGAAGTGAACTTTGACCTCAAAAATGACATTTTGGCTTAAAATTGAACTTTGACCTTGACATGACCTTTGACCTTGACATGACCTTGACATTTGAGATGACCTTTACCTTGCTATGATCGAACTCCTATACACTCGGAACCACATCTACTATTGTATACAAGATATTGAAGATTTAAAACTTTAATTAGCCCTCATTTGCATAATTTTGAAAAACATGACCTCTCATTATAAAAAGGCCAGACTTTATTCATAGAAGTATAATTGTGCCAAGTTTGGAGTTTCTGCATATAATACTTTTCAAATGAAATGTCGGACAAATTTGCCGGTAAAGAAAGAAAGAAAGAAAGAAGAAAGAAAGAAAGAAAGAATTCCTAGAAAAACAGAAAAGTGTGTGCTGACACACACACTTTAACTAGGAAAGATGATTTGCTGCATAGCAAATCAGTGTGTGTGTCTTCAAAGCATATTGGTATGGCAATGTACAACTATTCAATAAAACAGGAGAAGAAGTTGGAATGGCATCTCTGTCTATTATAGCTTTGAAGTTATTCAAGATATACAATTTCTAATGGTGCTTTTTTACATAATTTAAATTGCTACAACTTTTATTTTTAATTCATTAGGTGATTAGATGCCAATGGTCAACAACCCCCTAGTCGAAGTTGGAATGACATCTCTATTATACTGTTGAAGATATTCAAGATTGAAAATTTCAAATTCAGTCAGAAAGAAAAAAAGAAAGAAAGAAAGAAAGAAAGAAAGAAAGAAAGAAAGAAAGAAAGAAAGAAAGAAAGAAAGAAAGAAAGAAAGAAAGAAAGAAAGAAAAGTGTGTGTTGACACACACACACACTTTAATGATAGAATGCATGAGCAGGGATCTTGAGCATTTCCTGGACTGTGTAATTGTATATAAATAATGTAGTCCAAAATGTTTTCTTTAAGAGCCACTGAACTGACTGGTGTCTAAAATGAAAACATTAACTTATGATTAAATTACCAAACAGACAAAGCCATTCAATCAATGCAGCCAATGTTTATATGACAAAATTAACTCATTCAGTGATAAACCCAAAGGATATGCTCTTTGCTAATTCTTTCAAATTTGCATTGCTAATACAATGTGTGAAACAAATAAAAAAGGTCAGAATATCACAAATCATGAGCAGATATTATATTCTATTATGATTGTCAGAAATTTTAAATCAGAACCCCCTAATTTAAAAGATAAGAATACTCAGTATATCCCTTTGATACAAATTTTACTGACAGTAAATGAAGACTTCTGTCCTGAATGAGTCAATGCATGCCGCATTTTCAAAGGGTCATTTTGATGTCACATCTTGTAAAATATATACCAGGATTATGGCTTGTTTGCAGTTTAATTGAGATGTGACACCCCTGTAAAAATGTCCCACAGGTTTTACGATGTTGATAAAGGCTGTGGATTATGAGTGAAATCTATTGGGGGTAATAAAATACACATAAACTTCAGGAGGAAAGGGTAGGGTTTATTTTGATGTGGTCACACTTGCCAGGACTTTGGAATACGCTGGCCATTTGATACCAATCATTCACTGTCACTGGTCGTGTGTGTTTGGTGGGGTGGCAGACACATAGCAGAGCCAGCTCCACAGCTATATAACATATTAAAGGTTTAAAACTTTAATTAGCCCTCATTTGCATAATTTTGAAAAGCATGACCTCTCATTATAAAAAGGCCAGACTTTATCTATAGAAGTATAATTGTGCCAAGTTTGGAGTTTCTACGTGTTATACTTTTCAAATGAAATGTTGGACAGATTTGCCTGTAAAGAAAGAAACAAAGAAAGAAAGGAAGAAAGAAACTAGGAAAGATGATTTGCTAGCAAATCAGTGTGTGTGTCTTCAAAGCATATTGGTATGGCAATGTACAACTATTCCATAAAACAGGAGTAGAAGTTAGAATGGCATCTCTGTCTATTATAGCTTTGAAGTTATTCAAGATTTAAAATTTCTAATGGTGCTTTTTTACATAATTTTAATTGCTACAACTTTTATTTTTAATTCATTGGGTGATTAGGTGCCAATGGTCAACAACCCCCTAGCAGAAGTTGGAATGATTATCTCTATTATACTGTCGAAGATATTCAAGATTGAAAATTTAAAAATTCAGAAAGAAAGAAAGAAAGAAAGAAAGAAAGAAAGAAAGAAAGAAAGAAAGAAAGAAAGAAAGAAAGAAAGAAAGAAAAGTGTGTGTTGACACACACACACACTTTAATGATAGAATGCATGAGCAGGGATCTTGAGCATTTCCTGGACTGTGTAATTGTATATAAATGATGTAGCCCAAAATGTTTTCTTTAAGAGCCACTGAACTGACTGGTGTCCAGAAAGAAAACATTAACTTATAATTAAATTACCAAACAGACATAGCCATTCAATCAACGCAGCCAATGTTTATATGACAAAATTAACTCATTCAGTGGTGAACCCAAAGGATATGCTCTTTGCTAATTCTTTCAAATTTGCATTGCTAATACAATGTGTGAAACAAATAAAAAAAGGTCAGAATATCACAAATCATGAGCAGATATTATATTCTATTATGATTGTCAGAAATTTTAAATCAGAACCCCCTAATTTAAAAGATAAGAATACTCAGTATATCCCTTTGTTACAAATTTTACTGACAGTAAATGAAGACTTCTGTCCTGAATGAGTCAAGGAATGCCCCAATTTCAAAGGGTCATTTTGATGTCACATCTTGTAAAATATATACCAGGGTTATGGCTTGTTTGCAGATCTGACACCCCTGTAAAAATGTCCCACAGGTCTTCCAATGTTGATAAAGGCTGTGGATTATGAGTGAAATCTATTGGGGGTAATAAAATACACATAAACTTCAGGAGGAAAGGGTAGGGTTTATTTTGATGTGGTCACACTTGCCAGGACTTTGGAATACGCTGGCCATTTGATACCAATCATTCACTGTCACTGGTCGTGTGTGTTTGGTGGGGTGGCAGACACATAGCAGAGCCAGCTCCACAGCTATATAACATATTGAAGATTTAAAACTTTAATTAGCCCTCATTTGCATAATTTTGAAAAGCATGACCTCTCATTATAAAAAGGCCAGACTTTATCTATAGAAGTATAATTGTGCCAAGTTTGGAGTTTCTACGTGTTATACTTTTCAAATGAAATGTCGGACAAATTTGCCTGTAAAGAAAGAAAGAAAGAAAGAAAGAAAGAAAGAAAGAAAGAAAGAAAGAAAGAAAGAAGAAAGAAAGAAATAAAGAATTCCTAGAAAAACAGAAAAGTGTGTGCTGACACACACACTTTAATAAAGAATTCCTAGAAAAATAGAAAAGTGTGTGCTGACACACACACTTTAATGACCAATGAAATGACAAGGAAGGATCGTCCCAATGTCTTTGGGGTGGAGTAGTGCCATTTACTTCTCAAACACTTGTTGTTCCCGTGTTGACTTCGAATTCCCGGATTTAGAACTATTATAGACCACATTATTGTGACCACTCGGTACTTGGCATAAATTTACTTTTTTGGGACAAAAAAGAGTAGTTTTTTGGGAGACATGTTTGGCAATACGACACAGCAGACTTGGAAAATTTTAGAAGTTACCTTGATCAAATGAATTGCAATAATTGATTAATTCTGAAAATATTAATGATTGTTGCAAAACATGGAGTGAATCATATTTATAAGCTGCGAACCATACTATACCTGATAAATTAGTAACAGTACGTCCCACTGATCTCCAAGGTAGGATTCCAGACTACGCTGCGAGAAGCGGAAATTCATTCGAGCTTACAGAGAGAAAACACGGTATTGAAGCATGGGCCATTTACAACACACTTCGTAACTAATACATGGAGCGCCTAAAAGTTGCAGAAAAAAACGACAACGATAAACTTAGCGTACCACTGACAAGTTCCAAACAGAAAAACAACGTTTGGTGGCGAATGGTCCAATACTTCATGAGGTGTAATCAAACTCCAGCCGCCCAGCGATTACAACATTAAAAACCCGTCACGTGACGGACAACCTGTCGAAAGATGAGCTTTTCCATATATTCTTTCTGAGCCAGAGTAACCTTGGCACCTCCAGGGCTCCGGTGCTTCCAGTCGTAAAATTCCCTTTCAATATTCTTGATTTTATAACATGATAAAGTTTTCGATATCTATAATAGTCAAGAAGCAACTCAAGCCACTGTTCCGGATGGAATCAACCCCTGTGTCTTAAAGGAAGGTGCGCTATTCATATGTGTGTCACGCATTAATTATTCAATCTATTTATACGTAATAACTGTCGACCTAATTCTATTCTTCGTTCTGTCTGAAAATTAACGAAGAAAGTAAATTTTAAACATGTTTTCTTTTTCATGGATAAGTCAATTTCATCTGCTAACCAGTCTGGTTTATAGCTGATGACAGTCAGCATGCTTTTTGCACTTTATCAAGCACTTTTTTCTTGCAATATATATTCAGAAAAAATGTTTAAATTGTGTTCCTTGACATAAGCAAGGCGTTTGGTCGTGTTTGGTACAATGGATTATTGTATAAGGTAGAATGCAATGGAATTAAAGGCTCCCTGCTAAACCGGTTTAAAAATTATTTGTTAAATCGCCAACAGACCGTCGTACTAAATGGGCAGGCATCTGGTCGGGGCATGATAAATGCTGGTGTTCCCCAGGTTTCTGTATAAGGGCCTCGGTTTTTTTACTATTCATAAATGATATTGTGGACATTGTTCGGTCCAACATAAAACTTTTAGCAGATGATATTTCCCTCTTTCCGACTGTCGATACTGCTTATTTAACTGCGATTCTGACGAAGGATGACCTCACATCCATTGAGTCTCAAGACTGGTTGGCTGCTTTTAATGCTTTGAAAACTGACGCTGTGTTAATTTTGCGGCAAAAATATCAGGTAAATGGCACTCCTATAGTATTTCAAGGTCATCGGATGGAAAAATGTCGACGAACACAAACATTTAAATAATGTTTTCAGATCCGACCTCAGACGGAACGATCATACAAATACAATAATCACGAATGCCACCAAATAGCTCAACATCTTCAAAACTTTACAGTACACTCTTGACGGAAAGACATAAGGAACAATATACATCTCATTGATGCGAACCTAAATGGAATATGGTTGTGTTACCTGGGGTGGCTGCATTCAAACAGATGCATCGACATTGGAGGTCATTCAGTTGCCTGCTGCAAGTCTCATCTGTGGTGCCATGTGTACCTCACCAAGTGTCAAATTTTACGAAGAAACGTGTCTTGTGTCATTGGGTAAGCCTAGGAAATGTGCTAACTGATACAAATGTATGACACTTTAGTTCCAGGTTACCTCAGTGACGTTATTGCCAATGGTCTGCATCTCAGCAGAAGGTATTATTCAAGACAGCCTCCGGACCTATCACATTTCAAATCAACAACTGACTTATTATGTCTGGGTGCCAACCCGGACATTTTGTTTTTCCAAGAATTCTTTGGTATTGGCGATGGTTTTTCTTGTTAGTTAATTCTTTCTTTCCGTCTTTCTTTCTTTCTTTCTTTCTTTCTTTCTTTCTTTCTTTCTTTCTTTCCTTCCTTCTTTCTTCTTTACGATCAAATTAGTCCTGAGTTTATCTTGGACCCTACTATTCCGAAAACCACCAAACTTGCCTTGGTGACTGACCTACCAGTGAATTTAATCACCTGACTTGTAATAGTCATGATGTTTAAAATTATGCAAATTAGAGGCAATTAAAGTTTTAAAAGTTCCATATCTTCCAAACTGTAGAAGAGAGACACACAGTTCTAACTTACAAATATAGGTTTGAGACATTTGTCAATGGGTAGTGAACAAAAGTTCTTGAAGTGCAACTAAATGTGGCAAATTTGCAGTGTTTTTGCCATGTTAAATTGTCTGATTATATTCTTGTGAAAGGGGGACAAGGGGGGGCACGTTGTGTTAAATTTGAAATGATTTGTTACATTGACACAAAGTAATTCAGACTGTTATCATGGATTATATATGATATCAAGTCACATTCACATGTTGAAGTATTTAATGGAACAACCATCATTCAATACTTTTTATGTAAAAAAAAAAAAAAAGTCATAATCTCCATGCAAACCCTGTGACAGTAAATGCATGTTTGGGTTTGGTGTGGCTACAAAATATTTCTGCTCACTGCTGATTGGCTGAAGATCAGGTTTTAGACATGGTCCACTGAATATGCAAGCCTGCCTTACAGTGCTCTTAACTGAGCCTCATGGGGTCTGCCTCAGCACTGGACATGTATGTTTGCACAGCTGTGTGTTTGTAGGAAGATAGGAGGTAGGTTGGTCACAGCAGCATTTTCCTGCTTGGATAATTTTTGTATGTGGCTGGTGGCTCAGGCTCCCTGTTCAATTGTGAAAGCCCTGGGTCTGCTAAACAGACAACAAAAGTATCACCTGGATCAGGGACCTACATGTGATGAATTATTCTGCTATAAAAAATTGAAAGAGGATATGACTGGGCTCTCACTCTCTCTCTCTCTCTCTCTCTCTCTCTCTCTCTCTCTCTCTCTCGCTCGCTCGCTCGCTCTCTTGCTCTCTCTCTCCCTCTTTCTTTCTTATGTTTATACGTACAAATTATGACTTTGACAGTTTTTGCCAAGGGAACAATTTCTGACCATTTTAGCAAATGTCATTATTGTTTTTCCTTTACATTAGGTTCCAGCAAATATTGTACAAATGCATCGATCCTTTAACCTTGAACTTCAGCTACTATACAAACCTAGTATACATTATAGTGCCATTCAAACTTCATTTGATAAGTTTGTGAAATGGCTACATCAAATAAACAGAGAACCAAAGTTGTAGCATTTTAATTTATGCAAAATAACCAAATACACAAAATTTAGAGAATGTTGAACACTGGCAAAGTGTAGCATTTCAAACTGATCTCAATTTGAAGGCACACATACAGATTTGCTGTGAAGCAAATCTTCTTTTCTAGTACAATACTTTTTTTTTTTACTGCTACAAGACTTTGGAACCAACTGCCATTAGAAACAAGAAACTCCAAGTCCTTTTCCGAATTCAAAAACAAATTACCATAACTGTTCCTCGACCAAGCAGACAAATGTAGGGGATGATTACCTAATGTAACGAATAAATTCATTTGAAAGTGAAAAAGAAAGAGGAAGTTGTTTCATTTTTTGTTATTAGATCTTGGCAGTAAATAAATGTGTGTCAAAGGTCCCCATGGTTTACAACAGCTGGTGAGTATGAAATAACTAAGGAAAAGCAAACACAGATGCAATAACTTAAATAACCCCTAAGGACCACTGACCGCCAAGAACCAACCAAGGAAAAACAATGCCAAGCCAAAAGCAGACTGGAACTTGGAGAATAAATAGGCTATGGTGTAAGGCTACAAAGGTTCAAATTTCCAATGAGTTTTGCATACTGTAACTAGCTAGAAATTTGGCTCGAGTAATCATAATTGCAGGATGTAATTTCTCAGCTGGTGACCAATAATCAACTTGGAGTCCAAGTCCTGGTCTAAATATTTCAGAGAGGCATCTGATGCCCAGTCGCCCTATACTTGTATGAGTTCACTGGGAACCTGTGCTAGGAATGCAGTAGTCCCCCCCCCTCCCCGACAAGGGTGTTGGGGACGGACTGTGTTAAAGTTTGCCCATCTTACATTGGCCTGATTCTTCCACACCGCCATTGGAGCTGTCGCCATGGGCCGTAGATGCAAAAATCTCATCCTCAAGCTGGCTATCCTGCAGTATATCATTGGTCTGGTCACCCCTTACCTCTGCATGGCCTTGTAGTAGGGTCTGGAGCCTCTTTTGCCTAATGATCCAGCCATTAATGCAAGCCCGAGTAAGAAAAAGACCAACTTTTTTGTGCCAAGCTTTTTGACATAGTCTGGTCACCTTGTCTTTCAAGTAACAACTGATTTGACTTTATAGAAAAGAGAGGATACTTTTAAGCAGACAGAACTAAGGATCCCCCAAATAGCGTTCAGCTGCAATTAGGTATTTTGTGCCACAAAATTGAGAGTTTTTTCTCTGTCCCTATCGTGCTATTCCGAGGGATCAGCTCCACAGGATTGTAACTAATTGTGCTTCATGTAGTCTCAAGGCAATTTTATATTGTGCTTCAGACTGCAATTTTGAAAATAACAAAACAACATTTTTGGCTGCCCACGACTTTATGTAGAGAACCAAATGTTTTTAGGTCGGTGTAATTACATGATCGAGTATGAATGTTGTTTCATAACTCTGATGCATAGTTTAATTATATTTACCATCCAGCTTAGGGTCTACGCTTATACGCACTAAGGAACAATAGTCCTCGTTTGCGGAAATCTACTTTGACAGCTTTAGGTATAAATTGTGACACAATGCTTCAGAAAAACATAAAGACTTGCGTCCATTTTTGTATATATCATGAACAATTATAAAGTTCATACGGCATATGAGATAGAGCTTTATGGAATTTATTTGGCTCACAACCAAATTCCATTATTAACGTGGATTATCCAAGATGACATGCATTCAAAGTTTGCATGCACGTAAAGACTTTCGTGCCACACTTAAGTATTCACATCAGACTGCTCGGCGGTAGTGGCAACACTGAGACCTCTACTTCAGTGCAGTCATCGGTGCCATCACTCTTATTATAAAACGAGCTAATTAATTGAATTCATTCCTCTCCATTTACCAGGGTCTATAACCACGGTTCTGTCGCCAAACTTAGACAGAAATTTGGGTTTGGAATGAAGGCTTGGCTGAAACGAAAGAATTCGATCGGGACCTCTGGGAACAATTTCCCGGTCACTCACGTGTCAGACCCCTGCTGTACGTGTCAACATATGCTAGGCTTGAGTAGCTCCACTTGCTTCTAAAGAATTACCCAGCATCACGATTAGTAGTACAAAGAAATCTAGCTTCTTGCTCATGCATTTCTTATAAATCAATTAGTATCCACACAATGTACAGAATCGTGATCTAAATCAAGAACAACAACTGAAATCAAATATGGTAGTATCATATTTCGCTCAGAAATGAACTAAAATTCACGGATAGTCAAGCAAAGGAGCGACTTATGAATATAATATCGCGCAGTAACTGAAGCATCTGTCCATATTTAAATTCAGTTCATAATCATAAAATAATGCAATTTTTAATATGGGTTAATCCAGCCATTGAAGACATAAGAAGTACGCAAATTTGGAACAGAGCTAGGCCCATGCATGCTGCGGATAGTACACATGGAGAGGCTTTGCGATGAGCACGATGGGGGGCCAAAATAGAGTGTGCAAAGGAATAAAACAATTCTCTTTCATTTTTTGGAGTGCCATATGACCTTGACCACCAACGATGATGTCCATAGTATAAATTAAGATCATTTGTCTCTAATCAAAGCTGTCCCCAGAACTCAGGTTTATTAAAATCTGGTAAAGCAGTTTAGCTGTGAAGGGTTCAGATGATTTCAAACTCTAGATCTAAAATAAATGGACCAGGGTCACTGATAAAATATCAGGTACTCAACTTAAATAACACTGTATCATTATAATACAAAACCCTCTTGGATGCAAAGTCGTCTTTGATAATCAGTTATTGAAAAAATGATACCGAAAAATATCACTTTTTTCAGACTGTTTCATAGGAGTTTGAAATTTAGTATCAGGGAATGAAGTGTAAATAAAGAGCAATTATGCCTTTGTAAGAGTTATCCAAAGACTTCGATTTCTCCATGAATCGGATTTTTAGTTTTAGTTATCAAGGGAAAATGTGTTGTTGTATAAGTACGTCATGACTAAGAGAGCAGTTCAAGGACGCTAATAAAATGTTAGACGCCTAACTGCAGTGTGGGCACATAGTCGTCATGTATGGTAATCGAACATGTCTGAGTGGTCTTTAGGTCTTTGAAACACTCTAACATGATAATATTATATAATAATGATCTATATCAAATGTCGACGTGCACAAATGAAAAAAAAATAGCACAAGAGCACTATTGGTTGACAATGAAGAATGGAAAGAGAAGAAAAGGGATGCTTTGTACAATGAACTCGCAGAGGAAAATATATGCAGCCGATCTAAGCAGTTACCAGGAGCTTGAGAAGCTCGTGGGATCTCCTTAAGCCCTGACCTGATATAGAATGCACATAGAATAAGAGCACGAGGCAGCACGAGAGACCACGCATTGCTTTGATTAACTTTTTAAGGTGTTTGACATCCGTGGATTGTTTAAAATGAGGAGGCAAGTTATTCCACACCTTGGCCCCTTGTCATCGGAGAGAGTTGTTACCTTAAGTCATGGTTTTGTAAGGAGGCTGCTGCAGCTTATTATTGTCACGTAGATGAAAAGATGTTTCCTTTCTGATAAAGTGGGACTTGAGATGAGTGGACTAATATTATTAAAAATTCTGTAGACTTCTATAGAAAGTGTTTAAATTCTATTTAGATACAAAAAAGGGGTTTTTTGGCTCCTTCTAGTAAATTTAACTAGAAACGAGGTCATGTTACACAAAGCTTAACGCTCTTTCTTGGGTCTTTTATATTTTGGATGAGCCTGTAGCCGCATAGGTGCCATACGACAGGGCGATAATTAAAGTTGGATAGAATAAATGCGTTAAAGGTTTCGGGCTCCTCGTTTCATTAAGAATGTGAGAGAACCTTCGTTAAACAGTTACTTGTTTAGCTACCTGCTTACAAACGCGAGAAATGTGATCACGGAACTTCAGTTTGTCGTCGATGTAGATACCTGGTGATTTTACACATCTTTTGGGATTTATAATAATTCCATTGATTTCATGAGAAAACTCATTTTCGATTTGGCAGTATGTACGTGGTCATAGAATTTTTGCCTGGAATTTATCCCGATTCGGTTTCATATTGTTTTCGATAATCCATTTGACACTTATATTTGCAGCATTTTCCAAAGACAATTTGAAATTTTGTAATTCATAATCATGAAAGAATAAAGTGTTGTTGTCAGCATAATTGTAGAGGTGCCCTTCCATAACATACAGAAAATCATTCATAAAAATGTTGAATTGCAAAGGGCCAAGTGTTCTTCCATGTGATATAGGCTGTATCAGCTCAAATAAAAGGGTCTTCAGAGGCTTACTACTCAGAAAATCTTTCGGAGCCTAAACCCTATCTAATAAATACAAGCATTAACAGAAAACCCGTGGGTTTTAAGTTTCTGTAATAGTAAATCATGAGGTATACTGTCGAAAGCTTTCGACAGTCCTTTCAAATCCCACCTACACATTCATGGTTAACCAAAGCAGATTTTCAGTCTTCAATAATTTTAAAGAGTGAACTTTGGCGACCGTGATTGTTTCGAAAAGCGCAGAGGAGAGAATTTAGTACATCATTAAAGAAACAGTTGTTGGACTGCAGAAAAAGAGAGACCAAAATATTACCGATCGTGGATGTGAGGTCTCCTATGATTGTTGTATATGTGTGACGAGCTCGAAAAGTTGCCCAAATAGTGGCGTTTCTTTGAATATGGTTTTAATATTTCAAACATAACACAGACAATAAAATATCCCCTAATATTTAAATATATTGATTGAACATTTGTATGCAACGAAGACACGTGACGTTCATCTGGAAAATGTTCGCTCTCCCATTCAACCGTCTACTTTAGCTCAGGCGTAACACGTGCCACATACATGTATGTGCATGGAGAATCACCTGATCAGTAAGTGCTTATTTTAGCCCAGAGTAAACTGCATGCATGGAGAATATTACAATGAAGTAAATTTTATTTTTAACTAGAGTTGATAATGTATAACACACTGTACATGTACGTCACCAGCTAATGTTACATTTAGTTCACAGGCTTTACTTTGCACTTGTACATGTATTATACTCGGCCTGCATTATTATAGGACTTAGTTTATAAAACGCTGTTGGATTCGTGCTTTCATGTCTTGGGTTGTGGGTTTTGTCTATAAATACACATGAAGAGAATGATTATTCTGCTTCAGCTGGATAGATAACTCACATGCATCACAGAAGAAATAATCATCCGAACAGGGCCTCTGAAGACATACTGCACCTGAATTAACAAACCATCGTACAGTTATGTCGTCAAGTAATGTTATATAGGTTTCTACATGCCTGGAAATAATATACACAAGTCAACAAATCAAGAAGGAAAGAAAGAAAGAAAGAAAGAAAGAAAGAAAGAAAGAGACAGGGAGAGAGAAAGAAAGAAAGAAAGAAAGAAAGAAAGAAAGAAAGAAAGAAAGAAAGAAAGAAAGAAAGAAAGAATTAACTGACAAGAAAAAACATCGCACCTTACAATAACTTGAACATTTTTCCCTTAAACAGGTAAGAAGGGACCGGATGTCAAAGTCGTCCGCTTCAGTGATTTCATTAATCACAATTCCTGTTAAAATATGAAACTCTTTAATGAATATGGATCATGTTTTTCAGTACTATTTGATTGACACAGGCAGGTGACGTACTATTTGATTGACACAGGCAGGTGACGTACGTTAGAAACGCATAAACGTAATAGCCCACATTAGAACCACACCAAGGTAAGTTGTTGACTGACCCTGGTCAATTTAATCCATGAAAAAATGGTTTATTATGTATGTCCCATCATAACAGTCCCCAATATGGTCCCATACCAGAGATCTGCTAAATCAATCTGAGGCTACTATTTTATACCATCATGTTGACTGCTTTCCTATTTTAGGTGGCCCTCATGATAGCGCCTGTTGTGGCCTTAATGAGGGTCTCCTAAATATCTATGTTACTGCAATAATATAGATGTATATTCAGTCCCAAGATATGGGAGTCTGAGTTTGCGACTAATTATAAGCATGGAAGTACCAGCTGCGATGCCTCTTACGGGTACATTATAGTGTTCGTGGGTTGAAGTGGCAAAGTGTGCAATCATCAGCGAATCCACCGGAATTTGGTGTAATTCCCTCAGTCAATTGGCTTCCTGTTATTGTCGTTAAATGGTGTGTCATATAGAATTATGGCTTTCAATATCACAGGTTCATAACCGTGAATTATATAGTATATAATTATGAACTTCAACCAGATTTTTTTTTTGGGGGGGGGGCTTGTTTTACCGCACGACGGGAGTATCTTTCAGTCTGACCACACTTATTTGTACACTTTTACAATTGTTGAACAATTTATGTTACAGTAGAGAAAACTCTGGTGCCACACAGTCACAGTGATTTTGATCGGACATTTCCGTCCACTGACAATATGTTGCTACAATTTTCGTACATTATTGTAATTTTCCATTCACACATTGAAGAATCCACGTTTGCTGATGGTATAAAACTGTATTAGCCACTTTGTCCAGGGTAATTGTAGATGAGTTTTTGAGAGTCGCGTGCCCTCGTGTAACAATATGAAACAACATGAATACGGTGTGCATGATTGTCTGGTAGTAAACCTGAACACTATACAGTCACATAAAAAACAAAGGTTTATATATATATATATATATATATATATATATATATATATATATATATATATATATATATATATATATATATATATGTGTATATATATATATATTTGTGAGATGGTTCTGCGTTGATAGATGATTCTGAATGTGATGACTGTAACGAGCTTACTTTCAGAGATAAACCACACAAGGCAACCAAAACAAACAATTGGCAGGTGACTTTTCGCAATTCACCAAACAGATGAGGTCAAACATCTGGATGTATTCAGGTCATTTGCTGACTTGATATATATATATATATATATATATATATATATATATATATATATATATATATATATATATATATATATATATATATATATATATATATTTATTTATTTATTTATTTATTTATATATATATATATATATAAAAATAAATAAATATATATATATTTATTTATTTATTTATTTATTAATTTATTTATTTATTTATATATATATATATATATATATATATATATATATATATATATATATATATATATATATATATATATATATATATATATATATATGTACACATGTATATATATATATATATATGTACACACACAGAGAGGGAGGGATATGCTTTCTGGTAAGTGTGTCACGTCTTCAAGAAAGTTCATAAACCATGGCCCAACCACTTGTATGCATTGAGGTCTTTGTGTCTGTCCTACTGCTGGAACATTGCTACACTTATACCCTTTCTTATTACCAAGCTTACATAGATCTCCTTACACCAAAACGAGAATGTTGAGTCCGCTTAACAAGTCGGCAAGTAACAAGTATCAGTATTCCTGTATGCCCAATTATCTGGACATCTACTTGGACATTTTTAATCCCACTTGTACCAGAAAATCCATAATCATGACACTAGGAACATTACGTTGTATTTCTGCACACAGCCAGTGCCACAAGATTGAATTGCATGCTGACACTGTTTAGATTTAAAACTTCAGCCACTTATGATGTAGTGGACTGTGGATTCCATTTCCCGGTTCAACTTATAATAAAGAGATCCCAAGCACTGTTTGGTCCCAGTGATTTCACTCTAATGGTATCCATTCTTGAAGCTGTATTATTACTTCAGTACATTTTTATAATTAATTTTAAAATCATTTCCATATCTTCCCATCCGGATGTTGAAAAACAAAATGTGAGTCTTAGCTTGACTTGGTAACAACAACAACACATCACAAAATGAAAGAAATTGGGCTTGGTTCCGATCGTTGTTGTTCAACTTTGTTGAGCCTGAGGTGGCCGGAATGGGTAACAAGACCTCGAAAGTAGAGTATTCTTATGTCTAATTTTAAATTTGTAAGCATATCACACATAGAATAAACTTGATCACAGACGTAATGATTACTTACAGATGGTGAGGTTTTTTCAGTTTAACCATGATGATACCTTTGACACAATAACTTCTAGGAACCAGCGGTGGGGGTGGGAGGAGGAGGAGGCACCCCCAATTTGTTATTCGTGTATTCTCCGCGCGAGAGATCACCATGCTAGGGGCACTTGTCATTCTCAAAGTCCCGCAGCCGCCTTTTTTAAATCATGAAACCAGAGGTTCGTCGCCCTCCATCTCCCTTTATGATTATCGTGCCAAAAGGTCCCATATAATATTGTGATGCAGCTCAATTACAGCGATTGTAGTTTGCCAATACCAGATACCAAGGACCCCATGTTTTCACATTGATTCAGCTCCCATTGGATCTGAGTTTATACCCTCAGTGAAACCAACCCACCCTACCTTGTCGATAGTGCTCCCCCTAAGGAACCAGTACAAATGCGCTACTTTCTGCAATTCAGGTCATCATATTGGCCGATCGGCATTTCCCTCAAACGTAATCTCTGATGAAGTTAGAACTTTAGCGAGGGAATAAAAATTCTACATTGACTCGGAACTGCCTATCCTGATCAAGGTAATCCTGGTGGATCGCTCTCTTTGGTGAGTTTAATATGGAAGGAAAATGGTATCATTTTCTTCAGATATATGTTGAGAAGGAGAAGTAAAAAAAATGCTCCGTGTCATGAAGTGCTACCCGTTTGTAACATGAAAAACTGATCGCCGGTCACCATAGAATTTGGCACTGAGAGCGCGGCGTTTATTGGGACAACAGACGTATGATCTGAATTTTGAGTGGAGTGTTTAAACAGTTAAAATGTTAACGGAATCAAAGGCAGAAAATGTCCTAAATAATCTACTTGAAACTAATACGATGTGTATGGAAGTCGTACTGTTCAATAAACCCTAGGTTTCATCACAAAACCCTGGGTTTTGTTGGTAAAACCAATGGCAAAGTTAGAAAAAAAATGGACTTTTTTATGAGATTGTAAAACGGGTTTTGTAACCAGCTAGTCATGATAACTGTTATGTTATTGGTATGCTGCTCGATCAACTTAAAGATAACGCGAAATTACATGTGGTTCAATCTGTGATCATTAATACCATAATTGGTTACCATGCGTATAAAATAGTCTAAAATCTATATATGACAAGATGCGGATATATTCGCCTTTGATAGCGTTATGTTTATATGTTAAACTGATGTATTGCCGTGCTCCCAAACAGATACAGTTGTGCGGGTACATTCAACGAAGTAAAGGTTTATCTGCAAAATGACCGATCACTGTGATTGGCTGTTGTCACTGAACCAGAGTGCAGGCGTCAGTCACTTTGTTTTTATTTAAGCATCACATCACATCACATCACATGACGAAAATTGTGTTTTGAATGGTTGGTGTCTGCAGGTGACAAATTTGGCGGTAAATTACAAAACCCTGGGTTTTGTAAATAATTGAACAAAACAACTGCTATACCCAGAGTTATGGCAGCCAAACTCAGGGCTTTGCAATTTATCAAGAAGATGAAGACATATCACGAAACACAAAGTTAACCCTGGATTTTGCATATCATTGAAAAACAGCTGCACCACCATCATGGCAAAACCTAGCGTTTTGAAACAAAACAAAGCCTATGGTTTTGCGAAATGATTAAAAAACGGAGCATAACCCTGGGTTTTGTAGCAAAATTCTTAGTTTTATGTACATATCCATGGGTTCTGATACAAAATCTTAGTTTCGCTCACAAGACCCATGGTTTGTAATAAAAATTTTTTTTGCGCGTATTGTTGAACAAAATATACAAAAAGTAATATTTATTTTGTCATCCCAATTGTTTTACAAAGCCTATGGATTTGCAAGCAAAACCCAGGATATTGTTGACCCTGGGCTTTATGTACAATAGCCTGGGTCTTGCTTCTAAACTCTTGGTTTTGTGAGTCTAACCCAGGGTTTTGTGAATTTTTCATCAGCGCAACTTGCATATTGCCGGAGTAAAGAAAAAGATGCTTCCCCCTTTGGTTTAACATGGACCACTCTAAATATGCCTTTACATGGAAAATATGGGTGTTGCATGGAATATTATGTTACATCAATAGGATAGCTTAGGGTATACATTAGCAGTCACACACACACACACACACACACACACACACACACACACACACACACAAATGCCCTGAAAACAAGACAACAGCCAGAGAGGTACGAAAAGTGTATTCGGCATTGGGGTGCCTATGGGCTTTATGAGAGGGCCATGGCACTACTGGGGTCAATGTGAATCCACAATGCCATGGCGTACGGGTCACTCACAACTGTCTGAATTTGACAGAGGCAGAATCATCGGGATGTTGGAGGCTGGCCTTTCCCAGTGGGAGGTTGCAAGGACAATGGGGTTCTCCAGGCCATCAATAAACAGGTGGTGGGGCTGTTTGCAGGAAACCATAGGATGCAAGTGGCAGGCTAGATCTGGGCAACCAATAATGTCAGATGGGACGGATGACTCTTGCTTGATCCAGTATGTGAAGGGGCACAGGTCTCTCTCCACCAAAAGGGATTGTCAGCAGTGGTGCCAGGACTGCAACATTAGAGCATTACAGCCTACCGTTAACAAGAGCCTCATGTCAGCCAAACCGAGGACATACGGCCCTGCCATTTGCATCCCTCTATGTCCTGCACACAAGACACGAGGGGCACAGTGGTGTGAGGAACATGCACCCTGGACATCAAGAAATCAATGGAACGGTATGATGTGGTCAGATGAATCCCAGTTTTGCTTGTATTTGTAAGATGGAAGAATAATTGTTTGACGAATGCCATCCAAAAGGTTTGTAGAAGGGTGTATATATTTGAACATGAACCACTATAGGCAGTGTCATGAAGGTGAATGGGGGGGGGGGGGAGGGGGCACTTGCTGCAACAGGGAGAACAGCTCTCATCAAGGTAAACAGGACTCTAACAGACGAGCACTACGTGGCTGGGATCCTACCCACAGATGACAAATGGATCCAACAATATCCGGGGCTACTTATTTCAACAGGATAATGCACGACCACACACTGTCCAAGTCAAGATGCAGTATCTACAGCTACACCACACAATATCCCATTGTTGCCATGACCAGCTCATTATCCTGACCTGTTCCCCATCGAGCATTTGTAGGCTATGATTGGCCGTTGAATCAGAGATGAGTAAGAAGAACCTGCAGCCACCCTGGACCAACTGGGCACAGAGGCTCGCAGACCAGTGGAATCAAATTCTCCAGGCTGAGATCACCAAGCTGACAGGCAGCATACCAAAGCAGATCTAAGCTTGGTTGCAGAAGCGCTGTGGTCACACCTGGTATTGATACATGCAGCCTCCCAACAACAACAACAACAACCAAAAAGGTCCTTTTAAGGATCACTATTCCTCGCAAGAGAGATGTGAAAAGCAATAATATAATAAAGTAAACAAATTCCCCACACACGTCCTCATAAAACGTGTATAATGTTGAACAATGGAGGTGGCACCTTTTCTCCCATAGGAGTATATATTTGTACATATGCTAAAGATCGATGTTCTCTGTTTGAATTTTGTAGACTTTGATTGACATCATCGACAGCAATGAATGTGACCAAGACTATGAAGAATATTGCTGGTTCTACACCAAGTACTGTACTTGAACTGGGACATACATCTATGCCGATTCCGAGCAATGGGACGAGGTGGTCTACAAGTGCCACAAGGGACAAATTACTGTCATTTCTGAGACCCTCAACAGCTCGATTGTACAGAGCCATTCGTTTGCTAAAGACGGGCAAGGCTGTCAAATACTGGACCATTGATCCATGTGGCACATTTTGGTGTTGCTGGAGATTGTTCATGATTCTGGTTCTAGCTTCCAACATGACAATTGTCCCTGTGGTAGCCGCCTTTATCTATGATGACATGTCTATGCGATGGATTGTATACAATGGTTTTTTTGACTGTATCTGCCTCATTGACTTCATCATGAACTTCAGAACGGGCATTATTAAAAATGAATTTGTCGACGGATTGATCATTACCCCCAAAGATATAGCTTTGCATTATCTAAAAGGATTTTTCGTAATTGATTTATTATGCTCTATTCCACTACTTGACCAGATAGTTCTATCATGTTTATCACGAGGACTGGCACCATCTTCTCTTCTTCATGCTGGGAAAGCTTTACAGATGTTTCGCATAACAAAATATATTAGTTTGATACGGCTGTTGCGACTTTTTAGACTGATACGTTACATTGTGCAATGGGATCAATTCTCATGCCAGTCAAGTCTGTATGTCCGTTTATTTAAGATACTATGCCTCATGTGGCTCATTGGGCACTGGAATGCTTGTCTTCAATACTTTGTGCCCTTGATGCAAGACTTTCCATCTGATTCCTGGGCTAGTGAGTTAAGCAAAAATTATAGCTCTTCTTGGTTTTATCAATATCAGTGGTCACTTTTCAGAGTGTGGTCACAAATGCTGAGCATTGGATATGGACAAGTTTTTCCAAAGAATACTTCAGACGCTTTGTTGTGTATGGTCAGTATGTTCCTTGGTTTTGCATTCTATGTCGTGCTGGCAGGGCATGTGTTTTGCATCATGCAAAGCTTGGACACCTCCCGGAGGCTTCGTGAGGAAAAAGACTCGCAAGTTAAAGATTTCATGGTTGCTCGACAGTTACCCAAAAGTATTCGTAAAAGAATTACCAGGTTTTACTCAGACGCGTTTAACAGTCCAAGTATCAATGAGTTGCAGGTATTTAGGGAACTAAACAAATGTCTCCAAGAAGAAATTAAGAGTTGGGATTGCAAGTACTTAATTGAAGCTGTTCCTTTTTTTGCCAATGCGGAACCGAGTTTCCTCACCAGTGTTAGCATGGTTCTTGAATACGAACCGTACCAAGTCGGTGATTATATCTTTAAAGCGGGTGACCGGAAGTTACAAATGTATTTTGTTAAACAAGGTGTCATCAGAATGAATAATGGAGAAGTTACGTACATAATTTCGGACAAAATGTACTTCTCAGAGTCGTGTCTCTTTGGAGAGTCCCATCACACATACAATGCCCAAGCTGTAACCGACTGTACATTGTACGTTTTATCAAGGGAAAGATTCATGTCACTTTTACAATATCATCCAATAGCACAGAGAATCATTGAAACCGTAACACCACAAAGCATTTTTTGGGAAGGTCACCCAAGGGTCATACAGACATCATTTTAGCAGCTCTTACGCATGGCAGATTGTTGTATTCGGTGTCATAGGATGCATGTTTCAAATCAAAATCAACTCAAATTACTGTATTCTTCATACAAAATACATGATAGAAGTGATACAAACATACAATCAAAGGGTAGACAAAAGGAATAAGATTGTCCTGCTGCCCTTATTATACATACACAACATTTGTAATAAACATTATAATTATGTAAATTTGTATACAAGCCAGTGAGACAAAAACAACACCCCCACCCACCCACCTACCCACCCCCCAAAAAACCTAGACAAGTAAGAAGCATGGCAATGATAGACATAGAGTCATAAGCATGAAGATAACATATTATTACTCAATATCGGGGGGGGGGGTGCATTTATATCTATATCATTTTCAAACAACCAGTTTTTAACTTTTCTTTTCAATACAGTAATGGATAATGAATGGACAATCTAAAATCGATGGGGCTAACATATTCAACATTTTAGGTCCAACATGAAGGATACTTTGACAAAGATAATTTGTATTACACTTTTGGTTGGCCGAGTTGACATTTATACCTTGTGTCATAATTGTGTCGCTATGGATTATGTTGGAATCCTAGGTTTATCCCTAATTTCATGATAATTCATTGAATGGAATAGGACAAATATTCAAAAATAAAGTTTTGACACAGGCAGAATTTTGTTATTCTTAAATAATAGGTTTGTACAGGCTAGATAAGGAGAGAATGTAATAATGCACAGTACTCTTTTCTGTAGAATTATTAATGGCTAAACAAAAGTATAAGCTGACCACCATACTTGGATATAATAATTAACACGTGGATGGATCATAGAATAGCATAATGGAATGCATTAGTGATATAAAAAAAAAGGTAGCATATGTTTAATAGGATACCAATTATGGGGGGGGGGGATTTTCTTACAATTATGATTCATGTGAACATTCCAAGATAGGAACTGATCGAGATAAATTCCCAAATATTTTATAATATGAACATGGTTAATCCTCTTATTGCCCATAGATAACTGAGAATCATCAGGTAAATTTTTCTGTTTAGACCTGAGAACCAGTAAACTGAGGTTAGCTATGTTTAACGTCAGCTTATTTACTTTGAACCAATTAACTAGATTAGTCATATCCTGTTTTGCTAGATACTTTACATGATAAACATTTACGTCAATGTATAAAATTGATGTATCGTCTGCAAATAACCGTGCAGTGCCATATGTTTTACAGTTTTGCAGGTCATTCACACAAATTAGAAACAGAAAAGGACCGGGCATTGAGCACCGTAACACACCACAATTAACCAGGCATTGCAAGATCTAACGTCGCCAGACTGTATACTGTTGACACTCTGAGAGATAGACCTTTACCCAATCTAAAGCTAAACCCCTAATTCCAGAATCTTCCAGTGTCTGGCATACAATATCATGTTTACAATATCAAAAGCTTTTTTTCAGATCTATAAAGATACCCAAGCAAAATTTACTTTGTCAACTTTTGTATAAAGGTTAAAAGTTCACACAATGATACATTTGTGCTTGCCATATTTCTGAAAGCCAAATAGGAGAGGTCGCAATTAGCAATTTTATGTGTATTTGGCTGAATACACAACCCATTACACAAAATTCTTGTGGGCTAGAGGTGTGTATGTCCATAAGATTCGATGTTAAAGCAACATTCAATATATTGAATGGTTTTTAAAAGCTACATAGGTGCAAATTACGATGGGAACTAATGGAAATACACATACCTGGCCTGCCTGCCTACAGAGCCCTCTACTGAGAATCCACATGAATCAGTTGATTTTGACCTTGCCTATTGCAATTTATAGAAGAAATTTATACTACTATGTGCAAGAGTTTATCTGCTATTATTCTGTCTAGTAATTTGGAGATATAGGTCTGTACTTACATAAATGTAGAGGTCACTTCTTTAAATATTGGTATAACTGCCAATTTTCATTTTACTTGCCCCTTTGCCAAATGAACTGGAAAGGATATATATATATATATATATATATATATATATATATATATATATATATATATATATATATATATATATATATGCTATGGGACTAATAATATATCTAGAAGTGTCTTTCAACAGACGTGGATTTACCTTACCATAGCCATAAGACTTATTTGGCGTAACGTGGGATGGAAGTGATTGTACATCTTCCTCAGTTGCAGGTTGTAAAAATATTGGACTATGAACTTCGAGTCCCAGGAAGTCAGTTATTGGTGTTTCAGAGCCATCGATTTTCATTGCTTTAACCACCTTCTGACAACGCTGACAAAAAAAGAATTAAATTCTGTGCAAAACCTAGTAGGATCTCTGACTTTAGGGCCATTTTCAGGAGTTATCATTTGCTGGGGCATGTTATGTAGTGAAGATTTCCTTTTGTTCAAGCAATCATACATTGTCTCCCATTTTTTAATTCCCACCATTTTCATAATTTTTCGTTTCAAAATACTGTTTTTATGTTCACTAAGTAATGTGCTTAGTACGTTTTTATAATGCCTGTACCGAGTTTTGAGAGAAATATTAAATGGTTCTGAGCGACATTTTTAAAAAGCTTTTTTTCGTTCGTAAGGATCGTATTAAAAATACTTACAGTGATCTAAAGTTTTTTAATTTTCAGTGCACTTTTACCAGCTGTACGTATATAATTGTAACAACAATCTATAAATATCTTGCAGAATATGTCATATGCATAATTGATATCATTGGATATATATACATGTTCCCAGTTTACATGAGCCAGTTTAGCGTGCAGGGCATCTGTGTGGTACTTTTTAGAATTGCATTTTTCCATATTTTGAACATCTAAACATTTTTCATCAATGTCTTCAAACATAACAAAAGTACCAAAGTGATCACTTATGTCCGTAAAAGTTGTTTTACTTTCAATAGAAGTATTGTTGACATTGGTGAAAATATGTCAATGATAATACTTGAAATATCGGTAACCCTCGTTGGTATGCTGATACAAGAGTCATAACCATGAGAAGAGTAGTTATTAACATGTCACATTAGTGACATTATTAAGGTCAATGTTAATATCACCGGCAGTGACCACTCTATTTCCACTCTGTTGAAGATCGTTTAACACTGCATCAAGGCTGAATGGACTGGAAAACAAGTGCCAAAACTCAAATGAACTCCTCTCCGTGTCACATTATAAACAATTCACTACAAGTTTAGTTGCGGTATTTAGATTGATTGGTAATTCTGGCAGCAATAGTCCTCTTTGGCACGTAAATCATCGACAGTCAAGCCACAAAATATTTAGCCAAAAGAACATTAGGTTTTATCAACAAGGTTTTTTTCTGAACAGATGATCATTTAATGAGCTAGATTCAATACGTAGTCATGTGTGTAACATTTGATCTTGTCGCGAGCCGCAAGTGTTTGACTGGATAATATTTATGTTCTATAATGTCACGTTTTCTCTAGAATGTACTCGACCTTGGGAAAAACTTCAATTCATGAGGCTGAAGGAAAGAAATAATCTTTCTCTAGACAAGTTTGTTCTACAATTAATAAACTGAATGCAATTTTTTATTTTTGATGTTATATCCTGCAGGGAGGGTAGATGGGATCTGTGTTTCAAGGTAGAAAGTTGTAAGTCCATTTACTATTTTAACTCTTTTCCTATTGTATAGCGGTTGTAATAGCCTTAATTAGGGTCTCACTCATTTTGTCAGTTTTTCTGTACGGTCTATGCAATATTTTATTTTACTATTCTATGAAATTGTATTTTATGGCCAAATAAACGAGATGCAAGTCTTACTCTGAGTCTATTGTATCTTCGTGGAAAAAAAGACTGTTAGGGACACGTTTACTCCCATCCGTTACCGCCCTTGCAGTCGCGAGATTAGGTACGCTTTCAATAAAATTTTGCGTCCAGTGGGAAACTTTTCAATGCATGAATTTATTTTTGGCGGGGATATTCTTGCACAATCTTATCTGACATAAGGCAAGTTATTATCCAGGCATGTGGGCCCGTTAGCGATGGCTAAGAAGAAGCAATGGAGTTTGAGGCCAGGCGTAAGGTGGGCACCTCAAGATTATACTGAGATGGCCACCTGTCGCCCGGACTCCTCCTCCTACTATACCTCCTTTTTATATGAATAATAATTCCTCGCGTAAAGTGCTAATTTAGTCCGGTACTAAAAACGAAACAGAAAAGAAGTAGGGTCCAGTAATGTCTGATGATAAAGGCTTGTCGTCTCTCTTGACTTTCGAATACCACCGGTAGCCACAATCAGTGGCCAAACTGTTAATGTACATGTCCTGCATCTTTGCTTGATTTTCTTTGTGAGTCAGAGCATGCAACTTTCAGCGGATCTCAGCGTTGCCCTCTCTTCTGCAACACCAGTTAAGGCCACACAAAAGGGAGGGTCTCGCACTATGCGTATGAACTGGTAACACACTTTTTACGAGAAGACAAGACACCTTATTTACATTTCTAATTCCAAGCGAAATGTGACACACAAAGACAGGGTAAAGCTTTGCACATGAGCCAGAAGAACAATTGGCACAATCCACAGTCCCCAAGAAGGCACAGTTGCAGCCAGAAGAAAGTCAGCCTTTCATGGCCGACAAGGCAAGAAAATGTACTAAAAATTTGCGAGTCTTCTGTCCACATGTACGATGCTGGAAAGGGATAACGATGTCACCATGGCGTGTCCGCCACTGAATGGAAGTTCTGAGAAAACATGGAATTGTCACTGGCGTGTTGCATTGGACTTAATAAACATTGGAACGATCTTGCCGAGTGGGGGTGGGAAGAGGGCTAAAATATATGAAACCACAAATAAATATTTTGCAATTATTTAAGAGCATCAATAATGATATATATGCTGTCCCCGCAATTCACTTTGATATCCAAATCAAGTGTACTTATGTGAGACTATCCCGCAATCAATGCATTAACTGCGCAATGTTCAAATGGCACGCGAGCATGCCGTGTCGTATTTGGATTTGTAACTAGCGATTATAACTGCTTCAGACACAACCGAGAGGGCAGATTTAAGTTAAGATAGTAAGCCATGCTTTAAAAGTACTTTAATGACCGTTTGCCCTGGTAACTCGGAGAACAGACATCAGAAACCGTGCTGAAAGCACGTGGCCAGGATTCGATGTGATTTTCCTTTCCCACAATGCATTATGCCATGTTTAAATGTGCGCTCAATGTGCGTGCATTATTAATATGCCTTCGTGTTGCACTTGGATTTACAACTAACCATGATAACTGCTTCACACACAACCGAGCGGGCAGATTAAAGTTTAGATTATAAGTCATCTTTTAAAAATATGTTGACGACTGTTTGCTCTGGTAACTTGGAGAACGGACACCTGAATACATACGATACTAGATACCGATACTGCACCCATCGTGGCGCTATGCTTTTTCCCGGCCCAAGTTGACCGTCCAGACAAGTTGAAATAAAATGCTGTGTTTGAGTTGACTTTACTGCAAAATAACGGCACACGTTGGTCAGCTTTCTGTTAGCTTTGTCTCACAACTTGGTTACGGTTGATTTGAACGACCGGTTTTATTTTTTACGGGTGGTTGTTTGTGGGGGTGATTTTGCTGGTCTATCACATCTTGCAGCTCGTCCAAGGTTGTCCAACTGGACCATTGTAGCAAAATTTTGCATCACAGTTCTTAAAAAAGGCTACAGAATTTGGCTAGGCCGGTAATTGCAGGTACTACTGTAGCAGGATTATACCTATTCCCATGCAGAACCTGTCAGGGTATATCAAATAAATGTAAGAACATTTTCAAAAATAAGGTGAAATCATTCTTGATGCATTAAATGGGAGTACTGGAAGGGGGACCAATTTATATATTTATAGTTTAAGTATCTTAGTGTTATCAGGGACCTGAAAATTATATATTGCAGGTCCCTAGAGTTATAAAAATTACGCCTTTGGTGCTTGTATTTATTTATATATTAATTTATTGAAAATTTATTTCAATCTTAATTTTAAATAATTAAAGCATTTCGGCCACAAACCTGTGCAAAGCAACTTAATATTTTTCTCGATTTCATACTTGCATTTCTGCTATTTTGGTCCACCATGCGAAGTAAATAACATGCCGATATTTCTTTTTAATTCCTTTTTTACTAATTTTCATCACATTTTATGTACAATCGAAGGGAAAATAGCCAAATCAGTACAATAATGACTAAAATTTTGTGATTTCGTCAACCATGTGAAGGCAAGATACTCGACACTCCCCAGATAAACGATTTTGCATACTCAAATTAACAATTTTTTCCCCCAGACCCCCCCCCCCCGCATGCCTTTGGGCCACTGAAACAAATTACGGACATTTTTGGGCCACTTGGGTCTCTGACTGAGTTTGCAGCACTGGCCTGGGTCGACCAGTATTTATTAGGGAAGGGTGGCTTTCAGGTACTTTTTTTCCATTAATTTTAGGGTTGGTCCTTTTTAGTAGGGTCTCGCAGGTTACCGGAACCACACATTTATTTTTGTCAGGCCTTGGGTAACTAGGACATTTGTTGAGACATGTTGAAAATGTATGTTCTTTCCCCTTTTACACATTCCACTCTTTTGACGTCAGTTTAATTTGTTACCTTGGCACAGCCGGAGGCACTTGTTCAAAAAAAAGTCGCAGCGCCATCTGTTGAAAATCAAGGTCGACGTGTACCCAGAAGTGTTATAGACCCGTATATGTTGCAAGGATTGCGAAACTGGCCTATACATTTGTCAATTTCCATGGCAAAGATGTTGGCACATCTTTGATGCCTTATTGTGAGGTGGAGTATATATATATATATATTCTTTATTCTTTTACCAGGGTATACCAGTTCAGTGAACATCACTGATCTCCCACTGGGCCCTGGGTGGATACAATGGTAATAAATATAATGCATGACATGAGAGACATAAAATCAAAAATATGTTAACATAAGCGTTGACACATGATATATAAACTAAAGAGATGAAGACACAGGTGTAAAATTAAGAACATAAATACAATATATACACAATGGTACAAGGGGGTCAATACTATACTGTCAATTTGTGCTACCATAAAAACATCTGTATCACTTTGGGTTAACACTATTGGGAATTTTGTATAATATAATTGCGCTTGAACTGGCTGAGGGATACAGAATTTGCAATTTCTACTGGAAGGCAATTCCACTTGGCAGCTCCTTTGTAACTTATTCTGGATTTTCCTGCGTTAAGTTTTACTAGGGGGATGCATAGATGATTTGCAGTTACTGATCGGGTACTATGGCTATGTATACTACTTGTGTACTTGAACTTATCCTGAATATATTGTGGCGACATACTGTGGAGAGCTTTATACATGAAAACTGCCAAGTGGAATTGCCGTCTTTCCTCTAGAGGCATGATGTTGCAAGCTTGGTGCAAGTTGTGAATATGTTCACGTCTGCCTGCTTTTGTTACAATGCGCAGTGCTTTGTTTTGTAATACTTGCAGTTTACTTTTTAGGTACTGTGGGCATGAGTCATATATTATGTCACAGTAGTCGATGTTTGGCAGTACAAGTGATTTGTATAAGAGCAGTAAACTCTCTTTTTGTAGAAATTTACTGGCTCTGCCTAAAAGTGCGAGTTTCGTGCCAACTTTGTTGCAAACATGACTGATGTGCTCATGGAAGTCAAGAGTAGGGTCCAGAAAAACGCCAAGATACTTAAACAATTTCACTTTTTCTACATTTTCTTCCCCTACTTTAACTTGCACACAGGCCATGTTTTTCAATCGTTGACTGGTACCAAAAAGCATAAATTTGGTCTTACTCACATTGAGAGTCAGCTTATTTTGTTCAAACCACTGAGAAACTCTTACAAGGTCACTGTTTATGGTATTTTGTATGTCGTTTGCGTTTGCAGCTGAATAAAAAAGTGCCGTATCATCAGCGTAAAGGGCAATGGTGCATCTCTCGGCAACATTGGGAAGATCGTTGACATACAAGATGAACAATAGTGGACCCAGAATGGATCCTTGTGGTACCCCACAAGTTACTCCCTCTGGGTCCGACAGTTGTCCGTTGACACATGTGACCTGAGTACGCTGGTACAAGTATGCTTCAAACCATTTCAACTCATTGGCATTCACACCATATGCTTCGAGTTTTTGTAACGGGCACCTATGGTTAACGGTGTCGAAAGCTTTTTTTAGGTCCAGAAAAACCATTCCACAGCACCTGCCCTGGTCTATTTCACCGTTTACAAGATCTAGTATGTGTGCCAAGGCAGTGGCTGTGGAATGCTTCTTCCTGAATCCGGACTGATGGTCGGATATGAGATTGTTGACTGTTAAGAACTCATACAGCTGGTGTTGCACTGCACGCTCTAACATTTTCATACAGAAATAACAGAAATGGGTCTGTAATTGTTAGTGTCTGTTTTAGAACCAGCTTTATATATGGGTGTGACCTTTGCTGACTTCCATTCCTGGGGCACAACAGCCGTTTTAAATGACAAATTAAATATATGAGTCAGAAGAGGTGTTATGTTTGACTTTGATGCCTTAAGTAAACAGAAGGACTCCGCGAATAGCTCGTACACGGTAAGAGGGCTTCTTCATTTTTTATTTTTTTTAATAATATTTTATTGGCCGTTCAATATACAATAGATAAAGTCTGAGCTACCAAATTCCATCGAGATGCAAAGACTTCTTGCTGATTCCCGTTATGCATAATATGTTATTCAGCGTTGAGCTTATTTCTTAACTACCGAAGAAAGGCTCGAAATGAGACTCTTTCTTTTTTGCAAACACAACAGTGAATAAAGTATTTTGCTTGCAGTAAACAATTGTTCAGAGCATACCTTTTTGGCTCATTGAAAAAAACAAACATTATATAAAATTCTGTCAAGTTTGTGACATTATGATGATTACATGAATTCCACCACTGTTGAAACAGTTCCCAAAAACCTGTTACATGATCACACTTACAGAATCGATGAATAATTGTCTATTTTTCCTCGCAAAAAATACATTGTTCCGTTTCTATTAATTTATACTTGTAAAATTGTGCATTATGCGTTTCAAATCTATGTAAACAGGCAAATTGAAAAAAAAAATGTAGTCTTGTTTCAAAAGTACATCTGAAAGGTAAAATATGAATTTTCCCCCCAGTTATCTTCATTTGTATTAAAATATTCCATCCAGTGTTGCCAAGCTGTTGGGGTCTGCAAGTTATTAGAATATATTAATGACCAATGAAATTTTTTACATTGGATAATATTAATTTTTCTTTTCGCGTTCAATATTTAGCACTGGCACATCTGAAATAATTTTATGGTGTTCACTCAATAGAAATTATTTCCATTTTACTGGTATCGCAGATCAAATGGATGAATATTCTAAGAAGTCCGTCTGTAGACCATATTTTTCATGTAAGGTTCCTGTCACGAAAAGGTACTCTCATCGTCAAGAAGATCACCAATTCGCTTAATACCTAGCTGATCCCAATGTTTTAGAAAAAAAAGGTTTTTCTGTATCAAAATAAAATCATTAAACCACAGAAATTCATTCCTGACGTCAGTACCATTAGTGGGCTCATAATTTATTTTAAACTGGTTCCACAAATGTATAAGGTCCTTGTAAAAAAGGGGCAGCTGCCAATTTGCAAATATTTGACACCTTGACAGAAATAAGTCTTTTAGGTTAATAAATGGACTGAAAGCCTAAAAACGTGTTTCCATTTTGCATCCATATTGTTAAATACATTTTTGACCCATTTTAAAAGCAAAGCCTTTACCTGAGATTTAAAGTGTAAAATTTTGAGCCCGCCATCCTGGATTTTCTTGTACATGATTAAATTTTTAACTTTAGGAATTGGTCCATTCCACAAAAATTCATTTATGCATCGTTGAACAAGATCAATATTTTTTTTCTTCAATGTAAACAGACGAAATGCAATAGAGCAATTTTGATGCAGCTAAATCTTTCAATACTATGTTTTTACCAATTAATGATAACTGTCGAACCATCCACACTTTTCATACATCTTTAAACGATTGCACCCTAGATGCAGATTCAAGGCACTCATTTCAAGTTCACTATCAGTAAGCGTTATACCAAGTGTGGAGAAATTTCCTGTGCTCCATCTGACAGGCAAATCCCAATCAGGGGAATATTTTTCTCCTCCAATCAATGCGGCTACCGTTTTCTCAATATTGCATTTCAAACCGGAACATATCTCAACAAATTTTAACCTTTGAAGCAAGGACTTAGCGGATGCCGCATCAGCCAGAAAACAAGTGGTATCGTCAGCTAACTGACTAATTTTCACTTCGGAATCACCAATATGAATACCATTTATGTCCCTGTTGGACCTTACAGATATGGCTAAAATTTCAACGGCTAAGACAAACAAAAAACGGGCAAGGGGGCACCCCTGTCTAACTCCACGGCCCAACTGAAAAAACTGTGAGGCATACCCATTATTCATGACACAACTTGAAATATTATACAAAAACAACACCCATTTCCTGAAATTAAGACCAAAATTAAAACATTCCAAAGATTGATCAAGATATTTCCATTCAATTGTATCAAAGGCTTTCTCAAAGTCAATCATTAGTATAAGACCTGGTATCTTCTTTAAGTTGCAGTACTGGATTACGTCTGATATTAATCTAATATTTTCTCCAATATACCTACCCGAGATGTAACCACTTTGATCACTTTGTATCAAGGCCGGAAGAAGCTTTTTAGTCGAGTTGCTAACACTTTAGCAATTATTTTATAATCAATATTTAATAAGGAAATAGGCCTCCAATGTTTCAGGAAAATTCGAGGTTTATCTTTTTTTTTAATTAAAGAAGTTATGCCTCTACGTTGATCTACTGATAGTTTGCCCTCTTGAAATGCTGCCTGTTACAAGTTCTTGTATATCATTCCAGAAAAATTTGTACAACTCAACTGTAAAGATATCAGAGCCAGGGCTTTTATTATTTTTGAACAACTTCAAGGCTTCAAAAAATTATGTCACAGTGATAAAATTCTCGCATTTTTGCTTTTGTAATTCACTAAGTTAAGGAGTATTTTCATTTCCCCAAAAAAGTTCACCATTCATATATCATTAACAATGTTCAACTGTAGTGTGTATAGTTTCGAGAAAAATGTATATTGCTACTTTAGTACTAGTTAAGGTTGGGTAATGACCACATCATTGGCATCTTGTAATTTTGTGATGTTCTTATTCTTATAATTTCGTTTCTCCAAACCAAAGAAATGTTTAGAGTTCCGTTCTTCTGGTTCAATCCATCGTGCTTTAGATCTAATCATTACACCTTGTGTTTGTATATCGATAATTTCAGCCAGTTCAGCACTAATCTCAATTTCAGTATTTGAATCTGTATTTTCATCTGCGACCAAATTATCTAATCTGTGTTTTAATTCTTTTACTCTCTTCCTTGCTTCCCTTAATTTATTTTTAGATTATTTGGTAGTAATACCCTTCATTTCGCATTTAATTGCATCCCATACCAATCCTCTATCTGTATATTCTGCATATTTTTCCTTACAAAAACTCATTAATTCTTTGATATTCTGAACATATGTGGAATCTTTCCGTAAAGCAGAATTGAATTTCCAGAAACCTGGACCACGTTTACAAAACACTTTACCTTTCAACTCTTAACTAATAAGACTATGGTCTGTTTTAATAGATGGTGTTATCTTATCATCAGTGACATGAGTTGTTAAGAAAGAGGAAATCAACCAATAATCTAGTCTACATTGTACTAATGGGTTCCTTGATTGCCAGGTAAACATGTAAAGGTCTGGGTTCCTCATACGCCAGATAGCTGAACGGTCTAATTCATTAAAAAGAAGGTCGAAAAATTTTTGCATGTATTTTGTGATACCAGTTTTTTGTCCTCCTCTTTTATCTAAATCTGGGTTTAAAATAGAATTGAAATCACCCCCTGTAATGATATTTTCTCCTTGATATGGTTGTAATTTTTCATGTACCATTTGTATAAAAACGCATTGATCGTTTTCAAAGTTTTGTGTTTTGTGCATATATATTGGCTAAGATGAAACGAGTGTCATCTATCAAAATATCGAGATTTAGTAGCCGCCCTTCATCATCAGTAATGACATCTTGTACCTTATATTCTAGATTTTGTGACATTAAAATGGCACTCCTCCCCCCGCCCCTGCTGTTGGAGGTACCGTGAGAGAAGTAGACAGGAGCACCCCATTCATTTTTCCATATATGTTCTCTTTCCAAAGTATATGTGTTTCTTGTAAGAAACATACACCATTTTGAAATTTTCTGAGCCAGTGAAATATTGATCCCCGTGTAAATGTGTCTGCTATACCTCGTATGTTTAATGATGATAACTTAATATTAAATGCAATGATGGAAGTGTTGGAAGGATAAAACTCTCATTATTACATTTACTTTTCCTGAATATTTGAATGAGCCAATAAAAGAAAACGACATATTACATCCCTCTTTGATTTGAAAAATAAGACTGTTTATCAGCAAGAATCCCTGAATTATCAGCAACTTTAACTGAAACTTTTGTAGCTCACTTCCTAATAATAAATCTATAAATTGAAAAGACCCTTTTATGAATTTAAACAAACTTAACAAAACTGAATTTCTCCACGAGCTGTACTGAATGAACTTACAACTAAGCATGAATACCTCTTTGCTACGTGTGTGGAGCAGTACAGCATAAATACAATACTTAATAAGGCTCTTTTCACTTGCTTCTAGGCCCGAGAATTGAAATCGGGTGGCAGATGTGACCGGCGAGGGTGTCGCCTCTCAACCAACCAGAAGTGTTCATAGGCAATTTCAAAACATTCCCCGTTTGCAAGATTTTGCAAAAAATAAAATAATAAAAAAAAGACAAACAAACAAATAAATTCTACTACCACTATCTCCATCACCAACACTACTACTACTACTACTACTACTACTACTACTACTACTACTACTACTACTACTACTACCACTACTACCACTACTACTACTACTACTACTACTGTTATAATAATAGTAATAATAATAGGAATCATAATTTTATAAAAAACCATTTGAAGAAACATGGTAAAGACCCATCCAAGGTAGATCTTTACGAAGTTTAAACAGGATCTGGTCAACGGTTATGGATAAGTCAAAAATGTAAACGTGAACTGACGGCGATTGAGGACGTAAGACTAATCATCCTCTAAACTCAGCTAACTGACAAGTCAGCAGAACTTAAAGCAAAACTTACTGGTTAACGACATACTGAAATCCAAAATATGCCTTGTAAGAAGCCTGATGACCAGGTTACAGGAAAGTCCCCAGACACATATAAAGATTCATTAGCAGGTATTGCTTATTGAGGCCACTATATTGTCATACTGGACGTTGACACGATACATGTGTCATGATTAAAAATGATAAATAATACTATTCAAGAAATACAGGATTAAATGCGGAATAAAAAGGAATAAAAATGTTTAATGTCATAATTGAAAATAATAACAATCTTCTTTCAAGAAATAGAAGATTAAATGGTAAATAAAAGGAAATAAGAATGTTCATTGAAAAACATTGTAAACCAGTTGTACAGCGTGTATCCAGTTTACAGAACATCTGCCTTCACAGCTACATGTACAGGGCAAACTTTCGAAACCTGATATAAATCATAAGACAAGTTCATGTTTCAGGCCTACGTGTAAAACTTTTTGGGAAACACACAAAAAGTCGCATTTAAATATTTTCATATGCATATCTAAAATGTCAGAGTTCGGCCATTTTAATATTTCCTTCTTTATTTCATATTAGAGAAACTGGATGCAGGTGGTAACATGACCAAGTATGGCTGGTATAAATACCTCAAGGGGCTGGCTGTTCTTCAGCCAGCCTGGGGTTGTATTGCGGAGAAAAGAATGTATAGTAAGGCTCGTCAATACCAGATTTTATTATCTTACAACCTCATGTTTGCTCTTCTCTCTGTTTGGTTTTGTTTTGTTTGGTTATTTAGCCCCTAAAGTGTTCATTTTCCATTTCCTAAATTATTCACATCTTTTATATTCTGTTTTTGGCATTTTTAGATGACAACTGATCTCTCTCATAAGTTGTATTGCATTTATTTATAATCAAACCATAAACTTCTATTTTATGGTCTCTTTGAAACTCAAAATCAATGTTATGGCCTTTCCTGGATCCTCTCATCAAAATCTTCGCCAAGTGACTGCTTAAGTGATAACTCAAGTTGACATTCAGCTATAACATATGGTCCAGAACCGGGCATTTGAGCCAAAGAAACACAAACTGTAAACTGTCAAGTTATTTTCAGCTTGGAAAAAAGCCAACCAGCTCACCATGAGGGACCCTGGGTTCAAGGAAGAAATGAAGAAAACCCTGGAACTTCTGAAGGACCAGCTGCAGACAATCGAGAGCAAGGTGACCCAAGTGCAAGAAGAGACCTCACCCATGACAGGTAATGGGAGTTTTTTTTCGCACACTTACATTGAGTGGCCTTTCCAGAGAAGACGCTAGCTCTTTCCTAGAGAAATTTCTAGCTCAAGCTGATTTAGGCAGGTGGAATGACGAGAAAAAATTCAGAATTTTCAAGCTTGCAATGACTGATATGGCAGAAATTTGGCACAGAGAATTAAATGAAGACACCAGAAGTGATTGGAACAGATTAGTTGCAGGTTTCAACAAACAAAATTAGAAATGAAGATGATAAATGGATCTTGGACGGGATAGTCCATTCAAAACAACAACAGCCAGGAGAAAGTGTGGAGAGTTATTCAATGTGATGAGAAACCTTTTTGCAAAACTGAACAAAAGTGAATCTGAAAGATTAACTCTTTTTGTGCATGGCCTCAGGCCAGAACTCAGATCTTTTGTGTTGCGAAAAGATCCCAAAACTGTAGATGAAGCTGACAGTGCTGCCCGTTTATATGAATGTGTGGAAGCAGCAGGTCACCAGCAACCACAAGTAACCATGGATGCTCTAAACAATGTAAAAGACGTAATTGAAAGACTGGAAAAAAATGATATGCATAAGCATATCAAAAGAAGAAAAAGCAAAGCCCCAGGGACAGAAGCAGCATCAGAACAGGTCAACACATGGCACAATTATCCGCAACAGGTGTGGAAGAAAAGGTCACAGTGCCCAAGCTTGCCCGAACAGTAAAAAGTACTGCTGGGGATGCCATCAGCTAGGACATATAATTTCAGAATGCCAAAGCAGACCAAAGTTCAATCAACAAAATCTTCATCAAAATTATGATCCACAACCAAATTTTGTACAACAAAGCTTTGGTTCTCAGAATTTTGGGCCACAGAACCCATTTTCACAAAGTTTTGGTGGACCACAAAATTATGGCAACCAGAATTTTGGGCCTATGTCTTTTGATGCACAAAAAAGCCAACAAGATTTAAACCACTAAAACCCCACTTTAACAGAGGGAATAAAGCAGGGCAAATATGTACTCTAGGCCCTCATTCAGACCCAGAATGTGAAATTCCTCTTGTAGCTGACAATTTTGTTAAAGTGCAAATCAATAAAACTAATGTTTGAGCATTGGTGGATACAGGGGCCCAGGTATCAGCAATAAGTAAAAATTTTTATAAGCAGCTGGCTTTACATGTGAACTTGAAACTTAAGCCATCAGTCATATGTAACGCCAGTACTGCAGCAGGCAGTAAAATGCAAATTTTTGGTCAGACCAATATTACATTTTCTTTGTTAAATGGAAAAAGAAAACACAATAAGTCCACTCACAAATTCCAAATTATACCAGGACTGTCACATGATTTCACACTGGGAGTTGATTTTTTAGCAAAACAAAAGGTATTTATGGATTTTTTCAAAGGAAAGATAAACTTGAAAACTAAGTACCAAGTGCGAGTCATTGATGGTATTGAAATACCAAACAACACTGTTATGCCTATTTTATGTAAACTGAGAACACAAGGTACAATGACCCATGGTGTATCTGGAATGTTCAGCGGGTCAAAGCATTTATGTAGGTTGGGTGTATCATTGGCTTATTCAGTGAGCAAAGTTTTGCCAGGGAATAATATCATAGTTCAGGTTATGAACACACTGCTCTATTTCAGTTGAGAAAATAGTAAAAGCCAGAAAAAGAAAGGGGAAATTAGAATATTTGATTAAATGGAACGGGTACCGTGACAGTGAAAATACATGGGAACCTGCATCAAATTTGAATGAATATACCAAACACTACTTGAAAGACAACCCAAGTAAATTTGCAAAGTTGAGGACTAAGTACAAATGAAAAACAGTTGAGAATTAAAGTTTACGAGACAGGACTAAAAAAAGGGGGGAAAATGGGTGACAAGCTTTTACTTTTGTTTCCAGCAATGAAGATTCTCATTGTGTTTACACTGCTGTGCACCATGGGTCCAGGTCAAGCAGACAGGCCACAGCAGCCACAGACAGAGACTTTCCCACCCATAGTGGTGAGAAATAATTACGGAATAATGTTTGAAAGGTATAAGACAATTGAGAATTCTGCCACAACATGGTCGCATGCGTTTGCTAGACCATTTCCAAACAAAATACATATAGATAAATCTGGCAGGTTATGTAGTGGTGATAAGCAATCAGACCAAATCTTGCCTGAAAACTTAAAATCAATGTGTATGATGTACAAAGCATCTTTCCAAACCTACAATGCTTACTGGAGGGAAATTTTAAGTGAACTTGTTGAAAAACAACCGGAAAAATTCAGATCTTGATACCACTTTATTCACAATCAGCTACTAAAAGAACAAAACTTGGTGTAATAAATCTTATTTGAAGTTTATCTAAGTCACTCTTTGGCACTGCAACAATGTCTGATATTGAAATGTTACGAAGACATATTGATGAAACTGAGTCAACAAAAATGAGGAAGTTGAACATCTTAAAATCACCTTGAAGAAAATGAAATCATATGAACAAACAGTAAATCGGAGAATTACAAGTCTAAGACATGCAGCAGAACTCAATACAAACCTGTTAAATAGTACAATTAATACTTTCAGTCAATGGCAACAAATAGTGCAGCAGCTTTCTGTCACAGTGAGACATTAGGCACTTGAAATACAAAAGACCAAAATAGCTATCAATCTTTTGAATGCCTATAGTGTACAAGAAGTTCATGTGGTAGAGGGATTACTACGAGATTCTGAAATGAGAGTGCAAGCCATTCAAACTTTGTTAGAAGGATATCTACCAATATATTATGTTCCCCCACATAAATTGAAAATATTTCTGAATAAATTACAATCAATACTCATAAACAGTCATCCAACTTTCCGTATTGCACAAACAGATGTCAGTTACTATTATACTGTTCCAAATGTAATATTTGCAGGACAAGAAATCAATCGTACATCAAAATAAAAATTCCTATCACAACAACTGATACATTGATTCACTTTTATCACGTTACTGCCTTGCCAGTTCCAACTGTAACAAACCACACAACACAGGCGACCAAAATTACCGGCTTTTCAGAATATATAGGAATAACCAGCAGTAAATTGTTTTATGTAGAAACAAATAGAGCATCATTGGAACTATGTTATGGAAAACAAGTTCAAATATGTCCCAGAGTATATGCCATGAATGACCGTACAAAAGCTTCCTGTGCTTCAGCTTTAATTCATGATGAACCAGAATATATAAAAACAAAGTGCCGGCGCCATTTGATATCAGCCAGAGAAATACAGACATTTATACATTTTCTGATTTGGGACAAGGTCAGGTGCTTGTAAACAGTAGAGGTCCATTTTTGATAAAGACATGTGCTTTAAAACCTCCTGTAAAATTAAAATCATGTCAATTTTGTATTTTAAAGTTGCCTTGTGCTTGCAATGTTCGATCAGCAGTTTCATTTTACCCAGCAACTTTAAATGAATGTCAAAAGTCTGAACAAATAACTTTTCTGTACCCAGTGAACCTTATGTATCCTCAATGTGTCATTGATTACAAGTCTATTTTCGATATAAGTGGCAGTCTTACTCTCCCAAAGCCGTTAACACTTCCAACAATTCAGTTTAATGCATACAAACACGATTGGCAACAAGTAGTTGAAGAAGATAAAATTCTCCAAGTTGATTTTTTTAAAAAACACTGTGCAATTGGCTAAGAAAAACATGGACGCTTATGTGTCAGCAGCAGATGAACTTTCCTATAGATTACATTATGTCAGACAGTCTTACTCAGCCCTTCCCCCCCCCCCCCGCATGTTGCTTGGTTTACCCAGTTGTTACATTATCTTTACAATAGCTGTTTTGGCACTTGCAGTATTTAATTTCTATAAATTGCGACTTTTACGGACACATGTTAGACGAACAATGTCCCCCTAAAAAGCCTCCCAGGGCATTTAATTGTTATGTCTGCATTATCTAAACCAGACGAAATTGATACTAGCATAAATTCAGAAACAATAGAGCTGAAGGCGTCTCCTAAAAACAAACCTGTCACATATGCTCATGACATTGACCCTCAAGCTGAAGCCACAGCTGAGACAGGCAACAAACGTCACTTGAGGAACTACCAGTGACTTGTACCAACACAAACAATGGAACTTCAGATGAAACTGATACCATTGAAAGTCCAATGTCTGGCCTGGTTTACTAGGAAAAAACCACGTATTAACACAGCCATTGTTTCCGTGGTCATCCAAAGTTCTTGATTTGGCCCAGGCACCAAACATTATTCTCAGCTGGAACCAAGTGCAAGATAGGAAAAGTTTTCTAAAAGTTTATATCTTTATTAGTACGTGGGTCTTGTATAAACGCATATGTTAGACCAAGTTAGCAATAATCTTTGACAAATATTAATGACATAAAAGGCAAGGCTGTGAACGCCTCTGCCATTTTTGTGATTTCACATGTTGATTTAACACAAATAATCTTCAGCCATCATTGTTTCTCCTGAGAAGATAGTTTACTGTTATCCTTTGAATAATTTTGAATAATGATTTTCATTTATTCAGGAAAGGATATGAGACATTTTAATGTCAGGCATATTTATATTTCATATACCATATATGAGATTCTGAAATGAAGTATTTGTGACTATTTCATTTCTTTAATGCATTATACGATTGTGAAATCACTATTATTATTTATATATTCACAGGAGGCTGACAACAGAAGAACTTCTGTGCAGCAAACTGTAATTTACATATATGAATATGGCTATTCTTTAAGTCGCCAATACGATGCAAATCTTTGTTGATTGATTATAGGTTATACATGCACACATAATTCAAAATGTAGCCAATTATGATAGACAAAGTGCATTGTGTCTATTAAATCTTATGTGCGAGGTGGCACAAGTATAGGATCAAGATTCCTGATCTGTTTTATAACTTTGGTCACGAAAAAAAATAAGTAAATAATTAAATTAAATAAATGGACAAAGGGAGAGGCACCTGCAGCGCCTTTGTTTGTATCCTCATGTTACACAACCATGCATAAATTTAAACAAGTTTGTTCTTCTGCGTAAAAGAAGCACATTTTTGTGAACGCAGTTTTGTACCCCCCCCCCCATAAAAAAGAAAGAAAGAAAGAAAGAAAGAAAGAAAGAAAGAAAGAAAGAAAGAAAGAAAGAAAGAAAGAAAGAAAGAAAGAAAAATCTGTCCACATGCATATTTGCCTGCTCTTCTATTCTTGCCAAATCGCACATACATTATAACATTTGACTGCACAGTGTTAAGTCACAACTATCTTGACATTCCCAGATACACTTCATGGCATTATCACCCTCCCCCCATATTCATATATAATCTTTTTCTATTAGTATAAAGAAAACTAAACCTGTTGTCCTTGATGTGGATGCCAACACACACGATTGTTCAACCTAAATATGGTAACCCTTGTGTTCTCAGACTGCATTCCATATTTTGTTCGTATATATAAAACCATAAATACTTCTTTTTGGTATTGATGTATGTGTTGGATATCACATGCATATTTAAAGCTATTAACGTGGTTATGTTGTGTCTTGTACACACACATACCCCAAAGTAATTGATTGCTTGTTATTATTATTGTTTGTGTATAGGTCAGTAATGAGATGATCTGTGGAATTGGGAGTCACACGCGTTCGGCGTAACTGCAGTGCGCAACTTTTTGTAAGATTGTGATGGATCATTTGAATTTGAAGCAATTATTGTCTTACTTACATGTGTGGCCAGATGTTTGAGTGATACAACTGTTCTTACTACTGATGTTGGGGAACTGCGTCCCAACCTCCATTATATCGAATTCGCTTAATTGTATTTGTGTCTTTTTGTCCAGAACCACTTCCTACTAGTCATTACCCGATTCTGCAGTCCGAACTCTTTACTCTCCAGAAGTTAACCTGTCCCTACATACATATGGAAGTACTATTGTCCATATTGCACACGTTGACAAAGGCTGTTTTAGCCTAAATAAATTAAAGGGTCTTCTGCGGGTAACTACTCAGAACATGTTTCGGAGCCTATACTCGTACATGTCTCTCTGAGTAGCGGCTCCTTGTCAAAGCTAAATATTCAGCAAAGACAACTCACATAATAATGAATAAATATGGATGTGGCAAATGATGAATTAGCTGAATACGTGAAACTTTGGCTATAACTGCAGAGCTTCGCTATGAAAGAAGTATACCTGTCAAACAAACCATAATTACTAAATTAGTATAGTACAGGTTCAGATAAAAAGCATTTGACCTACCCCTGAACCAGTATGTACCCTTTGTAGCTGGTTAACTTATCCCAGTTAAACCTCCTGGCAGTGTATAAGTAATCGCCAAGAGGAGAACACATACCTGTTGGTTTCTTGATGTTTGATGGGTTTACCGCCCCTGAACAGTATCGATAAACAGTGTGCGTCATAATATAGACCCGATAGTACAAACAGATCAAGCAAAATAACCAATCAGAAACAATATAAAGTGATTAACGGAATGACTTGACCCAAATTGCTGTTCAACATGAAAAAAGGAATGTGAATTAAAATCTGAAAGTGTCAATGATACTCCCATAGCGCAAACACATAAATTGAAGTCAGAATGGCAGCTCTATGTGTAATAGTTTACAAGGCTTCATCATTATTCAACACTTCAATTTTTGGTATAAGTCCAAATTTGCATAAATTAAAATCTTAAAGTTCCCAGTCATTGTTCGTTGCCTAAGCCAATAGCACAAACATACAATTTGAGCTTGGAATGGCACATCTGTCTGTAGTAGTTTTGAAGAGATTCCACATTTTCAGCACTGCAATTTTGAGTTTCAGACGAAATTTACATAAATTGAAATTTGACAGTTACATTCTCTATTTATTGGATCCCACATAGCACAAACATACAGACAGAAGTTGAAATGTCACCTCTGTCTACAAGAAATGAAAATATCCATCATTACTCAACAACTTAGTTATATGTATAGGCCGAAAATATTTTCAAGCTCTTGACTATTTGGAACAATATGCAAAACTTCACTACAGGTGCTATAACCATGCCAAATTTGAAGTTTTTGGCTTGTGTTGTTATCTGAATTTAAGTCAAGACAAAAGTGGAAAGATAGGCAAGCAAGCAAACCAGAAATAAAGGAATAAAAGAACAAAAGAAAATAAAGAAAGATAGAATGAAAGAAAAGAAGCACAATATAAATGACAGCGCAAAAATGCAGACAGTAGAAAATATTTGAACTATTTGGGGGTGGGGGTCTAATATAAGTAAGTCGGGTATATTTGCACAATTTTGCCCAATGAAAATATATGAAAACTAGAAAAATTTTACTTGCTTGTCAGCCAATCAGTCAGTGTGCCTAGAATACTTTTGAAAATTGCCTATTCAGTATTTCTTTAACTCCTGCAACAATATTTTTTTCATGCATATATGTCAAAAACCTATAAACTGAAGTTGGAAATGCACCTCAATCTATTATAGTTTTGAAGCTAATCAAGATTTGAATTTTGTGCATTTGCCTTATTTGCATAAATCAAACTGCTACAACTTTGATTGATGGTAAATTGGATGCATCTATCCTTCAAATGTATCAAATGAAATTTGAATGGCACCTCAGTTTATAATAGTTTTGAAGTCACATAAAATTCAAATTTTGTGTAATCACCTAATTTGCATAAACAAGAATGCTGCAAATTTGGTTCGTGTTTCATTGGATGCGGCCATGTCACAAATCTGCAAGTTGAAATTGGAATGGCACCTCTATCTGTAATATTTTTAAAGTTATTCAAGAATCCAGTGTTGTGTATTCACCTAATTTGCATAAATAAAAATGCCATATTTTGGTTCATGATTCATCAGATGGCACCTGTGTTTATAATAGTTTTGGAGATATTCAACTTTTAAATGTTTCAAGTGCTGCTAATTAGCATAATTTCAAATGCTACAGTTTGTGTTCACTGCCCATCAGATTGACAGGTGTCACAAACAAGTATGTGCAACTTTAAATTTCATGTCTGTCTGTAGTAGGTTGAAAGATACAGAAGCTTTAAAAATTTTAATTGCCCTAATTTGCATAATTTTAACATGACATTTAAATATGATGCTAAATCCAATTATACTATAAAGTAAAAATTACTACATCAACACCAGATTCCCATGCTTTGTAACTCTGGGGCATAAAATGGCTGCAACAAGTGAAATGTGTACACATTGATATACATGTACATGTAGTTACAAGTACATGCATTTGAGTTTCACTTTTTACAGGAACATAAAAACATTTACGTGACAATCTCTACTGATATCAACTATTAGGCTCAGCTAATCCACTCTCACGCATAACATTCCACTTCACATAACTCTTACAGAAATGTATATATTGAGTGTCATCAGCCTGAATGAGTCAGCAAACGTAAGTTGTAAGTTTGCACAGGTAACATCCAACTTCACATACATGTAGATCCAAGCAAAACTCTATCCCATGATACCTGAACATGTTTGATTATCGAGTTCAACAACCTACAAAAGGTGTGGACAAACTTGAGTTGCAAGTTTCCACAAGCTGAACATGGATGAAATAGGATGAATATTGTTAGAAGTAAGCAGTGTTCAAAAGGCTATGAAACAATGTTATATACATATTTAACTGAAATACAACAGCTATACAGCTCTGCCTGCCTGCCTGCCCCAATGTACCCACTGCCCTGACCAAGATCCGTCCATATTACAGTTGGTCATTACAGGCAGTTTGGATCTGTATATGAATGATTTCCTGTAGCTGGTCTGAATCTCCCTTTCAAAGACATGCTAAACTTTGGTTCATATTTCATTGGATGCTGCTATTGTATTTGTGTCTTTTTGCCAAGAACCACTTCCTAGTAGTCAATACCCTATTCCGCAGTCCAAACTCTTTACTCTCCATAAGCTAACCTGTCCCTGTCTAGCTTATATACATATGGAATTACTATTGTCCATATTGCTCACGTTCCTCTGTAAAATTTTGACATAGGCTGTATCAGCCCAAATAAATTAAATGGTCTTCAGCGGGTAACTACTCAACATGTTTCGGAGCCTTTTAAACATGTCGATTATTCTAAATCAGAAAGTCAACTTTCGTACTAGCTACAATGCAAGCTACAATGTTTAAACTTGGCATGTCACTAACATATGTGGCACCTCTCAGTTATCAATAGCTTATTCTACCAACACTGCCAGTCTCCAATAGAGGGCTATTGAGAACTTATATACCAAGTTCTGTTGAGAACTGCTGAGCACTATTGAGAGTTGTAAAATGCTAAGCACCATTGTAACAGGCTATATATATGGAGCACTGGTGTATCAGGCTATATATTCTAGCACCACATATATTGAACACTGTTGTTGCAGGGTGCTGAGAGTTGTTGTATCAGGCTCTATACTTTCTAGCATCACAATGGCAAGTTACTGACAATTATTGTAGCAGGCTAGATGGGAAAATGTTGTACACTATGTACCAGTGCAAATAGCTAAAAATACAGTGCAAAAATACAAGGTCTGTTTATTAATTATGTCTGGGTGCCAATTTAGCCAGACATACTGTTTTCTCAAAATTCTTTCTTTCTGGCGTATAATTTGTCCGGAGATTTCCTCGGACACTGCAAGCTACAAAAACTTGGCATGGTCACAGAGCTAGTACGAAAGTTGACTTTCTGATTTAGAATAATCGACATGTTTAAAATTATGCAAATTAGGGCCTATCTAAATTTTAAAAGTTCCATATGTTCCAAATTATTGCTTTTAGACACAAAATTTTAATGGGCACATTTAGGTATGTGACACCTGCCAATGTAATGGACAGTAAATGAAAGTTGTAAAATTTCAACTTTTCCTAAAAAAGGGCATTTAAAATTTAAAACTTGAATATCTCCAAAACTGTTATAGATGCCATTCCAACTTCAATTACTAGGTTTGTGGCAAAAACCCGCATCCAATGAACCATAAACCAAAGTTGTAGGCTTTTAATTTATGCAAATTAGGCAAATACACAAAATTAAAGTCTTGAATTGCTTCAAAACTATTACAGATCTGTGGTGTCATTCAAACTTCAGTTTATAAGTTTGTGACATGGCCACATCCAATAAACTAAGAACCAAACTTGTAGCATTCTAATTTATGCAAATTAGCGTACTACACAACATTTAGTTTATGTTGAACAATGGCGAAGTGTAGCATTTCAAACAGTTCTCATTTTAAAGCCACCCAGACAGATTTGCTGTGAAGCAAATCTTCTTTTCTAGTGTTCTTCTGTTGTTGCTGCTGCTGCTGCTCCTCCTCCATTTCCTCCTCCTCCTCCTCCTCGTCCTCCTCCTCCTCCTCCATGTGATAGAACAACAAAGACAGCTACGTGTTATATATATTTATTTCCCGTTGGATCATAGTATTATGATTGTATACATTTTATTAGGATGCACAAAATTACTAATGTTTATTTTTCCATGTACATACTCATCGATACTTAAAAGGGTCGACCTTTTCTCCAATGGGCCCCTCCCTATGGTGGGAACGTTTTACCAGTCCCAAGGGTGCTCTCAGAGAGGTTTCACTGTAAAGTAAACCTTAAAATTGTGTACATCTAAATCCTAACTTTTGCTGATTTCATGCTTTAAAACGTAAAATACTTCTAGTTAGCCTGATTTTAAATGCAGCAAGTTTATATCATTAATCGGATGCACTATACTATGTGTGCCAGGACCAGCTGGAGTTACACTTCTCCCTGCTACAGGTTTGAAGACATTCAGGATTTTAGGTTTGGAATACTCCTAGTATTGAATAAAGTCAATGAACGATTAGCAGTAATGTCTTGCCCTTTGGTCACGCTTGCTGATTTTCTTACATTTTTAACCTATTACAGATAAATGTGTCAATCCTACTTCAGTTTTTTCTGGTTTATGCTATGGGTGCAACCAATCTAATGAAAGCGAAAGGTGTAACATTTGAATTAATTTTAATTAAGTATACTTCCAAACTTTAAATGTTGTATTTCTTCACATTTATTCCACATAGGGGGTGTCAATAGCAACTGTACATCAATGTATTGGTTTGTGGGATATATATCCAATGCAATGAAAATAAAAGTTGCAAAGTTTTTTAAATTGCGCTAATTACGCACACTTAGAAGACTTTAATGTGCACCATTTTAAACCAATTACAGATAAAAGGACAATTTCAATTCAAAAGATTGTGGTCAAGATACATTTGATTATTAGTGACGAAAATTTTTAAAACGTTTTGAATTTTATTAATTTTCAAAGCACACAGACAGATGAGCTCTACAGCAATTTTTTTCTTTTGTATATATATATATATATATATATATACATATATATATATATATATACATATATATATATATATATATATATATATATATATATATATATATATATATATATATATATATATATATATATATATATATATATATATATGTTCAGTTGACTTGTCAGTTTGCTCAGCAAAGTCACAAGCAAAAATATTACTTCGCGAATGGAAGTCACCGGGCAAAAATAGAGCTGGGGCAGAGGCAGAGGCAGAGACAGAGGCTTCAAGTCTCCCGATACAACCCAACCTGAAGCATTTTAGTCATAAAACCCACTTGAATTTCCCCAGGCATATCTCGATTTTAAAATTTAAAACAACAATCACCATGCGACACGAGCAGGACTCTCGCTTTTTGTTTGTCTGCAAAGGTTGCTGGTCAAATTGCAGTGTTAGCCTACTGTTGGTCATTTGGTTGCAACTGTTTTATTCTACCCTCAAATATAGATAACACTAAAAACTGAGACTTAACCCCCTTTATGTCTTTATAAAGTATAAAACTGGCTGAGAGGCCAGGGGCGTAGGCAGGATTTCAGATTGGAAGGTTCCAATGATATAACGAATGGACCTGCAAGCAGCGGAAGGCTGCGAAGCCTTGCTAGGGAACTCCGAGGGCTTACCCCCCCCCCCCCCCAAATAAAATATTGAGATTCGAAGTGCAAATGTGCATTTTAGGGGCTGAAATAAGTTTCTAAGTGCTTAACTCATCCGCCAATTTTGAGTAAAAATTTTGGTTAACTAGGACAACTGCAAAGCGTAAGATTGGAACAGTCGAGCTTCATTACTTTTAACAACTCATAGTGGTAACATTTTAGTGATTTAAGTTTCTAAGGCATTAGTTATGATTCCTTAATCTAATCATCAGATGTCGAAAATTAAAAGACCACTGGTACAGCAGTTCAATTTGTGCTGTCTGGTCCCTGCTTTACTATTGCATTGAAGATAAAAGAGGGACAGTCCATTTTGAAAGTATAACCATGTGATATTCTGTACAATAATATTCAGCACAATCTATTTTATAATTCTTTTCGTCAAAATATAAAGCCTACATGATTTTTAAGAAGTTGAAGGCTTTCACCATCTATTTCAGCATATTTTTCTTTATACTATAGCATGAAAATGATTAAAAAAAAAGGTTCGTTTCGATGGAAGATATTAAAACAGTTTTGGCCTAAGCAGTTCATTTCATTATTCATTCAGCACAGCCCTATTGTGAAACAGTATACTATGCATTGAACCTTACACCATAAGCATGATCTTACATGACTGCAAAACTAAGGTAAAGTGGATAAGTGTTAAATATATACTGGGCATAAACTGACAAAAAACTCATGACATTCCTGTCGGTTTAAACTTATTCTATTTCTTGAAAGAAAAGACGATTGGGGAGCAGGCAACACCAATATAAACCCCTCTGGTGAAAAAAAAAAGAAAGAAAAATGTAAAAATACTGGACGTGTTACAGGACAAAACATGAACAAAAACAGATATCTAAAATATTCACAGCACATTTAACAAAACAGATAGTAAAGTCACATAAGGGTTTTGTGGTTCCCTACCATGGAAAAATAAATATAACACTTGTTATGGAAATCGTTTTGTTCCTTGAATGTAACTTATAACAGCATGGTAAATTTCGAGTTTGGTAGACATGTTGCAGTTTTCTGGTCATTGTGACAAGGTTTTAACTGTGAAACAGGCATGAGGTATTACTGTGTTATGTATAGAATTCCGTTGTACAGTATACTGTGGACACTCCAAAAAATAGTGAAAACTATCTTCGTTTCCTGTGCCACAGTAACATTGTGATGTTGAAACTACACCTATTAAAAATAAAAACCGGCATTAAGGGAACCAGATCCCATGCATACTGCGCAAGCACTATATTTTCTCTCGTTTTTCCAACATTGTTGTCGATTCTACCCGCATCACGGAAACGACTTGATCTTGCCTTGATCAAGTGATAACAAATATTCCTAATTGTGTCAACAATATATCTGTATCCGCCCCGATTGCAAATTGTGACCACTGCACTGTTACTGTCAGTCTTTCTTATGGCATGAAGAAAGATCCGCCTTTTGATGGATTAGTTTTAGATTATGCTAAAACTAACTTTGATGATTTCCGAACAGAATTGAATAAAATTAGCTGGAACGGCTGTTTTGTGATTAATGATGTGGATATATCTTGCCGTCTCTGGACCAGTACATTTTTAGATGTTGCGAGGGAAACTATTCCTAATCAAACAGTAACTAAAGGGCAGCATGATGCTCCGTGGCATACCTCCAGATTACGTCAACCAAAAAGGAAAGTTTTTCACGTGCATAAGAGAGCCAAAAAGTCCAACAATGTCAATACATGTTTTTTTTTTTACAGACAGTTAAGAAATGATTATATTAATGAATTAACAGCAGCAGAGGATAGCTACTATGCCAATGCAATGAAATCAAGAGTGGTAAGTCCTCCAATAAAGGTTGGTGGGAAAATGTTAAGTTCTTCATGAAAGGAAACCATGTGCCTCTTATCTTCGCTATAGAGCAAAATGGTACTTCTGATTCGGACAATTTATCGAAGGCTGAGATACTCAACTGCATTTTTTGGCAAATACACGTGTTAACTCTTCAAATTATTCTTCTCTAAATTCTACAATCACCGTCGCTACGCTGAGTAACTTACAAATTCATGAAAGTCTTGTATAAGATATTCTCCAAAGTCTAGATACAAGCCAAGAAAGTGTTCCAGATGGTTTGAGCGCAAAAATGCTTAAAGAAGCTGCTCCAGTTATTACTCCGTCTCTATGCAGTCTTATCAATTAATCCCTTTCGAAACAAAATTTTTCATCTGAATGGAAAAAGGCAAATGTGACTCCTATTTACAAGAGTGGGAATGCTAATGACTGTAACAATTATAGACCCATATCATTCCTAAGTTGTGCAGGGAAAGTAAGGGAAAGGGCGATCTTTAAGCACTTATTCAATTTTTGTAGGGATAATTAAGTAATCACAGATAAACAATCCGGCTTTACATCAAATGACGGAACAGTAAATGGGTGGATTTATCTTTACCAGTTTTGTAAGGCTACAGACGAGCAGAAAGAAATTAGAGTCGTGTTCTGTGATATAACAAAGGCTTTCAATCGAGTTTACCATCCAGTATTATCACATGAACTGGCCAATTCTGGAATTACTGGGGAGCTCCTGGGGTGGTTACAAATCGAAAGCAAAGGGTGGTTATAAACGGGGAATCGTGTAGCTGGGGCTACATTGAGGCTTGTGTGCCTCAAGGCTCAGTCCTAGGTTCTCTTTTTTTCCCTCATCTATATAAGTGATATAATTGATGTCATTCACACTTATGTCCGTTTATTTGCTGATGACACTGTACTCTACGTCTTAGTTCAGGATCCTATATCAGCTCCAATGTACCTGTATAATTTGCTTCCGGAAACAGTAGAGAATAGAACAAGATACAATGTCCGCATGCATTCTAAATTCAATCCATTTCGAACCCGTATACGTATAGATCTGTTTAGTAACTCTTTTTTTTTCGTCAACCATAAAACTGTGGAACAATTTGCCGATTGAAGTCAAAAGAAGAGAGTCTTTATAAGAATTTAAATTTGAACTGAATAAGGACAGACTAAAAGGCAATGGTTTATATTATGATGACATTACTGTTGTGGAGAGGCAGAGCTAATCAAAATTATTTTCTGCGAGAATTCCTGTGTTGTCCGTGTGCGGCATCAGCGAAAATTACACACAGTGAAATTAAGTCAACTTACATGATACAGGTCACTCTTGTCTTGCACTCATTGAAATGTACTGAAAAAAATGTATGATAATAACAGACAATGAAACTTGACTGCATGATCACCACCTCCTCTTCCTTACCACCACCAACCTACCACCACCACCACCACCACCACCACCACCACCATCGTCATCATCATCATGCAGAATAAGTGAAATCTCATTGCAATACATGAGAGTCAAACTTCAGGGTTCTATGTTCTTCAAAACTGTTAAATACAATATCTGGAAGAAATAATGTTTTTATTGTTAAACATTATGGATATTTAAATTTTTTCAATGTCAGGTTTGTCTTTCAGTCGAAGAAGCGTGGTCATTGATCAAGGTATCACATTACTAATCCGTATGGTGCACATTATGAAGGCAATCCTTTTATCCAAACTTTGTTTTCCCTTTCTTTCAGAAATTTATATTTTCTCAAGTAGAATCCCAAATTTTTCAGACTTGAATCACCGATATTTCAGGTCTTGACAGTTCTATATTCTGGACCTTCTTAAATTTATACCTAGATGCTTAACTTCTATGAAGCTACAGATACGCTACCAATGTAGTGACTGGCAACATGCACCGATCCGATTGGCTCCTGGGAAGATTACGTCACTACCGGAACAACAACCTACCAAGCCAGAGAAGGTTGTTCTTACCGCTGCCCTAACTTTTAAATTTAAAGGCAAAGCAGATCACCAAAAATAGATTGATTAAAGTGGACCACTTTTCAAGAAATGGGTGTAACAGCATCATGCTTAAAGCCTGTGACATCACTCCTTAAACGTTGTGATGTCATGGCCATATCCTGTCAATCAAGTTGCCAAGTCAATGAGCCCCTTTGAAGTCCTTTCTCTTGCCTTTGGTGTTTGTGTTGTTGATAAACTTAAGACAATTATCTCAGTGGGGAACTCCAGTAGCACAATGGTAGGCTACATGTCAATCAAGGATATAATAACAGTTGCCTTGGATATAATTACATACTTTTTAGCCAGTTCACCACTAGATGGCAATAAGTAATCAGTAATGCCTTTAACTGATAGTGATACAAGCTGGGTAACGACTAACGGTAACCATACATGTAACCATTTCGTACAAGTTATTAGCTTAAGTTAAAACAATTAATTGCCAATGGCGAGCCAAGCTATGCACTATATATATATATATATATATATATATATATATATATATATATATATATATATATATATATATATATATATATGTATATATATATATATATATATATATATATATATATATATATATATATATATGTCTTGGGTGGTTTATGGACAGAATTGTAATCCTTAGACAGTCTTGTGGGCAGTTGTTCGGTATATCGGCAGTTGAAAAATGCGCATACACCATGTTTGCCTTAAATTCAATGCGCTACCTAGGGGGTTTCAGAAACGTACAAATTAGCAAATCTGTCCAGATATTATGGGAAGCTATAAATGTCCAAGAATTGTGCTAAGCTTTACTTGGTATATACTGCCCACGCTCCGGTTTGAGGATTATAACTCAAACCGGAGCGTGGGCAGTATATACCAAGTAAAGCTTAGCACAATTCTTGGACATTTATAGCTTCCCATAATATCTGGACAGATTTGCTAATTTGTACGTTCTGAAACCCCCTAGGTAGCGCATTGAATTCTAAGGCAAACATGGTGTATGCGCATTTTTCAACTGCCGATATACCGAACAACTTGCCCACAAGACTGTCTAAGGATTACAATTCTGTATATAAACATACAAGACATATTATATATATATATATATATATATATATATATATATATATACATAAGGAGGAAAGAAAAAAAGGTCAATTTAGTTTCAAATGTTTTAATCTCAGTTTCCCTGCCTCCTCCTTCATCGATCATGTTCTTTCTGGAACTGAAGTGGAAGCAAAATGTGTTTAAAAAAATCGAAAATTCAGCACCTGTGTCGATCACGCGTTTTTCCCTTGTTTTTCCTTTTCTTGTTTATGTTTCAGCTTTAGTCCTTTTCTTTTGTTATCTTTTTCCCCCTTTTGTATGTCTATATATATGTGCATATATTGTTGAATCGCTATACTAGGCCCACGAAACCATGTTGCCTTATCCAGTTTGAAGGTGAAGTTCTTTTTTTGACGTCATGAAAGAAGCTGATCAAACCAATACCATGTAGCCATCTGGTGGTTAACTTAGAAACTACAAATCAGCACGCTTTTCGCGGTGGGAGAACTTGCTTTGAGCAGCTGACAGACGTGATCATGACAGGTACAATTGCGACTCTTAGAAATCTTCTCAACGCCTACATACCCATTTGATCATCGGCGCCAACACAAACAATCTCACATTAAGATGAACCAGGTGAGACATTTCTGAAACGATATTTAGAGAATACTAAGGTGCTTTTTCCCAGCTAAATTTGAATGGAAGATCCAGAGTCAGAGCAGACCAATGCGATGTTGAAATCCATCATCAACGTCATCGTTAATGTCGCAATTTTCAGTCAGTTGAGTGTTGAACTTCAAATTTTGATTTTAACTTGAGCAAGAGGGATGGTAATTCAGAGAAAAGATGCGAGATTAACATTGGTTTCTGTACCTGCACATATGTATATTTCATTATTTGTGGTTGGCACTATGTTTCTCGTGCAATGCCTATGCGAATTTGTATGTATATAGTACGCATTTTATTGGCAGAAAGAGTCAATATTACCTCATCACCAGCACAGTACACCCAACTCCAAGCTGATCACTTACCTACCCCAGGTGCAAAGTTCTGTCTGTAGGATGCAGCGTTAACATTTTCCTCTTTATTCAGCCATATAAGTTTGTGTTTTGTGTCTTGGCTTGTCTTGTCGTGCATAATTTGACCATGTAGGAATTATCTATACTAAAGTCTTGTTGACTCCTCCATGATTTGACCATTGACCATACATAGGCATAGCCTAAGTTGTACTCAAGACATATGTCAATAAAGTTCTTCATCATCCAAACCAGATTGTTGTGAATGTGTACATCCAGCGGGCCCAAGTTCCAACTCCCCATCCAAGCCCGAGTCCCTCAAATTAATGTGGAATCCGTTGCCTTGATTTTTTTACACAATAATATTATTATTAACATCTGGCAACAACTGGCATCTAGTAGTAGTACTAGTAGGCACCCCCACGGCAGCTTTTGGAATTACTTTTGAAATCTTAATGGATGACAGATTTGCAACTGGAAATGATTTGCTTCAAAGCAAATTTGTCTGTGTGACTCCAAAACGTGCATCAATTTTAATGTTACATCTTTTCTTGGTGGTTTATCGGATGTGCTTTCACTTTCAGCACAAGCATATGAATGAATTAAATTGGGAATGGCACATTTGCTTAAAATAGCTTTGAATATATTCATTTAATACTAAAACTCTGCAATTGGCCTTAATTTAAGTTAGTATTCTACCACTTTTGTTTGTGGTTCATTGCATGCACCTACAGAAAAAAACTGTACATTGAAGTTGGAATGGCATCTCTGTCTATAATAGTTGAAGACATTCAACATTAAACTTTTTGATTGCCCCTAATAAGCATAAACAAAAAGTCTACAACCTTTGCTTGTGGTCATTGGATGCAACTACAGCACAAACCAATAAATAGAAGGGGGAATGGCATCTCTACCTATAGCAGTTTTGAAGATATTCAACATTCAAACTTTTCAAGTGCCGCTTATTAACATAAATTAAAATTCTGCAACTTTTGTTTGTGGTCCATTGGATGTGATTCATCACAAACTTGTAAATAGAAGTTTGATGGCATATCTATGATACTAATGAAAATATTCAAGATTTAAAATTATAGATGCTCCTAATTTGCATAATTTTAAATGTACTCAACCATCTTTGTAAAAAGGCATGACTTCAGGTTTCATTTCATAGTCACAAGGAGAAAACAAAACACCAAAAGTCTACTACCACATGCTTGAGCAAGTCACCATGATGTCACTGATCCACATACAGTTCTGTGCTTATGAATCCCCTACTGTTGTCAAAACAGTCATTCTAGACTGGAAGACTGTTATGCTTGGAGTGGTCAATCCAACCGAGCCACACCTTTATTATGTAATTGGGAGTATCACATTACAGGCCCCTATGGTCTCTTGGGACCAAGGGCTAACTGAGATTGCCTGCACAGTGCTCTTCCTACTACATGTAGACTGTAGCTATGTTGTGGGGGCCCCTCAGTTGTTTGTGCCTTAAGGGGTTATCGGTAAAGCTCAGTATAGCATCGCAGTATCTTGATCTGCTCTCCTTTTTAATATATTGCCAACATTAGCCCCCCAAAACCATACATTTTCTTTTAGATATATATCTATAGTTTTATTATGTGAAGAAGAAAATCATAATTTTCTCATTATTTGAGGTGATAGGTGACATATTGCAAAGGCGTCCACTTCAGAGGTTTTCTGGGCCTTCAAACCAAAATGTTTAACATAAAATCTTCAAATTTGACATAATAAAACTTTGTTCTAATGTCTAAGAACATTTTTTTGTTTGTTTTTCTTTAAAAGCTAAAGTAAAGATTTTTTTTTTAGTTTATAAAGAGGTAACATTTCAATTTTCCGCTTTGCAAAATTCAACATCAAATAAAAACCTACAAAAAGCTATAAAATCTTCAAATTTGGTATAATAAAACCTTGTTCTAATGTCTAGGAACAGTTTTCTTGGTTTTTGTTTAAAAGCAAAAGGAACGATATTTATTTTTAGTTTATAAAGAGGTACCATTTGAATTAGCACTCTGCATAATTCAACATAAAAAAACCCAAAAAATTAAAATATCTACAAATGCCACACACCGCTCCTAGGCAAGAATGTATATTTTTAATAGCTTTTTATTTCATCAAAATCGGTTTAAAGGTTTACGAGTAATCTCTTGAAAACTTGTGAGAAGTCGGACAAAAATTAAAATTTTGAGAAAATCTGATTTAGGTCCAATTGGCTCTCTCTGAGCTGTAAACTGGCCATTGTGGAGAAAGTACTCACTCCCTCTGATTGATACTTGTCTTGTGAAAAGTACTCTTATAATACTAAACTTTTGATGTGTTGTCATAAAAATGTATCTGTTAAATCTATGTTCAAAAAGAAATCTTAGAAGTTTTTCAGGGAGAAGATCACAAAGATGCGGCTTTCTAATAGCTGGTTTCAGTCGCTAAAATAACAGATTAGGAGTGTCCATTGTTCTCTCCCTAATCCACTGGTCTGTTGTTCTCTTCCTAGCCCACTGGCCCATTGTTCTCCCCAACCAATGAGCAGCTTGATCACTTCCCATTACCTGGCAGACCCAAGTCTGACTGACAGCTCACTTACATTCTGTTGTAAATACAGAACTATGTGGGTGTTTGGCCAAAACCATGGTTTCTTTAGCTCCAAAATTCTCATAAAAATTGACATACTTCAAAATTGAAATTTGGTTGCATTGTAGATTTGTACCTGATCTTCCCTATTCTGCAAAAAAAGTGCAATTCTTGATTTTCTGAAATTTATACTGCAAAATAGCTTTACAGACGGCCCCTTAAAGATCTGTTCAACATGATGCTCTATATTTTGTGGAGAAGCTAAGCTATTACACAGTTGTTGGGAGTTCTTTCATTGCTGCTAGACCTAAGCTTTGAAAGCAGGCATTTAATTGCATGTTCTGTCCATGCAGGGTAATTATGTCGTCCCATGCAATTGGGGGGGGGGGAGACATTGTTTTTGCATCCGTTTCTTTCACTTCTTCTTGTTCTTCTTATTCTTGATCTGCTTCAACACTTGTTGCGAACATAACTCAAGAAAGATATGGCTTGGGAAATTGATTTTTTTGTGAATATGTGCCTAAATAAGACCTTGCTTGGGATTGCAAATTGGTGACCTTGACCTATTTTTCAAGTTCACATGGGCATTTCATCTAAAATTGATGTGAACGCAATAACTCCACAAGGAGTTAGGAGGTTGAAATATTGCATGATTATGTGCCATAATCCATTGTAGATTGGTGATCTTGACCTATTTTCAAGGTCACATGACTACTTTTTAAAGTTATTGCAGACACACTTGAGAGGGATTTTCTTGAGAGGTTGAAATTTTGCGTGATTGTGTTTCAATGTGAGACTTTTACAAGACAGTGCTTGTGATTGCAGATGTTTGAGGAATTTGACTTAAGAAGTTGAAGTTTTTGTATGATAAGGTACAAGTATAAGAACTAGGTTAAGGTTGCAGATGAGTGATCTGGACCTATTTTTCAAGGTCACATGGCCATTTCTCCAAAATCATTGCAGATGTGGTAAGTCCAGAAGTATTTGACTTGGGGAGGTTGAAATTTTGTGCGATTGTGCACCAACACAAAAGCTAGGTCGGAATAGCAGGTGGGTGACCTTTGATCTATTTTTCAAAGTCACACGGGCATTCCCTTGATAAGGGTGAATGGGGAGACATTTGACTTACTGTTGGAAAACCAGCCTGTTCTAGTTAATTATGTATGCCAAATGGGGGTGTGTCATTTATTCCTGGCCTGATCAAAACCATTCAACCATGCATCAGTGGTCAAACTGGTGCCTGGGCTTCAAAATGCGATGGAACTTGGGAACCAGCTCTCTGATTGGCCCCCATATCTGGTTGTTTGCTGTGTACATTGTGAAGACACAGCTGAGAAATTTGATAACCCATCTTGTTCCAGCATGCCACAGTGTGTGAAGAACTGTGTAGCTGTGGCATGTATTTTGAATTTATCCATTTTGTCCAAATTTGAAAGCAAAATGTGGCTGTCACAATGTTCAAAAGTAAGGAGCCAGTGTATGCTCAGGAGACATTTCTAAGTGTGACTTTTTAGCAGGACATGTACTCTTGCCTACATCTATGTCTGGCCCTCTCTATTGCCAGCCACCATACAGGCTGTTGGGTATAGAGACATGAACAGGCATTTGCTCCTTCAGTTGCACATAATCTGTTTGTCATCCATACAAAGCGTCATGCTCACGGCAACACTTCCAAAGGCTCCAAGCCAGCCTATGTTAAAAGTGGGAGATCTCCCTCCTGAAGGTACTGAAAAGTGGAAGGGCCAGCGCTGAATGCGCAAAGCATAGCTAAGTGGGTCTGGGGGCATGCTCCCCCAGGAAAAATTTGAAATTTGCACCTTCATTTCCTGCATTTTGAACCATTTCAGGCACCATCAGTGACATTTTAATTTAGCAGTGTTGCCAACCTGCCAAACTTAAAATCCGGGAGATAGAAAGTAAAATTAAGGGAGATTGATAAATTAATATGAAATATAGAGGGGAAATATTGATGAATTTCCGGGAGGTGACTCAAAATTGTCAAAAATCCACACTTTTTGAAGAATTTTAAGCATAAAATTCCAGGAGTCTTCCGGGTAATCCGGGAGAGTTGGCAACACTGAGTTTGGCCAGCCATAAAAATATTTTTGTTTCCAGTAACACAAATATTATGAAGTCATAGCGTAGGGAGGACATTTTTTACACTCTGTGAAAAACAGATGAAGAAGGGAGGATTATATTTTTTACCTCTTTAGTGCCAAATTATGGGTTAACAAGTAAACTTCAACATAAAAAAATCCAAATTAAGAGTACTGCATTACTCAACCTGACAAAAAGTCCGTAGGAAGCAAGCTTTTTTTTTTTTTTGCAGAACTTTGCACCCTGTTGAAATTCCAAAGGATTGTCAAATATCTCTGTGTGCACCCTTATCAAGGAAATGCCCATGTGACCTTGAAAAATAGCTCAAAGGTCACCCATCTGCAATCCCAACCTAGCTTTTATATTGGCAATTTTTGGTCATGTCTTCAAGCCAGTAGGAAGGGTTACCAGAAAACAGATTTTTATTGTAGGCCTGAATGGATATATCAATCAACTGCTCTAACAGCTATCAAAAGTAAGCCATACATATGTGTGTATTTATGGTCATCATCTTGATGATATGAGCAAATTGTCGGTCAGACTACAACTGGCAATGATTATTGTAAAAACAGTAAGTGGAAAAGCAAAGAAAAAACATTGCTATATCCTACATTCCACAAATCACAAAAGAGGATAAAGATGTGTAGTTTCCATGCATATTTATAGTACAGCAACATGGCAAAAGAGAACAACTTTACATCCACTGATGGAATAATGCTACTTTTTTTTCCAATTTTACAAAAAAAGGGAGACATTTTATAAGAAGCGGGAGAGTGGGAGACTTTGTAAAAAAAAGAGAAAAAGCAGAAGATCACCCATCGAGGGGAGAGACTTGGATGCTCTGCACTTCAAAGAGCAGTATTGAATTTTCCAGGTCTTGCTGACCAGTTACAGAGAGCTTGTTGCCTAGCAACCTTACCATACCCTGAACTGTACTTCTGAGCCACCAGATGTCACCAGCGTCAGGACCAGGCTAGTGTGTTGTTTGAAAAGCTTGCCAAATGTTTTTGGCACCAGATGTCCCCAGCTACAAGAGCCATTATTATAGGTTGTAAAGATTAATATGACCTTAATTTGCATAATTTTCAAAATGTATACTCCCTTTGTAAAAAGTCATGACTTAATGTACTGATCTATAATTGTACCAATTTTGGAGTTTCTAAGTGTAATAGTATCTGAGAAAATTGTCTGACAGTATTGCCGGTAGAGAAGAATTGAAGGGTGGGCCCAAGAACATACTAAGTGACTTTGAATCCCAGTGCTACAAAGTACCAAAGCTATATGAAATTGTATAGAAATTGGTACTTTCTAGCATTGGCCTTCCAAGTCACTTAGAACGTTCTTGTTCCCACCCCTTCAATTGGAAAAAGAAAGAAGTAAAGAAAGCCAACAAAAACTGAATGTCTGTGTTGGCACACAGACATAATTACACTGTATACAGAAAAGATAAAAAAAACAATGTTTCCTGTTACATGCTGAAAAAATCTAGACACATGCAGGTCTATTGGCACTTCGTTCTTCTTTCTTTAATTACTCCAGAAATGATAGAATACCTCCTAAATGAGCAGCAACTAAAACTAACACAACAACAACAACAACAACAACAACAACAACAAAAAACAACTTAAATAAGGTAAATTAAGTATTATATTTTGGGGGGGGGGGTAAGATAGCAAGAAATGTTGCAAGCCAAAAAAAAAAAAGTAAACATAATGAAGTTAAAAAAAAAATTAGAAAAAAAAAAAAGAAAATAGAAAGCAACACAGAAAACCCACTGTCGAGAATACCTGCATTGTGATGATAATGAACCAGCCAATTTTTTTTTTAACATGAGTGGGAGGGAGAGAAAGAAACTCTGTCTTCACAGAACAAAAATATTGCTGGGAGTAAAGGCAAAGAACATTTTGTGGGCAGATTTAATAAGTCACATGACAACCTTCAGACAATAAATGACCCTCCACTGATGCATGCAAAGCGAAAAAAGAACTTTATTATAATAAAATAAGAAGTATGCTGTGTCACAATTAATCATTTTGATCAATAAGATTGGCAAAATTCACAATTACTCCAGAATTAAAAAACCTAATAAACAAAATTAAAAAAAGAAATAAAAAACAACACAGAACAATCAAAAAGAAATAAACATAATAAAAAAAAGTTAAAACAAGAAATAAAAGACAACACAGAAAACCTGCCAAAATAAACGCTGCCAAAAAATTTGATAAGCTTTGAAAAAATTAAAAACAAGCTCCAATAATATAATCATAAAAACCAGTATTAATGTCTGCCATATGTCTAGTTTTACAACCCAGTAAATGTCAAAAAACATGCATAAATTAAAATAACATGCAATAAGATTGAACAATATAATTGACACTGGACCATATGTTTATCTTTATGTCCTATACATTGAAACCCATGTCAATATACATGTATCTGTGACAGAACTTTCATGGGCTAAGCATTGATATTCATTACATTTTCTCTCACCCTAGTGGCAACTTGCCATCTTGAGAATAAGTTATTACATTCAGATTCTTAAAATAGGCTTCTGAAGCCCAATCACCGTGAATTTGTATAGGTTCCCCAGGTATTCCGGCATCAAATGCAAAAGATGCCCCACCTCTTCGAAAAGAATGTCCGGAAAAAGAGTCAGGATTGTAATGGTCCTCTTTTTGCAAATGAGATCTCAAAATTTTAGCAAAATAACATTGAGTGACTGTATTGAATATATACAAAAACTTAACAAACCTAAATCTGTAAGCCCAAGTACCGTTTGAACACTGTCAAGTCCGATATTCTAAGAGCAAAGTCCTATTCTTCACCATTCACTGAAAAACTGCATTGATCAACAAATCATGTTCATAAAATTTGAAACTTGGAAGAAATTTTTAGGTTTTAGTAGCCTTTATATGATCAGGTCATCAGCAGGGAACCAGTACAAGACTTGTTTTGGTGCCATTAAGCCCCAGACTAGTCATTCTGGTAACTGGCGGCACCATGTTTGCATTTCCAATACAAAGATCGCAATCTGATGTGTTACAGAATAAAGTAAATATGATGTTCCTTTGTTGTTAGGCCTACTTAAAAAAGTAGCCCACGTTACATAAATATAATCAAACTACTTTTATAAAACATAAGTCTGCACGTAGCTTGCCTGATTAAGCCTACCAAAATTGAATCATTGAATATATGTTTTTGGTTGTACATATGCATGTATGTACATGTACATAAAGTGCACTGTATTATGAACCCCATGTGCCATTACACACTGACACAAAACTAGAAGTTCAAAATGAAAATCCTGAAGGTAGGAATTTTAAAATTTTATTTTTTTTATCATCACTTAATATTCAGTCAAACACAGAGAGTGATGCTTCAAGATCAGTAAACAAGTCAATATATGTATACCACAGTGACCCAGAAAATTACTCAGCTTATCCTTAATTCTTATTGGGTAGTCAGAGGTACATTTGTTCTCAAGTTGGCAAAATATTGTCAGCTAATGTTGAGATACAATCAAAACTGGTGTACTGTATTAAGTAAATAGGTAGGAGTGAACAATGTATGTCACAGTGACTCCCAAAATTTACTGGTGCATCTTTGTTTCCTGACTAAGTCTTGTGCTAAATTTGGGTAAAATTTGTTCAAATGATTGTGTTTGAAATATTAACAAAAGGGGTGTGCATTATTCATTAAACAGGTTACAGTGATCCTGGAATAGAAGCAGTCATTTTTATTTTATACAGACATACATACTAACATGTTTATATATAAATATATATACATTTATATATAAATATATATACAGTCACGCCGCGTTTATCTGGCACCATCTGTTTTTAGTCATTTTGCTGGATTAACAAGGCTGCCAGATTAACAAATCACAGTATAATTCACCAGGATATGTAGAGAATAAGAGACCGAATTTGCACCTAAAAATGAGTAAATGAAAACATAATCACATACACGTATTACCAATCATATGAAATTTTAATATCAAAACGTGAAAATTATAGGAAAAAAACCATCATTCAGTGTATTCATATCCATATGTACAATTAATGGTACGTTCAAAATTCCTCGAGCGAGCGGGCATAAATGTCCCAACCCCATTTTTAATCTCACACACGTATTTGGACATATTTTGCCTTTAATCGCCTATTTTGGCACAAAGAAATCCGAAATTTTTTTTTGTTTACTGCGCTCAGTTTTCATATCTTTTAACTGTTCTTCGATGCCCCAAACTTTTGCCACGTCGTCACCACAAAATCCCTCATTGGATTCTAAAAATGATCGCAGGGTGGCAGCAGAAGCTAGCAACTCAGTTATTGTTACCTTTTCCATTTTTAGATTGTCAAAGTGAGACTGACTTTCGTCGTCACTGTCATGCTCAGATTCGAGAGGAATTATCATTCCTAAAATGTCCTCCTCGGTCATTTCTTTTGCAAAAGTGATTCCATTATCTACATTTACAAACTCGCGTGCAGACATGCAGTCTGACGGATCAATGGGTAGCTGGTTCACCAGGCCAAACAGTTCGGCCAAGGGTATTTCATCATCACAGTCAAAGTCACGATCATTGGTCTTGTTACTGGCCTGTTGCCTTGCAATCAGACCTGTGTGTTGCCAGCACTTGTAAACAGTTTGTGGAAGCACTTTGGCTCAAGCATCATTGACAAAATACAATGCCTCTTTCAAATTCAACTTTTTGGTAACCCCATTGTCAATATTATGTACTTCACGCTTTATTTGTAATTTTCTGTAATGGGTTTTGAAATTAACAATTATGCCGGCATCAAGTGGCTGTACATGGCTCGTGGTGTTAGGGGGCAGGAATTTCAATTCGATGTTGAACAAATCCAAATCAGCTGTTGAGTGAGATGTTGCATTATCCATTAGCAATAGAATTTCATGCTTTTCACGTTTCATGGCACGATCGAAATTTCGAATCCAATCTTGGAAAATAATTCCTGTCATCCATGCGTTTGAATTGCTGTAATAGCAACACAATAGATTGGGATCGAAGTTCTCAAAACAACGAGGCTTTGCAGCTTTGCCAATCACCAGTGGTTTTCGTTTGTTTGTACCTAGCAATAGTAATCCGTTCTTTTGATTTCTTTGTGCCTTTCACTGGACCTGTTGCAAGAGTCGCATTTGGTGCCAGACGAAAAAACAAGGCTGTCTCATCAAAATTGTACACATCATTTAAGTTGTACTTTTTAATGAGATCCGGAAGTTCATTTCTGCACTGATCGACTGCTTGCATATCGGCACTATTGGATTCTCCATGTATAGTGTACCGTTTGATGTTGTGCCGACGTTTAAAGTTATATAGCCAACCTCTTGAATAGGTAAATTCTTCTGGCTTGATCTCCAGCTTTTGTCCAAAGAAATGAGCTTTCTCCAACAGAATTTCGTCACTGATAACAACACCATGAGACCTTTTATACTAAACCAAATGTAGAGAGCCTGTTCAAGTTTTTCAAATTTGGGATTTCTGATTCGTTTTGTTGAAACTTTGAAATTTTCCACTGCAACCCACTTCTCTACATCCCTTACGATATACCCTACCGTTGAGCGTGGCACCTACAATAAAAAAAGATTAGAACTTACTTAGATTTTGATCTTATTCGTCACAGAAAAGACTAAATCGATTAATTTGATTAAAAAAAAACAAACAAATATGAGTCAGATCTTGGTCTGCAAAGATTAAATCGATGAAAGTGATTCAAATATTTTCTTACCGAAATGCCCAATAGGTTAGAGAAGTGGTTCGCAATATACTGCTGTGACGCATTAGGATGGTCTCTTCTATAGAGTGCTATCTCTTTCTTTTTCCCATGGTCCAAATCCACCCTCGCATGTTTCGGGCTTGGGGTCGCCATTGCAATGAAATTTAACCATTTAAGGCGGGAACAGTTAAACATCTAATTAACTCCGAACTTGTTTGGAACACGTCAGGTGATTGTTTATTTTGCAGTATGGCGCAATCGGGTATGTTATTGCAAGTTATATGCTCCATTGTACATCAGGTGACGGATTAAAGAGGCAAATGACATTGAAAAAAGCCCTTTTGTTCTGCAATTAACATGCCGGTGACGAAATTCAAGGGTGCCGGATTATTATGTAGTAAAACAATGGGGGAAATCCGTTCACAGCTCATTGCTGCCGAATTTCAAGGGTGCCGAATTATCAAGTGACGGTTAAAGGCGGCCTGACTGTATATATATATATATATAAAATATGTGCCAGATCTGATTAAAATCTGTAAAGACATATTTGAGATATCATGAGAGCTGAGAAGATGGATGGAGGGACAACCCAAAATGTAATGCTTTAACTTTGCAAGATGCACAAAAATGAGTCTGTTGTTACATCAAGGTAGATATTTAAAGTTATTGGATCACCCTAACCAGATTCCACAATATTACATTTAATTGTGTAGACACATCATCAAGTAACTTTGTATGTTATAAAAAATCAGTAACATGCACAACATCATGATTAGTGAACAGTGTCATCTAGATGATCACCCTAAAAACCCTACATTATATATATATATATATATATATATATATATATATATATATATATATATATATATATATATATATATCGTCGCCCATCAACAATTCACATTTTTTGCTTCTTTTCCAAAACCCGCAGCCAGATACACTTCAAACTTGGTGGGGATGTGCCTTGGGTGTCTACCAAGTTTGTTTAAATGATCATGCTCTAGTCATTTTTGGATTTTGAATGAATTTTTTTGTTCTTTTGTGGGCAAATCTTAGAAAATCTTCTTCTCTGAAACCGCCTACCAAATTGCTTTGATATCACACAGGAACACTCTCTGGGACTCCTAGTTCTTAATTTGTTCACCAGCTGGAGCTGCAATTTTTTCTTAATTTTTTATGAATTTTTGTGTGTTATAGCTATTTAGGGTTTTTTTTTTTGCTAACCGTCACTCAGATTAAGCTGAAACATGGTGGATATGTTACCTGTAGAAGGGTCAAACAAAGTTGTTCACTATGTGGGAATGCTGTGGATTCCTGATTTTTAACGATTTTTTCAATTCAGGTACTTATCAGTCAATGCAGCTTTCCCATATATGGAAGTCAATGAGCATTCTAATGCTAATTCACATTTTTGACTTCTTCTCCAAAACAGTCATCCAGATTAACTTCAAACTTGGTGGCAATGTACCTTGGGTGGGTTTCTACCAGGTTTGTTCAAATGGTCCTGCTCCTGTGATTTTTGGAATTTTATTGAATTTTTTTGTTCTCTTTTTGGACAAATCTTAAGAATTTTTTTCCCCCAAAACCGCTCACCCAGTTGCTTTGATATCACACAGGAAGACACCTAGGGACTCCTTGGTCTTAATTTGTTAACCAGGTGGCCCTGCAAATTTTTTCCAATTTTTTATGATTTTTTTGTGTTATAGCTATTCTCGACTTCTTCGCCAGAACTGTCACTCAGATGAAGCTTAAATACATGGTGGGTATGTTCTTTGTGGAAGGGTCAAACAATGTGGTTCACTATGTGGGAATGCTGCGGATTCCTGATGTTTAACGATTTTTTCAATTCGGCTTCTTTTCGGTAAATGTACCTTTCCTGTTGATTACCATGTAAGTCAATGGGCATTCTAATGCTAATTTACATTTTCGACTTCTTCTCCAAAACCGTCATCCAGATTTGCTTCAAACTTGGCTGGGATGTACCTTGGCCACCAGGTTTGTTCCAATGGTCACGTTCCAAAGAATTTTGGATTTTTTTATGATCTTTTTTTCAAAAATCTTCACAAAATTTTAATAGGAACGTTTAACATGGGGATTTCTTGTAATGGTTATAACTTAAATAATTTTATCCAGATCTACTTCAAACTTATTGGGGATGTGCCTTGGGTGGACTTCTACCCAGTTTGTTCAAATGGTCACACTCTATTGATTTTTTTGATTTTTTATGATTTTTTTTTTGTTTGTTCTTTTTTGGGGCAAACCTTAAAAACTCTTCTCCTCTGAAACCGCTCACCCAATTGCTGTGATATCGTACATAGACACTCCCAGGGACACTTAGTTCTCAATTTGTTCATCAGGTGGCGCTGCAATTTTTTTTCTAATTTTTTGTATGGTTTTGCTCTTTTTTCACTTGTTTTCAGAACCGTCACTCAGATTAAGCTGAAATGTGATGGATATGTTCTTGTGGAAGGGTCAAACAAAGTTGTTTACTATTGGCACTGCTTTGGATTCCTGATTTTTAAAGATTCTCTTTTCAATTCGGGTACTTATCGGTCAATGCAGGTTTCCTGTTGATTACTATGTAAGTCAATGGGCATTCTAATGCTAATTCACAGGATAACTGACACAAAATTTACTGTTTACGTGATAACTTGACATCTGTTTGGAGTAAATACTGTTATGCTGCACATGTTAATGTTTCTCTATGAAAGTCATGCTTAGACAGTACATGAATGACCTTGACCTCTTTTCTGGGGCAACAGTGCAACATACATGAATTTTATTTACTAGCAAACACATTTCTGGTCACATTTGATGTACAATCACTGTACACAAATATCCCTACAAATGAGAGCCTACATAGTGTGGCGAGAGCTCTGTTACACAACAGAGACCATGTTTACAAGCCCAGCACAGCAGAGCTGATTAATTTACTCAGACTTGTGCTAACTTGAAACAATTTTGATTACAACGGCCAACATTACGTCAAATAAATTGTACTGCCATAGGCACCAAGGTAGCTCCATCATTTGCCAATCTATTCATGGCAGAGCTGGAGGAAAGCCACTTGTTAAAACACCCGATATCCCCAAAAGTTTGGTGGAGGTACATCGATGATATCTTCTGCATATGGACATATTCAGAAGAAGAGCTGACAAAGTTTGTCACGCATCTAAATTCTTGCCACCCAACCATTAAGTTTGTTTGCAACTATTCCAACACGGAGATCAATTTTCTAGACACTACTGTGAAAATCTATTCTCAATATAGAGCATACATCACCCTCTATGTGAAACCTACTGACACTCACACATACTTGCACTACAGGTCAGCCCACCCCAAACATTCAAAGACAGGGGGACCTTACAGCCAATTACTGCGAATTAAAAGAATTTGTAGTAAAACAGAAGACTTTGAGGAGAACTCAAAGAAAATTCTAAAATACTATGAGAACAGGGACTACCCACCTCAAGTATTAACAGAATCCAAAGAGAAAGTGGACTCACTAGACAGGGCCACTCTTTTGGCACCACGCCAAACTGAAGAGAACAGTAATCAGGAAAACTTTTTCTTCTTTAGTTCTTACAACCCAGTCCTGCCTCCAATAAGGGATATTATCCAACAGAATTGGAGAATGTTAGAGGCTTCAAGAAATGCAGAAGTACTCTCTAACAAAAAGGTCACAATAGGCTTCAAGTGCCCAAAAAATCTGCGCGATATATTGGTGCACTCCAGAAATTATGGATTATCATAAGAGAGAAGCTACCAACCCTGCCATATCAGGCAAAAAACACAGGAACACATGCAATCGCCAAAATTGCAAATACTGTACACGCCTGAACACTACACGCCTATGGAAGTTGTACTGTTCAATAATTCACAAAACCCTGAGTTTTGTGTACAAACCCACAGTTTTGCAATACAAAACCCTGGGTTTTGTACCAAAACCTGGGGTTTTGTAAGCAAAACCCAGAGTTTTGTACGTAAAACCGTGAGTTTTGTAACAATACCCTGAGTTTTGCTTGCAAATCCAAGGGTTTTGTGCACTACCCAGGATAACAGAGCAAATATCAGAATTTTTAAATTTGGTTCAATAATAGACACATAACCCTGGGTTTTGTAGACCAAACCGTGGGTTTTGCTTGCAAAACCCAAGGTTTTACCACAAAACCCAGGGATTTGCACTCAAAACTCTGGGTTTTGTAACAAAACCCAGGGTTTTGCTTTTTTATCCAATCTTTTCACAAAACTCACGGTTTTGTCTCACAACCGTGAGTTCTGTCCTGATAACCCTGGGTTTTGCAGTTGTTTTGTTCAATTATTTGCAAAACCCAGGGTTTTCTGACGTCAGAAATCCCACGGTTTTGAATAATTCGCAAAACCCTGGGATTCGTGACGTCACAAAACCCACGGTTTTGTATTTTAACGTCAAATTGGTCATACGGATGTGCCTACCACTCACAACACGGCTTGCTTTCTGAACTTGCTGTAAACCAATATCACGCTAAGATGGCGGATCTCGGAAAATTTTCATCGATTCGCGACTTAAAATCTCGTGTATTTTATCACTGTGTGCACTTCATGAGCTCATATTTTAGGTACTACAAGAGAAAACATGTAAGATGTATAACGTGTATGTGTTTTTAAGAAATTTAATACATTGAAACTGATTTTCAGTTTCTGGGACCGTGTGACCGGCCCGGGTGACCGGGCTGAAGTTTTCACAGCATAAGGCCTCTGATCTGCCGCATCGTTAAAATCCACCGTACGTTGTGCCGCTGCCTGCAGTAATTGTACGACCGTTGATTACAAAACGACTGCCACATCACATCGTGGTGATAATTATCTCAACATGACTAATTCTTAACTTGTTACATGGTATTCTTTAACTCCACTTTCATTCCCACCATTCAGAATTTTGCATCTCTTTCTGTGTCAGCTCTGGTGAAAGATACTAAAGCTCTTCCGCGGGAGCTCTGCAACTGGAAGGGTGAAAACCCCACCTGTAACGGCATGTCCCTGTACCAGGCACTACCCCCATACAAAGTACCTATTCCCACTACTGAGTTGTGTAAAAGTTTTTTGTTGACAGGCACTGGAAATAACGCCAAGACAGCCTGGCACCTTTTCAAGAAATGTCGAATGGTTCAGTGTACACAAGTATGCTCATAAACAAACACAACAAACCAAAAGCCAGTTAGACATTTTCTGGCGTCACAGTATTGTTCTTTTACCAGAACCAACAACCCCAACATTGAGAAATATCCAAGTCCAAAATTTCTACTCGATTAAATTAATTAATTGAAAATTTTAAAAGCATTTGATAAGAATCGATCCAGCCACCCCTTGACTGACAGTCAAACACGCTAAGCATGTGGCCACGTTAACTTGTAGGGCTAGGTAGCAAGGTTTTCATAGTGGATGGTCGGACCAAGCGGCTTTGCTTACTCCTTCACATCTAGGTCACGCCAGTCGAAGCCAAGATGACCGCAACCAGTAACTGTTGAATATTTCAGACAATAATGGTTGAAGAATGGGACCAAAAACGCTATTTCGACAAAAATTTCCAGGGCTCTATCATATATCGTGCGTTAAATTAATTATTTGCTACGGATAGAATGTTTTACGCAAATTAAAGAGCTCGATGCTGTGCATTCGATAGTCCATGCGGCTCTTCGCGCAGGCGTGTGGATTATTTTGAACACTGGTTGCACAACCTCTCGTCCAATAACTAATACATAACTTATATTCTCATCATGTCGCAAAGAGGTAAACTCTGCGCGTGGTAACCAACAATGATGTTATTGATCACAATAACTGAGCCACTTTATCGTAGTTTGACGCTATTTTTAAGTTGACTAGCCTAGCAAGGCCTACCAAGTAACAGCTGTCATGATTGGTTGGTTACAAAACCCTGGGTATTGCACCTTTTCAAAACCTTGGGATTCGTGATGTCACAAAACCCACGGTTTTGTTCTGTTATTTCAAAGTGTTACAAAACCCACGGTTTTCTGGCTAAACCGAGGGTTTTAGGAACAAAACTATGGGTTTTGTTCAAAAAATAACAAAACCGAGGGTTTTGTGATCAAAACTCGGAGTTTTGCTCTTAAACTGTGGGTTTTGTGCTCAAAACCCAAAGTTTTGCTACAAAACCCACGGTTTCGTATCAAAACCCTGGGTTTTGTTCATGAAACTCACGGTTTTGTACACAAAACCCAGGGTTTTGCCCAAAATGATATCAAAATTCAATAACTGAGCAAAACCCAAGGTTTTGTAACAAAACCCAGGGTTTTGTGATAAAACCTATGGTTTTGTTAGCAAAACTCAGGGTTTTGCTACAAAACCCAGGGTTTTGAAAAGCAAAACCCATGGTTTTGTGAACAAAACTCAGGGTTTTGTGAATTATTGAACAGTACAACTTCCATACACGCCAAGTAACCAGCACAGAAACTAAGAGGACTTATACGGTCCTTAAAGGAGGTTGTTGTGAAAGTTCCAACCTTATTTACCTCCTTACATGCAAAGTTTGTGGAGAACAGTATGTCGGACAGACACAACGTCCACTAAAAGACAGGCTAAGAGAACACTATCGTTACAAAAGTAATAAAGTGGCCACTCAACCCTTGGGCAGATATTTTGGCCAAGAAGGGCATGATGGACTTGACATTGCAGTCCATATACTAGATTACATCCCAACTCCACCGAGATTAGCACGCACCAGAGAACTGCGACTAACTCGTGAGAAACATTGGATGCACCAACTACGCTCGATTGAGCCTTTCGGCCTCAATATCATGGGGAGATGAGCTTTCTTGCTCAGTCTTATGCTAAATTTTTATTGTCTTAGCTCACCTCCCTATGTTATTTCTACTCCATTTTAACACATATAGTGTTAAACCAAGAAAAAAACTGCAAACATTCTTTAAATGGAAACTAAAAGTCGATTTAGTAGCCCTTATCCAGGGCTATTGGAACAATATTGTAATTGTTCTAATTTCATAATGCCTGATTCAATGCACCAGCTGACCCCGGCCAGCTGACAACACCAGCCTTTCCTTATATGGAAAGACTATTCCTTTCAAAAAGAGATCTTTTTGAAATCACGTCATATCAACCAAGATATGAACATCAGGTTACTATTACACGTACACAAATGCACGTTTTTTACTTAGTAACTACGGTAGCCGAATGTAGTATATAAACAGGCGAACGTGTTTTTTTGAACAGTCCCTGATGAGATGCAGAGGCATCGAAACTAGTCGGACAATCACCAAGCCTCCTAACCACCACGGCTACTTGCTTTAGTCGTTTAGCTCATACATGAATTTTACTCTTCATTATAACTTAGGAACTACTTGAACCTTGATGTTGCACATGTTAATGTTCTTCTATAAAGGTCAGATTTACTCAGAACATGGTTGACCTTGCTCCTTTCCCAAGTTCATGGAGCTGCAAGTGTGATGAATGTCAAGATCAGCTGAGCATGGGCTGTTCACACAGCCCTCTTGTTTGGGGTTTACCTCCACCTTTGTGGAAGAGGATAATGGTTTTTACTCTTGATTATGTATGTGTATGTTATAATGAATAGAGACAACAATAATTTTTTTTTTATAAAACTTTTGACATAACAAGAGTTTTGAAATGATTATTACTTGCTGTTATGGATGTTACCCTTAATATGCTTAAAACACAATATTGCCCTTTTCTTGGCTACATTATTTTCACCATAAAACTACCAGGGCTTGAAATATTGTGCAATTTGCATTTGAGTGCTACTCATAGGCTATCTTTTTTCACAATAACTGTAATAAGAACAATTTATTTAACATTCAATCATTAGATGTTATCTTTGACGAATTGACAAAATATTTCCAATATAACATACATCGCATTACATAAGATTTTATATTCATGAAAACTAGACAAGCTTAACATAACTGGCATGCTGGATCTGTTACCTGCACAACAGACTTCACCCTTTTCCACTTTGATTGGGCATTTCTAACATAATTTTAATATCAAAAAGTTGTACTTTCTAGCATTTTCATGTCATAGAATTATCTTTATTATATATACAAGCTATATAGATGTTTAATATATACAGGTTTATATATTTATAGATTATAGCATGGTTTATTGTCGATACGAAGAATATCAACGATCACTGGATGCCCTATATGCAGAAGGAGTTAGTGAAGCGAATGAGTTCTGCCATTTTATATTTAATGCGAGTTCATATTCTTCATATAGACAACAAAATAAACCATGTTATATTAATCTCAGGTTTGTAAAGGCCTACTTCAATAAGTTGTGCCACACCAGATGCCAAATAATCCAGCTGAGATTCAGCAGTCGGGCTGAATATCAGTACTTCTGGTTATAGGTACTCTGCCGAACAGTATTCCTATTATAGCACTTTCTAATGACTTTATTATAGGGCCCATAGTGGTCTGGCCCGGCCATATGATGTTCATACACATGGTTTATAGCACTGAAATTGACCCAAACATGAGATCACTAATACATATATATATATATATATATATATATATATATATATATATATATATATATATATATATATATATATATATATATATATATACATACATGAATAGCTGGGAATTTGGTAGACTGGTATAGTTGCAGTACTATAATATTAAAGATAATTATGTTGTAAAGCCCATGAGTATAAAAAATAAAAGTATATTAATGATTAGTACAAGTACAAGTACAAGACACAAATTTCCATGTAACCTTCTAATCCCAGTTCAACTGAATTCAAATTTTACATGTATCCCATTGAGTTTGCTAATTGAGAGGACTACAGAGCGTTTGCCGGCGTTAGTCGGCGTTTCACAGCGTTTGCCGGCGTTTGCCAGCATTGCAAGGGTGTCAAACGCTGGCAAATGCCGACTAACGCCGGCAAACGCCGAGCCCCAAAAGGCTTAATTGGATTTTGGCGTTTGCCAGTGTTTGTCGGCGTTTGCCAGCGTTAGTCGGCGTTTGCCGACTAACGCTGTGTAACGCCGGGAACCGCCCTGAAACGCCGAAACGCACCCACTAACGCCGAAACAAGTTACCAGTGTATATATATATATATATATATATATATATATATATGTATGTATATATATATATATATATATATATGTATGTATGTATATATATATATATATATATATATATATATATATATATATATATATATGTATACATATATATATATACATACATGAATAGCTGGGAATTTGGTAGACTGGTGTAGTTGCAGTACTACAGATTGCAAAGTTACAAATTGTATGTCTGCTGAGGTACAGGTATGCATGTAGTTACTCAAATTATAGTGTGGGATTTTACCTTGTTGGGTGGTTGAATTATTTGTATAAAAAGCAAATGAAAATATTCCGTAGACTATCCAAGGTCAGAGATAGGAGCAAGTTCCTTAATGTAAGATAATTATAATTTCAATCATTTGTGGTATTCTGATAAAGGTGACATAAAAACATGCACTAGTAGATGAGTTGGTAGCACTGTAGAGAAACTTGTATTCACCTTTCACTTTGCTTTGTTCTTAATTGACATTGACTCAATCAATGATTTATTTATGAAGGCCTCTGTTTGATGTATTGGGTTATAATGTAAATACATAAGTAGGGCCAATAGGCCTACATCAAGATGAATGAATTTCAGTAAACAAGTCACATAAATGTATAAATAATAATAGGATATTGTATGAAATCAGCACATGGCTGGGTCAGAAATTACTTGCAAAATGAAACTAATATTTGTAGCAGTGAATGTAACTGAGGTCATACATATGCATATATGATTTCTTGTTTATCTTCTTCCATTGCAGAAGTATGGGTCACTCAAATGAGCAGTGGCTGTGGATAGATTGCACATAGTGGAATAGAAAAAGACCAGGCAGAATGATGATTGACCTTTATAATAAAAAGTTCATGCAGTGATGGAGTCCACTGAAACTAGATATGGATTTTATGATTTGATCTCCTTTCATCCCATAGATTTATGGGATTCTACCGTGGCATGGGTTGGATACAGATCAAGTTTATATGTAAATTTAGGCTAGCATTGATGACTACAAGATCACAAAAGGCAGTATAAAGGAAGGAGAGGGGCCAACTGTTTGTTTGATACAAAGTACCTACAACCATGCATGCAGTAATATGAAACTTGATATGAGTTGTGTAATTTGATCCCCTTCATGATCTTAATTTATATAAGGCTGATCCCTCTGCTTGGCATACGAAGAGTGGAAGTATTAATGCAAATATCAGCGGATGAAAATCTTAAAAATTGATAAGGAAACAGGCAAAATTTTGTAACAACACTTTTATACCAGATTAATGTGAGCTCAGAATTAAAAAAAAAAAAAACAACCTTAAGTGTGTACTGTGTCCATTCCAATTGCTGCACATGCCCTAATAGAAGCACCACCGCCCCCTACTTTTTAATCTTGGGGGTTTTATTGAAAATTCAGTATTTTTCAATATTTTTAAAAGTTAACTGCTTCTGATGAAGAAGCTAGGGGGTTGATTATTATTTTATTCTATATGGGTTGGATTCCCTAATAAGTGTTGCTTGTAGTATTGTAAATTAAGACATAACATTATCACAAAATTCAGCAAAAACCATGTCTGCTCCGTGAAATCGTTGCATTAGCACAGCATGCTACTATTGGAATGAATACAGTGTGTGTGTGTAAGTGTTTTTTTAAATCATAATTATGGTCTAAAAAACATAATCGTGTACTCTATGTCAAAAACCTGTCCCCTGTTATAGATTGGGAATCCAGGGATCAAACCTGAAGGTTGTGCACAGCATTGTTGCTTAAGAGTGACACATTGCACCTCAGAGTATTTTACAAACATGAGCAACAATGCCACATCTTCAGTATACATGTACATGTAGTCCTCCCCCCCCCCCCCCCCCCCAAAATACAACTGTCCAAACTCTCTATGCTCCAAAGCTGTTGTTCCAATCACTGTCACTATAAATGAATAACATATCACATAAAATTCAAAATTTAGAAAGTCCCGGGCTTCAACAGCCAAATAAATTTATAAACACGTCAGAGTTTGCCATACATGTGGGCTTAATTAATCATGTATGTGGGTGGATACCAGTTACACTATTTCTTTTGCTATCAGGAAGGAAGAAATGGTGTTGATCAGCTTTATGGCAACAGATCATCTCCCATTAGTGGTCTATTAATGATATATGGTGGGGCACTTCAAAATATCTGCATTTTGCATGTCCAAACTGCTCTGTGATGAAGTTCTGATTTCCTGTGCTTAATTCTATTTAAGCACAGAGATTCTTTTGTTTGCACAAACTTGGAATTGAAATATATAGATTACTGTAGGGTATACACTCTGTAAAAATCAGTAAACCAAGATATTGGAATTGATAAATGTGATATGTATGGCCATATTCAATTAAATTATATGAGAAGATAATAAAAGGTGCCCAGGAAGCTGATATCTTAAGGTATTGTGTGAAGGCCATCTTGTACCTGCTAAGGACAATTACCAAGTTATCAATAACATGAGAGTATCTCAAAGCATTATATTTGCATGTACTGTACATTGTATTTATTTGCCTATATATAGCTGGTCATTTGTAGGCGGTGTAACCACCTTTTACCCCAACTTCTCCTTTGCTAGTTTCAAATAGGAAACAATGACCACCAGATCTTTCATCCCATTCAGTGAAACTTAACTGTTAAAGTAGGGCACACAAATGGAGAATCAATGGAAATGCATGTGATCGCTTGCCTCAGTTTCAGTCATTGCAACATTTTACTATTTTGGTAAAGGCTGTCACATCACACCACTGCCCCAATACACTTATCAAGATGACCACAGGTCATCTAGCGATCTGGGTACAATGAGTGTCACAGTTGTGACACCCATTTGTACCTCTGGTACATTGCAAACAGGGTTAGTATGACAACTGTGTCAATTCTGACTCTATTGTCCCATCATACAGTTAAGACTGAGGATGTGAAACATACACCTTGACATTACTTATGTGTATGTTACGCCCAACTATATATGGCATGCATATGTATACATGTATACAGTTCTGCTCATCTAAAAGTTAACAGTTCTACGCAAATTGCGAATAGCCAACGCATTAGAGGTGCGTTGATATTATTTTCTGTGTGTACACACTGTGGAGAAGCTGCGTACAGACTGCATGGACAGCGAGTTGACAGTTTGAAGAATAGTTTATCTACATGTATAACATCTTGCATAACCCACATCAGCTTGTTTATGCTGTCAGCGTGTAAAACTGAATATATATGCATGGAGACATCTTACAGTCAAGGCTGTTGGTATCAGTCATTAATGTACAATGTATATCAAACAAAGTGGTTTTTTTGTATGTAATGACAGGTTATTCTTTCCGAAAAAAATAGATAGGCAATGCAGAAACATTTAGTTGTCAGTCAGTCACATCTTGGTTATAAATAAGCACATACATGTACTTATAATTTATTTTCTGTATTTGATCCGATTAGCGTACTGGTCACTAAAAATTTCTGAATGAAAATAAGCCATAGGCTAATCATTGAATCATTGAAGAACTTGGGCCCCCCCCCCCCCATATATATATATATATAATATTATATATGTATTCGCATACGCTTCAGTTGATGCAAAATGCCGCATTACAGTGGTCACTGCACCATCTATAATGTTGCCTATGAATGCAAAAAATCTGTGGATCACTCACTAGTAACTTGTTTCGGCGTTAGTGGGTGCGTTTCAGCGTTTCAGGGGGGTTCCTGGCGTTACAGAGTGTTTGCCAGCGTTAGCCGGCGTTAGTCGGTGTTTCACAGCATTTGCCGGCGTTAAAAGGGTGTCAAACGCTGGCAAACGCCAACTAATGCTGGCAAACGCCGACTAACGCCGGCAAACGCCGAGCCCCAAAAGGCTTAATTGGATTTTGGCGTTTGCCAGCGTTAGTCGGCATTTGCCAGCGTTAGTCGGCGTTTGCCGGCGTTTGTAACGCCGGCAAACGCCCTCTCACGCCGGCAAACGCTGTGTAAAGCCGGGAACCGCCCTGAAACGCCAAAATGCACCCACTAACGCCGAAACAAGTTACTAGTGACTCTATCTTACAATTTATTAGGCTCCAGCCTAGACCTAATAATTACACAAAATGTAGAAGGCTTTACAAGCATGCATATAAATGCTTGTACTGTGTAGTATACAGGTATATGCTTGGCAGGCCAATGAAATTTAGCAACATCCATATAAAGGCCTGCAATAAAGAACACATGTAAGTTTACTGTCTTACCTGCTTGAGTACTTTTGAAATATAGGCCTACATCCACTTTAATTCACGGCCTATCGATTAAATAAGGAAAAAGTCTGATTATTTTGAGAGAAATTTACAGAGTAGATGGTTGGCAGAACTCACGAAAGGAAATGGAAACTTTACCTACATGTACATCTGGGTATATGCACAGCCTTACCTTACACCTGCCTCTGATGAGAGCCGTGTCGAAACCGGCTCTGCATTTTAGGAGAGGAAAACTGTTATGTTTGACCTTGCCCTCTTCATGTTTGCTTTAACTGTTTAACCTAACTATAATGTATGACTGCTTTTGTGGTCTTACTCAATTAAAGGGTAAAGAAAATTGCATAGTATATGTGCACATATACCCCCCTAAAAGCAGGAAACTTGGTTACAGAAAACTATATGTCTAAACGTTGCTTTTAAACTCTAAAACAAAAGGCTTTGTACAGTAAAGCATGCTGCATTGTATATGTTATGATTAGGGGTCTAACTATACTTCTGGGAAGAATTGGACATTCAACTATGCCTGCTGCAAGAAGGCTTGGCAGGTTTAGTCCATGCCTGAGGAAGGAGAGGAGTTGAATATCTAATCCTCCCCAGAAGTTGTGAAATCCCATTTTGTCCCAGTTTCCGAAAAACATAGTAATGTGAGAGAAAAACATTCAAAACTGATCAATATAAATGTGGAAAATGCTTCAAGTGACAGACCTATCTCCCTTTTTAACAGAAATCAGCTTTGCCACTTGGGGAGTCACACAGAGCGTGTGGCATGTGTCGTGCTAACAGTAGACTTTACGTTGTGCTTCCTTTATGAATTAAAGCAAGGTCAATGAAACACAATGTCCTGGCTGATGATGTAACAAACCAACAATGTCAATGAACGTGAGGGCTTAGTTGGTGGGATTTGTTACAAATTTATGCCCAGGAAAACAGACAAATTTGCCTTACATGTGCATGTGACTGGGATAGAATTATAAGAAATATGCCATTGATAACCATGCAAGTGCTTTAAAACTGAAAGAAGCACCACATGAACTACATGAAGGACATTGCTGGACAAGCACAGGAGAAAACCCCATAAACAGGCTGCTCCTCTACATGTATATGGAAGTTGTACTGTTCAATAATTCACAAAAGCCAGGATTTTGTCCCAAAACCGTGGGTTTTGCTCACAAAACCCAGAGTTTTTAAACAAAAACTAGGGCATTCCATGTTTTGTAACAATACCCAAATTTTGCTTGCAAATTTCAGAGTTTTGTAAACTACCCAGGATACAAATAAAAATCATAACTTTTAAATTTTCAGTAATACATGTATGCACAAAACCCTAGGTTTTATTAAAAAACCCAGGGTTTGTGGACCAAACCTTGGGTTTGTTCGCAAAGCCAAAAGGTTTGTATCAAAACCCAGGGATTTGTGCACAAAACTCTGGGTTTTGTAACAAAACCCAGGGTTTTGCTTTGTTATCCAATCTTTTCACAAAACTCAGTTTTGTTTCAAAACCCAGAGTTTTGGCATGATATAGTCCTAGTGGATGTTGCAGTTGTTTTGTTCAATAATTAAAAATTAAATTAATTAAAACGGGGATTTGTGACATCACAAGTCCTGCGGTTTCTAATAATTTGCAAAACCCTTGGAATTGTGACAACTGAAAAAAACACACTTTTGTTATTTACCGCCAAGTTTGTCATATGGATCGATACACCAACCACTCACAACACAGCTCTCACTATGTGATTCAATGGATGCTTAAATTGGATAACACAAACAAAAAAAAAAATTGATAACAGTAAAATACTCACTTTTCCAAAGTTTGGTAATTCTGCATTTTACCCCACACTGTCCAACTTGCTGTGAAAAAAGACCATGCCAAGATGGTGGATCCCGGACCACTTTCATCGATTCACAACCTAAATGTCATGTTTTTTGACTGTGTACACTTCATGAGCTCATATTTCAGGTACTTAGAGGTTATTCCATGGCTAAATCAGTATCCTACTCAGTACAGTTCCCCTGAGAGCCTGTATACGAGGACAGAGCTCGAGAGGGAACTGTACAGGGTAGGAGACTGATTAAGCCATGAAATGATCTTTGTATCCTAAATGTATCAACCATGATTAGACGAAAAAGGCCAGTGCAGCTTTTCCTGGGATTGTGCAAGATGCTACATACCAGCCTTGTAGCTAAAACATACAATTTCTAGCTCATAATTTTGTGTGAGAAAAACCTACCTCCCCTTCAGGAAGAAATAGGCCCGCACAACTCTCCTGTCAGGTCATGCATCCTGTGGGGCATGCACCCTTGCAACATGAGTGACGTCTTGGCGCATAACGTCATTAGAGTCACTGTTTGCGCAAATGTAGAACGTGAGGGAGATACTGACTTTCAATGTTATATTAATGGGGTGATTGTATTTCCCTTGGAAAGATACTGGTTGTTGCTAGTGTAACATTATCCATGTGTTCCAATTGGACAGTTTCAGTATCCTCCCTTATTTTGGTGTCGGTAAGTCCCCGAAAAGACACTGTATGCTACAGGACTAAAATTGCAGTATGCGGGCAGTTCTAGCACTATATTTAGGATACTACAACAGAAAATATGAGATGTATACCGTATGTGTCTTTTTAAAAAATTTAATAGATTAAGACTGATTTTCTGCAGGGACTGTATGCCCAGCCTGGAGGGTTAGCAGTGTAAGGCTGGCTCTGATCTGCCGTGTAGTCCCAGAGCCTACCATATGATGTGCAGCTACCTGCAGTGATGTGAACGTTTATTACAAATGACTGACACATCACATTGTGGTGATAACTATCTCAACATGACTCAGTCCATAAATTTTTACATGGTATTCTTTAACTCCACTTTCATTCCCACCATTCAGAATTTTTGCATCTTGTGAAATATACTTTTTAAGCTCTCCAAGGGTGAAAATCCCGTCTGTGATTGCATGTCCCTGTGGCTGCCATTTTAAATTTTTTGCTTACGTTGACAATTTGTCTCAGGGAACAATTCGCTCCCCCCTCCCCCCATTCAAACTACCATTTCTTATAGTACTGAGTTGTGATTTACATGTTTTTTGTTGACAGGCACTGCAAATCATGCAAGATTGCCTGGCATCTTGTCAAGAACTGTTGAATGCTCTGGGCTTCATTCAGTGTACCAGCACGACTAGGTCAGTTTGGGAGAATCACAGTACACCAGTTGATATATGGACACAACACAACTAAAAGCAATTATTATTTTCTGACTTCACTGTATTTTTCTTGCAGGGCACTTATTACAAGTGTTTAACATTTCAGTGAATAACACTGGATTATTCAGACAATTACTGTGGAATATTTAGACAATAACTGTGCAATGTATAGATTAGTACTTTAACATGGAGAAATTTCAAGTCCAGAATTGCTACTCAATTAAAAACAAAAGAAGTATTTGGGTAGATCGATCCCAAAGACCTTGTCCAACATGCTATCCATGTGGCCATATATGCATGAAGCATGTGTGGTTTCAGCTAGATTTCTGTCTTCTGTATTTCGTAGTGGTCATCCCTCATGGCTTTGTCTACTTCTTCACAGAGGTCATGCCAGTCAAGTCAATGGCCATAAACAAGAACTGTGAAATATTTTTAGACAATAATGGTTGAAAAATCGGACTGAAAATGCTATTTAGATCCTCAAAATTTCTGGGACTTCATCATATATTGTGCGATAGATTAATCATTTGCAACTGATCAAATGTTTCAAGCAAGTTAAAGAACTAAAGGCTATACATTCATTGAATAATCCACGCAGAGCTTCGCACCTTGTGGATTATTTCCCTGAATGCACACCTTGTTGTTCTTTAATACATATTTATCTGCGTCTTGTCATACAGAACTTAAGACTTTGTACATGGCAACCAATAATGATGTTAATAATCATACACAGTGAACCACATGTAGTTTGGCGCTGTTTTAAAGTTGAGTAGAATGGGCCTACCAAGTAACAGCTGTTATGATTGGTTGGTTACAAAACCCTGGGTATTGCACTTTTTCAAAACCTCAGGATTTGTGACGTCACAAAACCCAAAGTTTTGCAATCTCACAAAACCCAGGGTTTTGTTCTGTTGTTTCAGAACTTACAAAACCCAAAGTTTTGTAGCAAACCAATTTCTAGCAAAACCCAGGGTTTTGTCCAAAATCATATCAAAATTCAATAACTGAGCAAAACCCTGGGTTTTGCTAAAGAAACCTGGGGTTTGGGGAAAAAACCTATGGTTTTGTTAGCAAAACGCAGGGTTTTGTGAATTATTGAAGACATTTCAATGTGGTTGTAAACTAAAAGGACTAGATTGTAATCTCACTGTCTGCATTCACTAGCATGTAACATGTCCAGGTGGATCAAGTTGAATTTCCTTCTATTCACATCAACTTCAAAAAATATTATTTAGCTGTACATGTACATGTATTTAAGCAATGCTTCAGGTGCCCTTGTGACCTGTCCTGCAAGGAAAAGGTCAGCTACAAGTGGAACATGCTCTCCTCCCCCCCCCCCCAAAAAAAAAGGACTTGAAGGATTTTGATGCTGGAATGAAAAACTTGAATATGTACAGTCTGTATATGTACTTAGAGCTACAAATATACTAAAAGCTTTCACTAGTGTGTGAAAAGAGATCACCATAACTACAGCTAGATGATACTTTAAGCCCAAGCTATCATAATGATGCACCAAAAAGGTAGTGTCTGTGTGTCTGTCTGTGATTTTAAACTAACCATGTCAAGATGTGGCTTTTTTAAGCACGCAAGACTGATAATTTCATTGGAAATGCTACAATTGGCCTTCTGAGTTGTGGAATCAAAAGAGATAAAATTAATTGTATCCATGAGAAATAAATGTCATTGTTTCACTGACTAGTCTATAAGGAATTCCATTTTGTGTCCATGAATATCACATCAAGATATTACTGAGACTAAATATATATTGATTTGTACTAAGGACAGGTAAGACACCAAAAATAAATCCCACTTAAATTAATCCTAGCTCAAAATGTATTTGTGTTAGGATAAAATATCATATATGTCTGTACTCGTCATACTCCAAAGAATTTATATGTCCGGTATTTGGGTGTCTGTGATGTTAATTGTTGAATAAACAAGTGAAAGTTGACCGCAAAGCATCCACCCCATAAATGTCAATATAAGTCACTAATTATTTGTGATAAAATCATAATTACACTTGGAGCTTAATCCTAGCATATTGGCAACAAAAAACGATCCTGCGATTTTTTATGTTTGGTTTCGTTTTTCTGCTATCCATCCTCAAAGTTTGACATTTCAATTTTCCCTTTAATTTTTAGGATGTTCATTTTCTTCATTTCATAGAAAAAGAATGAAGCAAAATTTAGAAAATCGATGAATCTTTTTTGCAGTTCAGACATTACAGAATCAAAAGCCGTTAACCGGATTAAATTTCGCCCAGCCATATTCTTGGAATAACCATTCTTAGGTGGGGCTCTCGTCCTATTATCCTTTCTCAGAAAATAAGCTTCAAAGGCCTTTGATGTTGATCATTTGCCTCTGAAACAATGCCATTTGCTCAAGTTGAGCTGATATTGGTACAAAACGTAGTAAACATCGTCCCTGAACATTTGGAGAGGTTGTCAATCAATTCTTGGCCAATCACATGAATAAAAGAGCCTTTGAAGTACGGAAAACATTCAGCGATCTGTCAAACGGCGACAGCGACAGTCTGGTTTCAAAGTGTGAGGTCATGGAGGCGGCCCTTCTGGCCCCGTGACCTCAAGCCTGGCAACGAAAGTTGTGTTGCCTTGCTTTGGTGGGGCGGCCTGCGGCCGCTCGTGGTCAGTGTACGGATGGAGGGTTTGGTCTTCTGCCCCCTACCTCTTCATCACGTTTTTAGGGATAGTGTTTTATTGTATTTACTCGTCTCCTATCTGTATACTTTATGTAGTTAGCTTGTTAGACTTGTCTTTACACTTTACTTAGTTAGCTTGTCATTATTTTGCAGTTGTTTTCTCAATGAGTTTCATTTCTCTTTCCAACCTGAGCTTTGTAACGCTATTTTGTGTGTTTTCTCTGCTGTTCACATTTTATGCTTATTTCGATGTGATTATTTGTACTTTTATTTCCTCATCCCTGGGTTCCGATAAAATATTATTATGTACCTGGGTATTGTTGATTAGGGTGTCAGTTTTTTTCCCCGCCTGTCTTTGGTGTGAAGGACCACTGGGGTAATCCATTGCGGCACGGCCTTGAAGTTTGAAGGGACATCGTCTGCCGATTCCCGCTCCTCTGGAACATTTAAATGGCTCCCTTCATCAGAACGCAAAACAAGCAAGATAACTATAAAGTAAACCACTAAGGCTATGATATGTTAGCATGTTTGCATCTTTTCCCTGCCCACAAACATACTTTCGGCATGCTGCCATATTTCGCATTGCCGCCCTGATACCACTCTCCTTTTGCCATGGGCTGTTGCTACCTGCAGCCACGTGACAGGCTGTTAAGTATGATTGACGGGTGGCATTGTTCCATTTGGCAGCTGAAAATCAAAAGAATGACACATGGACGTTCCGATGTCCACATGCCTGTGTGGTTTTTGGCATTTTTCTCATATTTCTACTTTAATTAAAAGCTAGAAATTTTGACAACTAATAGAAAGGACATTCATCTTGTAAAAACCGTTAAAATTTCAAAATCGGCCATGCAAAGGTTTTTGGTGTCTTAACCGTCCTTAATATGGACAATAAAGTTCCTGAGATTCTCCAGAGCGTCAATATCAAAGAATGTATAATTTGTATCTTTCTATTCTGGAATCAGAAATTACAAAGGGACTGCTTCCCGGCTCACAATAGGAAGACATATGGTGCTGTAGTGATGCATTAGCATTTGGAACCAGATTGGGAAGTGAAAGTGTATTTCTGCCAAAATTGCCCGTTCAATATTCTTCTTGTAATCTGGCACCACCACATGTGTTCACTTACCTGGGATAACCATGCAGACCGCCTTTCTTTCCTGAAAAGAAAAAATACGGACTTGAGTGTGAATTTTGAAAGTTTAGTATGAGTTAAATTTTGTGAAAGTGTGCCAATTGCCTTTAAAACAATTATGACATTACGGTGGTCCCCCTCTTATAAGGCCACCTGACAGGCACTAGAAAAGTGGCCTTATAAGAGGGGTGGCCTCTCTTGAGGGGTAAAATACAACGAAAATGTCACACTTTCTGCATGGGGAAGTAGCCTTTGTAGAGGGGGTGGCCTCTCTTCGGGGGGGGGGCCTTATAAGAGGGGGACCACTGTATTGTTTTTTATGCTGTCCTGTTTGCTTTGTAAAATTAATATTGTCATTAATTTTGGCCAAATAATGGTTTCTTGAACTGCAATGTTGATGTAGGGTCATGAGCCTGTGTTGTTATGCTGTAAAATATAACAGGCATGAACAGTAAAGAATGTACTTTTTCATGCAAGTTGTAATCTGTACATGTTTAACAAAATACATGTACATGAATTTTCCATACAAATACATGTAATACAGTAGTACCTGCTGTATTTTAAGACCACACCCTAGTGCCAGACAGAAGCGGTCACATATGACAGGTGGTCTTTAATTACAGGTAAAACTGCTCAGCCAATTGCTTTCAAATTGCATAGGGACACTTCTGGGGACCCCTAGACCTGAATTTTCAACAGATGGTACTAAAATTTTCTTGTATTTTTTAAAGGTATTTTTGTGTTTTTGCCATTTGCAACACCATCTCCAAAAGCGTCTCTCAGATTATGCTGGAACTTAACAGAAACCTTCCATGTGGAGAGGCCAAACATATCTCTTCAGTAGTTGGCAAAACTAGGAATCTGATTTTAAACAAATTTGTCAATTGAGGTACTTATCAGTTAATGCATATATTCCTATTGACTACTATGTAAGTGTATGGAGATTGCAAAACGGTAATTTACATTTTCTTCAACATCTTCTCCAAAACCAATGGCCAGCTTCATTGCAATACCTTTTGTCCAAATAAGCTAGTACTGTGAGCTACCGCTGCAACACAGCGATCACACCCCAACTCTCTACTTGGCAACTGGCCTTTCTCTGTTGCTGGGTAGGTTACTCGATCCTCGGCCGTCTCACATGGTTCTGCCATCGGTTTGTTGTGCATTGTTTTTCTGCAATTGTCCAGTTGTTATAGGGAAATAAATGTGGCCACTGGTGTCGGACCTTTACCCCCATCAAAATGTCTTGAACAAATTCTGTCAAAATTGCCTGCTTCATAATCTTCTGGTCTTCCCACCACACTCAATCACTCCCATTGTTTTTGTATTTCTTTCTCTGGAGGAAAACCATGGAAAGCTATGCCTTGCATCCTGGGGTAGTTATCCAATTTACCCAGTGTTCTTGTGCCTGACTTACAGTCAGGAACTTGAGAATTGTAGACTGTCATTGTAGCTTGTGAATACTTCAGTCGTACGTTGGGAAATAACGATCAACTTTGGCGATGTCTTTTCCCTGTACTTTAACTATGGTGCAATATGGCTGCTATATTGAAACGATCTAACCTGCCGCAAGATGCACCGGAAAATGACCCTGACGCCATAGTGGCTACCGGCAGTACTATCTATTTTGGACCTTAGGTATTGGGATGTACTTTGGGTGGGTCTGTGCCAAGTGTTTCTAATGGTCACGTTTTGGTGATTTTTGGATTTTCAATGAATTTTAAATTTAAATGTTTTTCATTTTTCTGCTGACTGAGCAGATTTCACATATTGGCTTATGTCTTCCTAATGGCTTGTCCTAGGCCCATGGTCACTATTAAACATTAATAAAAAAGTACACATGGGCTTTCGTTGCTATAGTTTTGACCCTGAGTAACCTTGAAAGGTCAAACTGGAGTTCAAACTGGTTATATTGACTTTTATCTTGGTAATAGTGGATCCTAGACCAATAGTAACCATAAAACATAAACAGGAAAGTACCTGTGGGCTTTCATTTGGTGCGGTTAATTGTGACCTTGAGTGACATTGAAATGTCAAACTGGAGGTCAAAGTGATATACTGTCTCATATGTTGGTGATGGTGGATCCCAGATCCACTATTAAACGTTAATAGGAAAGTGCCCATATGATTCCATTTGTTGTATTTTGTTGGACCTTGAGTGACCTTGAAAGTTCAAACTGGAGGTCATGCTGACACATTGGCTGTTGGGCTTCACTCTTTGGGCTGTAACTCTATTGTCCTTGGACTTAATAGATCATCACCATCATTGTCAGCTGAGCACAGGACCATCATGATCCTCTTGTTTTGGACATGAATTAAAGTCCATTTTGTCTGGTTGACTTCTCAAATGGGCTTTGGTGACCCAAACACACATTGAGATACAGAATGGTGGCTAGTTGCACCAGATAGCATGGCAAAGGTGGTAAATGATCTGCTCCATTATCTTGCATCTCCATTCTCCATGTGTCATGATGGAGGCCAATTTTCCCTTAGAATTTTGATGTGCACAACTGTTCAGTGCAGCAGATGCAACTGGCCAGACGTATTATATTGTATTGAAGGGGTTGGCAGTGGAACATCTGTGGTCACAGTGAGATATATCTCTCAAAATCACATGCGACATTGATAAATTCTTGTCATTATAACCACCCGAATCAAGCCACATACTCTGTCAAATTCCCCTCTTGAATTATCGAGCAGACCAGTAAGGTTGGAAGGCTGGTGGAAACTGATTTGTAATGTCAAGCCAGTGGGTCAATTACTGGATGTATTAGTACTCTGCCATAGAACAATAAGTATAATTACATTTGTTGGGCATGTGACCCAGGCAAGGCAGACTCTATTGTGAATCGTGCAACCCTTCTGAGGTTGCTGGATGTAAATCGCCCATTCAACTCTGTAACTGTAGCTATTTTGAGACTGATCATGTACTAACTTGCTCATTTTCCTGACTGCTGTGTATTGAAGACTGAGAAATTCACTTACAAGAAGTGACTTTTTGTTAGTGGCTCTCTGTGGGCTACTTCATGGGCAAGTAGAAAGTCTAAAGCATGCAAGAGTCTGACAAAGCTAATGAGCAATGTTTCATGATCTAAACCATTTTCTCATTATTGGTGACAGATGGAGTGCTGGCCTCAAGTCAGATGCAGGTAGAACAGTGCACATGAACTCACAACAGAATGTTGTGCACGTCTTGTTGTGCAAAACTTACCTTAAGTGGCCAAGTCTCTAAAGAATCGAAATGTCTGCCTGAGCAACATAAACTTCAACCTTAATTCAGATGAAGTGGAAACTACAAATTGTATACATGTGCATGTAGCACATGCAAAGTATTTACACCCAGAAGTGTGCTATCAGTGTCAAAGATTTCAAATCTACATATACATGTGTCATAATGGTGCTTTACTTGGATATACTGAATCTGTTATGGGACACAGAAGAGAAGACCAAGGGTTGTTTCTTAAAACAATGTAAATTAAAGAAGAGAACTCTGCCTCTTGTATACATGTATATTGTAAAGCTGTGGGTCAAATGTTTAAAATAGATACAAAGAAGTGATTCCCGACACCTTTTTATTTTACAAACTGTGCAGTGATAAAGATCTGGCAATGTTAGCGCTTAGAGTGTGCAAGACCACCTATTCTTGCAATGTTAATTTACCCATGTCTAAAATCCAACCATGCCTGGTTATTTGCAGCCCGCTTTCTATGCATAGTGATCAAGCGGTTTGGTCGCTTGTAAACAAACATGGCTTGGCCTTTTCATAATTTTACAGGCCAGGATATCATAACTTGTTATAGGAAAAGTGTGCTGCAGGTAGAAATAGGCCTAGATTGTACAAGTCACACTTAATTGGTCTACCAGTTCTTCAGCTGTTAGTTAGGCTATGGATAAGACAGTTGTGATGTTGCCACTTCACTAATTTCTGTATTCTTGTATGATCTTCTGCACTTTTTTTTGACAAAGCAGTGGCTTGTTTGTGTCATTTATACTACAAATAGGCCTATTTAGGCATCAAAAAGAAAAGTGTCCTGAAAAAATGAGGTTTTACCATGTTTGTTCACACTGAGCCCCTCAATCATTATACCAGGGTCGCCAGTCTGAGGCATCGTCTGTGCCCTCCTGACTTCAGACACTGACTGTTTGGCTTAGACTTCCTGCCCGGGCATAATGAGGGGCCCATCATCAACAAACGTGAAGACATGGACTATTTGGCTTAGACTGCCAACCCAGGTGTAATGAGTAGCCCATAGTCAACCAGGGTATCAAACCCCTAAATTATTCCTCATGAATTTAGAAGTCAGGACTCTCTTGTGAATTACCATTGATTGCAGTGTATACTCCATAGCACGATGCAAGTTACTTGATAAGATAAGAAATGAATAATTTCTTAAGGGATTGATCCAATAGGTGACAAATTGCAACAGGCAAATAGCACAGTGGACGCTTTGATATTGGGAATGTCCATAAGAATTTTTGAGTGGGGATCCCGAAATTTTGACTCTAACCTTATTACACTATATATTTTTGTTTTGGAGTTAATTATTGTGGACAGTGTATCTTATTTGCAAAAAGTTTGAAAAGCACTCTGATTTCTTATTTATTTCATAATAATGTGCCAAGTTATTCATGATGAAGGATGGATTAAATGAATTATTCATATTATGTGTACTTGTATAGACCTCATATCTGAAGAAAATAATGTTGATCAGAACATGAATATAGCAACACTATTCATTTTGAGAGTATGGCATGTGTCGAAATAAATTTTTAACTTCACATTTTTCTTCCCTTTGGGGGGGGGCAGAGGTGTTGAAGAGGCGGGGGGGGGGGGGGTAGGGTTAAGCTAAATTTATATTACCATATCAATACCGGCAAAAGAAGGGGTCTCTGTACTGCAGTAGTGATCTAGGATTATGTAAACCACCTATAGCAATAAAAATTAACAGCAAGTACTTTGATGGTGTCATCTGCTGCTTTTTATGTTTCCCTGCGTAACGAGGGGGGGGGGGCATCTTGTTTTTGTGCGTCAGTTTCTTTCGCTTCTTCTTGTTCTTCTTCAAGACATGCTGCGAGCGCCATAACTCGAAAAGATTTTAATATTTGTGAATATGTTCCTATATGAGACCTTGCTTGGGATTGCAAAATAATAACCTTGACTTATTTTTCAAGGTTACATGGGCATTTCATATAAAATCAATGTGAAAACAATAACTCCACCAGGATTTGACTTATAGGAAGTTGAAAGTGTACATGATTATGTACCATAATACAAAGCTAGGTTGAGATTGTAAGTGGGTACCTTGACCATTTTTCAAGTTCATGACCACTTTTGAAAAGTCATTGCAGACACACTTGAAAAGGATTTGACTGAGGAGGTTGAAATTTTGTGCAATTTTATTTTTTAAGATGTTTATAAGGCCTGGCATGTGTTGCAGATGTTTGATCTTGACCTATTTTTCAAGGTCAGAACCACTTCCTTGTTCCGAGTGTGATAACTCAAGAAAGATTTGACTTGGGAACTTGAAATTTTTTTGTGAATATGTTCCTATAAAAGACCGTGCTTGAGAGTGCAAATTGGTAACCTCCACCTAATTTTCAAGGTCACATGGGCATTCCATCTAAAATTGATGTGGATGCAATAACTCTGTAAGGATTTGACTTAGGAGGTTGAGATGTAGCACGATTATATGTAGTAAAAGCTAGGTTGGAATTATAAAGGGGGGACCTTGAGCTGTTTTCAAGGTCACATGACCACTTTTTAAAAATCATTGTAGATGCACTTGAGAAGGTTTGGACTTGGGAGTTTGTAATTTTGTGTTATTATGTTTTTATAAGACTTTTATACGACCTTCCTTGCAAATGCAGATGTTTGACCTTGACCTATTTTTCCAGGTCACAAGCACTTCCTTGAAGTTGCAGAAGCGATAAGGCAGGAAAGACTTTTAAAGGTAGCAGCGTCAAATTGTGTGATTGTGTATCTGTATAAGAGCTAGGTTAAAATTGTAGATGGGAAGAGATTGACCTATTTTTCAAGGTTACATGGGTATGTCCCTGAAAATAATTGCAGATGTGATAACTCCAGAAGAATTTGACTTTAAGAGGTTGAAATTTTGTATGATTATGTACAAGCATATAATAAGAACTATAGGTCAAGCAGGGGGACATATTGTTTTTGCATCCATTTCATCTGCTTCTTCTTGTTCAACACATTGTTGTGAATGCAATAACTCAAGAAAGATTTGATTTGGGAAGTTGAATTTTTGGTGAAAATGTTCCTATATAAGACCTTGCTTGGGATTGGAAATTGGTGACGTTGAGCAATTTTTCTGGGTCACGTGGGCATTTCATCGAAAATTGACACGGACACGATAACTCCACAAAGATTCCCATTACCGTCCACACTGCCAGGGCACATGGGGAGATACTTGATTTTCTTTTATAGGCCTGTTGTAGTTTACCATTGAGAGTAATGTGCCATCAGTCAACAACTTTCCTCAGCACACTGGGTGTGTTGCTTCCAGAGTGTGAAAAAGTGCTGAGAAGTTCCAGGAATTTAAATTTAACTTGTACATTTCATCTTATGTTGTCCCAAAATTGTCAGTTGTATATATACTGTTGACCAGACTAGCCATATAGCAGTCCAAGGGCACAAAGGTCGAGTGACATTGGGACAGGGGTTAAGTGCTGTAATACATATATTTCAGTTCCTAAGAAACTGGGTTATGGACCTGAATAATCTGACATAGCGCATGCAGTAGGATTGATATTTGTGAATTCATGTGAGTAATGGATGTCAGTGAACTTTCATAAAGACAGAAATTTTGTTTCCATTATTGACTGCTTGCATTCATTGGGTAGGTTGGAGGTCATACGTGTTTCCATCTTTCAGCTGTGCCAGCTTGATAGATTTGGGAATGAAATCCCGGGGATCTTGCCATGGACATGGCATGTCTTCTCTTGTTAGAGTATGTCCCCTGATAAAGGAAGTCTGCTGAAAAGCAGACAAGCATGCATACTCTTAAAGATTTATATGGTTATGGGGTGTCCATCCACATTGTCCATCAAGAAATCAGTCAAATTATGGTTTACACTGTCTGGGCTGGTGGTAGAAATTTATCGTTTTAGCCAGTCTGGCTAACTTAGCTGAAAACTTATCGGCCAGACTGAGACTTAGCCAAATTAAATTTTGTCGATACTGCTTGGAGCCAGCTCTAAGAATATTATTGCACAAGCCATATTTTGCTTTAAAAATGGATAATATTTTATTTTGCCACAAACAACCAGATTAAGGTATAATGATCATTTTCTAATAAATTGTGAGCATGTAGCCACATTTTATGTGCAACATCTTTTAGCCAGTTTGGCTAATTGATGACAAAAACTATAATCCAGTTCACACCTTCTTAGCCAGTGGCTACCTGGCTAAGGCTTAGCGCTAGCCCAGTTTGTCTTATTTCAAACAGTCACGAAAAGAATTATCTGGTGTGTGTGGTTGATTGAGATAAAGATGTAGGTCCATGTGATATGTTATTCATTAAGAAGACCTTTGGTCACCAAAAATATATACTGTCACCCACTTCCCACTTTCTTCAACTAGTCTGATGCATAGCTATGGAGAGACATAATGGTCGATAGTGCACGCTGCACATTCCTTCAGTGTAAAGGATGATATCAGCTTGTGGGTATGTTTTATTCATATGCCACTGTCCACATCAAATGATGAAGATATTGCTCTAAAAGGACCATTATCAAGCCAGGTCCGGTGGCTGTTACATCCATTGCCACATTATATATATATATTTGTGACTGTATGGTCTTCTGCAGGACTTCATCCACCGGTAATTCTGCACAATTTGAAATTGATGGGATTGTGATGATTCAGTAAGATCGGGATGAGTATGTGAGGATTAAGTTCCATGATTTAGGGGTCCATTAATATGGAGGCCTTTCAGTCGCCTTTGAATAAATGTTAGCTTTCTTAGACAGGAATGACACTGGGTTCTGTTGGAGGGAGGTTGAAGATGTATGAGACAAAGTAGGCCATGTTTATTGTGCAATTTAACAAAAAAGCTTTGCTGATTGCCCCACATTGCTGTGGTGTTTCTCCAAAAGTGGCAGATCCCAGGCCACTTTGACCTTGACATAGATTTAACCCAGAAGTTAATGAATAATATTAGTCTCTACCTTCTCTCATTGGTATTGGGTGTCAAACAACTCTACCTGAATCAAATGTATGGATCTGGCCATTCACTGACCCTTTTCAGCCCAAGGAAGCAGGCTGTATATAAGTTTAGATTAGGAATGAAAATGATTAAATCATAATTCTGTTTTTGTCTCACTTTGTCAAAAAACAGAGAAAAAGACCCATATCTGTACCAAAGTATAATTTCGCAAAAAACTGCAACAGTAGCTGTTCTACAGCACAAGAACCATACATGATTGGCTGCAGGTACCTGTGCATGGACTGTAAAGTTTTTTCAGCTCAGCTGACTTGTCAGTCAGCTGATCTTATAGGATGGTCCGTTTTATGTTGTCCATCCATCCACAATTCACATTTTTGACTTCTGTAAAAACATTTAGCCAGATCCACTTCAAACTTGGTAGCAGTATACCATGGGTGGGTCTCTACTAAGTTGTTCAAGTGGTCATGCTACATTAATTTTTGGATTTTTTTATGAATTTTTTTAGCTCTGCCAACCATAGCTCACAGAGCTCATGGCATCACTCATGTCTGTCAGTCCATTCATCCATAAGATTTTGCTTGTGAGCATGATATATTCCAAAGTTTTCAACATAAGCCCATATACCTTTCAGAGCTTATCAAGTGTATGAACATCTAAGTCGAGTTCGATATTGGTGGCGCCATCTTCAGTATTATGTAATATATGGGTCAAAATATGAAAATCTCTTGACCACTCTAGCATCCTTAATGTTTGATAGATCTCCTTAAAATGTAGTGGGATTGTGGAGGTCAAAATCTCAGTTGCATATATGATACTAGTGGTGCCAACTATAACTTGATGGAAATTATGAGCCAAAACATGTTAAAAGATCTCAAAAAAAGAAAATAAATAAATAAATAACTAGACATGCCTATTCATAGGATCTGTAGGTCATAGCCAATGCTTATAAATTATTTTATATTATATCAGTGACCTTGACCTATTTTGTCAGATCACAGGTCCTGTTAAGTTGAAAGAGGTGATTTTGTATTGGCAGGGTGTAACTTGGACATCAGTGGCAAAAAAAAATGAGTCTCTGGATCAAAATTGCACTTTAGCACATTGTACATAAATAATGACCTACTTTTGGGCACCCTCTGACCCAATGATTATGGAGTTTGGTGCTAGACCAAGTTTACAGTTTTTCTTCAATAACTTGAAAAGTTAAAACCTGGTTTGAACCAACAGACCATGTATGGAAAACTGGTTTTGAGGGACACAGTTTAAACTAACTATTCTTTAATCCAAGTTGAAGGTCAAAGTTAATTGGCCAGTTCAGTGTTGGGGTCACAATGCTAAAATCTTATTAATGCTTTGCACCCGACAGTTTTTGATTTAGGCTTATATTACTTTCAGGACTCATGAAGTGTATGAAAATCTACATCAACTTCAATGTTGGTAGCGTCACCTACAGTATTGTGTAATATATGGGTCAAAGTGTAAAAATCATGTGACCAGGGCAGCATCATTAATTTTTATGGATCTTCATGAAAATTAGTGGGATTGTGGAGGAGGTCAGAATTTTGGTTGCAAAGGATACAAAGGGTGCCACCTATATGTTGAGGAAAGTATGAAGTAAAATGTCTTGACAGATATAAAATTCCAGACATTGAAAAGTGATAGAATTAGACATATCAAAGTTGTAGGATATATATAGATCATGCCCAATGCTATTATATAATATCAGTCACGTTGACTTATTTTCCATAAGTCCCCAAATATGTAAAGTTGCAAAAGGTGGTTTCGTAATGGCAGGGTGTAGTTTGGGCATCATAGACAAAGAGAGTTGAGGCTTTTGATTCAAATTGCACTTGAGAAGGTTGTAAATAAAACCAGACTGGGTGACCTTCTTTTTGGGTCACCTTGACCCAATGATTGTGTGATGTAGACCTATATTTCAAGGTCATTAAGCACTTAAGAAAAGAACATTTAGTTCAATATCTTGATCAAGAATAAGGAGAATGATACCAAATGTACCACAAATGTGTATCATATGGAAGTTTGATATTGCCCAATATGGATGACCTTGATTAATTTCTAAAGGTCATGGCAGGAATCCTTTTCAGGAAATGATTTTTTGGTGATGGTCATCAGATATATGTGTCAGCATAGTATTAGGCCTACAGCCTTTTTGTTTGTTCAGCTTTTTGGCAAAATCTTCAAAAATCTTTGAAACCACAAGGCTAATTATTTTGAAATTGCACAGGGACACTTCTGGACTCCTAGACCTTAATTTGTTTGACAGGTGGTGCTACAGTCTTCTTTTTATGAATTGTTGTATGTTAAAGCTATTTTTAACTTCCCAAAACTATTGCTTAGATTGTTCTGAGATTTGGTGGAGGGTCAAAATAATTTGTACACTGGGTGATAATTTTCTGCATCTTTGATTTTTTAACAATTTTTTCAATTTGGATGCTTATCAGTTAATGCAAACATTCCCATTGATTACAATTGGAAGTCAATGGGGCATACAGTGGTAGGTCACATGTTCTATTTCTTCTCCAAAATCATCATCACCCAGATCCATTTCAAACTTGGCAGCAATGTACCTTGGGTGGGTCTCTATCAAGTTGGAACCAATGGTCATGTTCCAGTTATTCTGTGGGTATTCTTTTTAAACATTTTTTTCCCGCAAAATCTTAAACAAAGCTTCTGGGGACTCCTGGACCTTAATTTGCTCACAAGGTAGCACTTTGGGTTTTGTTTTGTTTTTTTTTGTTTTTGTTTTTTTTTTAATGAGCTTTTGTGTGTTAAATTTATTGTTAACTTCTCCAAAACTGTCACTTAGATTTCTGAACTAATTATAGATGTTACGTAAAGATCAAAATGTAAACTGTCCCAGCCTCCTGATCAACATTTACTCAGACATTTTATGTACCCTATACAGGATGGCCAGATCTAGAGTACTAGAGTATGCTGAACATGGGATTGAGTCTGTCAATATGCCCCCCCCCCCCCCCCCCCCCGAGGAGGGGTCATATATAGCAAATACTTTGTCTGTGTGTGTGTGTGTCTGTGTCTGTGTCTGTCGGGACAATTTTCACGCGGAAACTCAAAAGGTTTTTGACATAGGGCTTTCATATTGTGCATGCATATTGTCATGCATTAGCTCTCAGACAAGTTTGAAGATAGATGACCTTGACCCAATTCCCAAAGTCACAGAGCCATTTAAGTCAATTTGGTTTTCACACACTTAATCAAAAAGCTTTTGACCTAGGGCTTTCATATTGCACAGGTTTATTATCCTACATCAGATCTCAGACAGTTTGGAAGGTGAGTGACCTTGATTCAATTCCCAAGGTCACAGAGCCATTGTTGTGAATGTGGTTTTCATGCAATAACTCAAAAAGTTTTTGACTTAGGGCTTTCATATTGTACGTGATTACGTGATTATAGTCCTTCAAAGAGTTTAGGACAAATTCGAAGATGCATGACCTTGACCTAATTCCTAAGGTCACAGAGCTATTTTTGTGCATGTGGTTTTCACTTGATAACTCAAAAAAATTTTGAGGTAGGGCTTTTATATTGCATTGTAGTCCTGCGTAAGATCTAAAGCAACTTTGAAGTTGGTGACCTTGACATAATACCCAAGGTCACAGAGCTATTTTAGTGAACTTTGGTTTTCACACGATAACTCAAAAGGTTTTGGACATAGGGCTTTCATATTGAAATGTCTATTGTTGTGTACCAGGTCTAAGACAAGTTGAAAGATGGGTGACCTTGACTTGATTCCCAAGGTCAGAGAGACATTTTTGTGAATGGTTTTCACGCGATAATTCAAAAAGTTTTTGACTAAAGGCTTTCATCTAGCCTTTGATTATAGTCATGCAAAAAGTCTAAGGGGACTTCAAAGATGCGTTACCTTGACCCAATTTTTCCAGATCACAGAGCCATTTTAGTGAATTTGGTTTTCATGCACTAACTCAAATACTTTTTCACTTAGGGCTTTCATAATGCAGATGCTTATAGTTCTGAATAATGTCTGGATTAAGTGTGAAGATTGGTGACCTTCAACTGATTCCCAAGGTCACAGACCCATTTTAGTGAATTTGGTTTTCACACAATAACTGAAAAAGTTTTTTCCCTCAGGGCTTTCATATTGCACATGCTTATAGTCATAAAAAAGGTCTCAGATGATTTTTGAAGGTGGGTGACCTTGACCCGATTCCCAAGGTCACAGAGACATTTTATTGAATTTGCTTTTTTGGGATAACTTAAAACGTTGTTGACATAGGCCTGATAAATTGCAGGTGAATATCGTCCTACAGAAGGTCTCAGACCAGTTTGCAGACGGGTGACCTCAGCCTAATTCCCAAGGTCACAGAGCCATTTTAGTGAATTTGGTTTTCACATGATAAATTCAAAAGTTTTTTGCATGGGGCCATCTTATTGCACATGCTTATAGTCCAGCATAAGGTCTGGAACAAGTTTGAAGATGGGTAACCTTGACCAAATTCCCAAAATCACAGAGCCATTTTTGTGAATTTGGTTATCATGCGATAACTTGAAAACGTTTGTGCATAGGGCTTTCATATTGCACATACTGGTAGTCCTGTGTAAGGTGTCAGAGGAGTTCAAAGATGGGTGACCTTGACCCAATTTCCAAGCCAAGGTCACAGAGCGGGGTGGGAGGCATAGATCTAGCAATCTCTGATTGGGTTTTAATTGAATTTATACATAGTTATGTGAGTGGAGTAGAACAACACAGTGGTCTTAATATAAAGATAGACAAGTAACCAGATGGATCTACAAAAGATGCAGGGTCTACTATCATGGGACGTACAGGTCCAAAGTGAAGTGAATGGGCTAGTAGACAATACTTGGAGATTGAGCTCAAAATAAACTGCAAATAGAAAGAACACGAAGCATAGAATAAAGTATAAATGGGATCAATCTCGCCTAACGTTCCGGGCACTCTCACCACATAAACTGATGGAACTGGAGGCACTCCTCCACTTCCAAGACCTGGTGGAGCACAAACATGCCCTCATAATCTGCAACAATGGGACAGTAGTGGCTGTCCTCAACAGGCAAAGCGGGTAGCGATCCAAGAAGCTGACAGTGACGCATCACTCAATGGTGCTCCATGCACTACATGCACACACATTTGGGGCGTGTCCGAGGACATCTAAATGTCCTGGCTGACCAATTCTCGAGAACAAGCTAGCTGGTAGGGACAGAGTAGTCGCTCCACCCATGGGTCATTCAGGCCATGTGGGTCAGAGGGGGAACTTTGCATGTGGACTTGATCGTGACTTGTGAGAATGTGAAACTTCCGGTTTACGTCTCACCTTGGGGCGTGTCCCAGGACATCTAAATGTCCTGGCTGACTAATTCTCGAGAACAAGTTGGCTAGTAGGGACAGAGTAATTGCTCCACCCATGGGTCATTCAGGCCATGTGGGCCAGAGGGTGAACTTTGGATGTGGACTTGATCGTGACTCGTGAGAATGTGAAACTTCCGGTTTACGTCTCACCTGTCCAGACCCCCAGGCCCTACTGGTGGATGCTCAATCCGTGGACAGGAGCAACGTTTGGGTGTATGCATTTCCACCTCCACAGATCGTCCAAGGGTACTGTGCAAGGTTAGACCCCACAATTGCAATCTGATCCTTGTCGCCCCTGACAGCCCTTGACTGATTGCTCAGTAGACTTACTGGAACTAAGTGTCGAGCCTCTACTACATTTACCAGCAGGGCAGAAACTTCTGCTGCAGCCGTGGTCTGAGTATTCCACAGGAACCCTCAAGTGCTCAACCTCCACCTTTGGCGGCTGTTTCACAGCAGATCCGTGACAGAGGTTTCTCTGAATGAGTCGCAGAAAGAATTGCCTTTGTCCATCAGCTTTTAAGTTTCAAAGGAGACATCCAACAACAGGCAGGAACATGTGATACTGTTATCAAGGACCAAGTGGATAAAAACAAAGAGTTGAAATGCATACTAACTACTGCAAAAAAGTGAAAATGTACATGGGAGTGAATCGAATGTGGATTACAGATAGCACAAGTGATATTCTACTAGACATTGACAAAATCAACAATAAGAATAGTGCCAAATCAATTCATACCTTTGTATGGTCTCAATCTTTCCTAAATAGAGGACCACCAACAAGTACAACATCAGAGTCCTGCCTTCCACAGTTCTCAAGTTACAATGTGAAAAGTAAAATTCCCGTAAGTGTCTGGGTCATAGTGACCTTTGGAATGAGATTAAGGTCACCCATGTACTGTCTAAGTCTGGCCTTTGCTCAGGACAACCATCATGTTTAACATCAAGGCCCAAGTTCAAATAGCTCTCAAGTTGTCAGGTTAAAATTTAAGCAAGTGGCCCTATGACCTTGGGAATGAAATCAAGGTCACTCATCTACTGTCTAAGTCTGGCCCTCATTAAGGATAACTAGCATGTGCTATACAAATGTCCTAGCCTTAATAGTTCTCAAGTTACCATATAAAAGTGAATTTCATGCACCCTCGCCCTGTGACCTTGGAAATGAGGTCAAGGTCACTCACCTACTGTACATGTATCACCCTCATACCCAGAGTGTCCCTATCCAATTTCAAAGCAATTGGCTGGGTATATACAAGGATAAAGACTTTTGAGGATTTGGCCAAAAAATGAACAAAAAAATCATTAAAAAATCCAAAAATTATTGCACTGTGAACATTTGAACAATCTTGGTAGATACCCACCCAAGGAACACCCCCAAGAAGTTTGAAGTGAATGTAGCTAATGGTTTCGCAGAAGACATCAAAAATTGTAAATTAGCATTGCAAACCCTAATGACTTTGCAGTCCCCATTGACTTGATGACAATCAAAAGGCATGTAAACATCAACAAGAAAGATTCCTAAAAAAAACCAAAATCACTGGACCACGACCATTTGAATAAACTTGTTAGAGCCCCACCCAAGACATATCCCCACTAAATTTGAAGTGAATCTGGCTAACAGTTTTTAAATGAGGTCGAAAATGTAAACTACCATTGCAATCCCCATTGACTTGCATAGTAAACAATAGGAATGTATGCATTGACCAACAAGTACCTGACTTGAAAAATTTGTTAAAATTCAGGGATGTACAACAATGCATGGGTGAACAACCTTGTGTGAGCCTTCCACAAGGAACATATTCACCAAGTTTCATCACAATCTGAGAGATGGTTTTGGAGAAGAAGTTGAAAATAGCAAAAACGCACAAAAATTCATAAAAAGTTTTTTTAAAAATCGCAGCGCCACCTGTTAAACAACTTAAGATTTGGGGGTCTCCAGAAGTGTCCTTATGAAATTTCAAAGTAATTGGCAAAGCGCTTTCGGACAAGAATTTTTTTAAAGATTGCCCCCCCCCCCGAACAAAAAAAAATCATTAAAAATCCAAAAATCATTGGACCATGACCATTTGCATAAATTTGGTAGAGACCTACCCAAGACACATCCCCATAAAGTTTGAAGTGAATCTGGCTAACACTTTTGGAGATGAGGTCGAAAATGTGAATTACCATTGCAATTCCCATTGACTTACATAATAAACAATAAGAATGTGTGCATTGACCAACAAGTACCCTATATCGAAAAATCCGTTGAAAATCAGGAATCCAAAGCAATGCCACTTGGTCAACAACCTTGTGTGGCCCTTCCACAAAGAACATATCCACAGAGTTTCAGCACAATCTGAGTGATAGTATTGGAGAGGGAGTCGAAAATAGCAAGAACGCACCCACATTCATAAAAAAATTTAAAAAAAATGGCAGCGCCTCCTGTTGAACAACTTAAGGTCTAGGAATTCCCAGAAGGTCCCTATAGAATTTCAAAAAAATTGGCCAAGCGGTTTTGGAGAAGAAGATTTCCCCTAAAAATGAACAAAAAAAATTCATTAAAAATCCAAAAATCATTTGACCATGACCATTTGAACAAACTTGGAAGAGACCCACCCAGGGCACATCCCCACCAGGTTTGAAGTGGACCTGGCCAGCGTTTTTGGACAGTGGTCGAAAATATGAATTGTGGACAGACGACAGACGGATGACAAATGCCTCACGCTCCTAAAAGCTCAGCTGAATTATCAGCTGAGCTAAAAATATTGAATCCAGCTTCATAATTATTATTTATGACAGTGGTCCTAAGGATGCCTCAGGTGCCCATTGAAAACTAGGGTCACTTATTTAGGTCAAGTGCTGTATTAAAGAAAAATGGCCATACCATGGTATCTTCAAATATTAAGTGACCCATTGTAGCTGCAGCAATTATTTATGACAGTTGGTCCTAAGGATGCCTCAGATACCTAGTGAAAACAAGGTCACTGGGTTACATATTTAGGTCACAGTGTGCATTGAAGAAAAATGGCCTTGCCATGATATCTCTGTTCATTGCATTTGCACCAGAGCTTTGTCATTAGGTCAAACAGAAGTAACCTTGACCTACCGGAGGGGTATTGTTGTCACCTACGCGTCCGCCCATCTGTGTGTCTGTCCATCCTGGCCAAGGGGTTTGCAGTCACAGATCGGCTTCTAGTCTTTGGGTTGTCTGTGCATTCAGATGTGCACATTCTTGTTACCAGGTGGTGCTGCAATTTTTAGCTCAGCTGACTTGCTAATTACAAATACTTCTAAATGCCATATGCACTCAGCTGAAGCTCAACACAGCTCTATTCAGTTGCAACTTTAAGTTTGTGGGACAAGCTTAGGTGAGCTAAGCTCAGACTGTTCACGCAGCCCTCTAGTTTTTCATTATTTTATCTTCTCCCAAACTGCAGGTTGGATTTTTATCAAAATTGGTGGGAATGCACCTGGAATCAAGGTTGTTCACTACATGATGCTGCTTGCATTTGCTGGTATTTAATGAATTATTGAAATAAAGAATAATTGGTAAGGGTACATGTACATGTTACCATTGTTAATTTATGGATAGTGACATATTGGCCAATGTCTTCATATTCTAGGGTTGATTTTGAGCTTGAAAGGTCAAACTGACATCTTGGCTTACATCTCAGTCTCAGTAATGGTGAATCCTTTTGCCCTTGGTTACTCTTCAACTCTAATCATAAGACATGGTCTGAGGGGTTTCTTGTGTTCATTTTGACCTTGAGTGCATGACCTTGAAAGGTCAAACATATTGGCTTTTATCTTGGTAATGGTAGATGCTGTCACTTTTCATCTAAAAATGATGACTTGAGCACTGAGTGAGTTACAAACAGTGATGACGGTCTTACAGAAAAGTGCCCTTGATATTATTTGAATGTCACAGGACTGTCATGGTCCTCCAGTTTGTGATAGATCGTGAACAACTTAAATTATTGACCTGTCATGTAGGTATATGGTGCTCAACAATAGCATTAAAAATGAAGGTATGGCGATGAAAAATGACATCAGTACATTTAATGATATTTTGTCCACATCCATTATAAAGGGAGAAGTGTTTGAACAAAAAACATTTATAACCAAATTGAAAATTGCTTTTGTAGATATAGCAAGTCTTATTACCACCAGAGGTTATAACTATAAAACTGCCCTAGAAATGGTTGGCTAGCCTCCGCTTTTACTCTTGGCTAAGGACCGAGTCAACAGCGTACATACTAGACTGATCGCTAATTTAGCACTCAGTCCACTCCAAGGAAAGCTGTTGACCTTATGGCTTGCCATTTCCTTAGGCTTCATCTACATTCTTCATTCAAACTGCCTTTTACTTTTAAAAAAAGTTAAGTACAGAAATATTGAAGCAAATGACATTTGACATCCAGCTGAATGAGTAGAGCAGGAATGGCTTCAAGGTTACAAAAGACTGGCCATGAGGCAGTCATAGCCTAATGGGTTGTTGTGAAGTATGTATGACTGCTAGACCACGTACTGCAGGAGTAGTTTGTAGTAAGAGGCTGATACATGCATAAAAAAATATGTCACTGAGGAGGTACTAGTAGGCACTACTGGACTACTGCACACTCTGCTAAGTGTTGGGGGGGAAATAATGTATACATGTGTCATTGAGGACTATCTATATTGACTTGTATACAAATGGTTAAACATCCTTTTTGCCGGCTTAAGCATTTATAATCAAACCATCAGTAGAAAAACATAACAACAATACTTAAATTCACACTCTTCAGTTTCTTGTAGTCATAGTTTCTGCTAGTTTAGTCAATGCCCTTAGCACTAGTCCATTAGGCTGAGACCAGTAAAATTTCATTCAGGTTTGTATATTGTTAACATTTGTCAATGGGTACTGGTCCGAAAAAGCATAACATCCCTGTTCTGTCTAGTAACCAAAAAATTTAAAGATACAGACTGATTGGTTATAGGTATTTTTATTGAGTTTGATGACAAAGTGAACCAATAGGTTTTTGTTCTGGAAAGTAAGCACTTGGTCATGCCCCAAAATAGGGGAAATGTGTGGGCAAATCAAATACAAGATTGATTTAGCTTGACATATTAAAGTTTTATTCTCCTGATACAATGCATGGTTTGCCATCAATCATATACGTACAACGTTAGAGCAAATCAAGCGCAAAGTTAGCGTGCATGTTACATTAGTGGAAATGATGGTGAACAATTGTAATTGGTGTGGATGCTCTTGAAATATTTTCACAGGGCATGTAAAACTTTAATACTCTCATTTAGACATGAATACAACTACTGCAAAATTTTATTGCATCGAAAGGTCAAGCAGGTGTCTGAGTTGTCAATGGGCTGTACTTTTGGCTCGGTGTCTCTGCATGTGGGAAGATCTCTTGCTTGTTACATTACTGTGGGCTATATATATTTTCAGGTAATTGATCAATCTGAGGTATGCTTTTTTAAGTATCCAGTCTCTATACGAGGAAAACATAGCAGGTATCAGTATTATAAATACATGCAATGTAGCAAGGAAAATACAGAATTCCAATGAGAATTCTGTACCTTGTCTTTCACTTTTTGATAGCATAATTGGAACTTATGGCAAGAATAAACTTGATGTTTCATTGTAAGGTGTGCTCAGGCTTAGCAGAAGTTACGACATGGATCACCAGTCTCATTTTGCCTTTGGTGTGAATTGACTTCTGGAAATACATTAATTCATGTTCATATCTCTCTGGGTCTTAAAAGTCTCCAAACTTAATGTTTTGCAAACAAATATATGCAGGGCTCTGCAATTCTTTTTATCTGCTGTATTCCTAATGGCTACGTGTAGTAGTTTTAGAATTCTACTAGATGGGAGTCTTTGGATGATGGTAGTAAAACCAATAAATCATGACTTTTAAAAAAATTCCTGAAAATTTTGTTTACCACCATTTTGATGCTTGAAAAACTTGCCGCTCTGTTAAAGTGATTATCTTCCAACGTGCAAACCAATATTTGCAATAAATCATGACAGTTATTACTGTGTCAGTGTTATCACAGTGTGGTGTTGGAGCTGATAGTCCAATAAAATAAACCCACCACTTTACACAATATGCTAGAACTCAAAGTAATATCATGTATGTGAGCATCAGCTAATAATTACTGAAAACTTGATATGTGTACTTTTAACCTGAGGGACCTAATTCAGATATTGCAATGCATATACAGGAAACATTTCCCATTAAAAACACCAGCAATTACCTGATGTCCTCTGTGTCATCTGCTTCCTTTTTGTTAACAAGCTGCTGTGCATCCTTTTTGTTAACAAGCTGCTGTGCATCTTTTTTGTTAACAAACAAGCTGCTGTGCATCCTTTTTGTTAACAAGCTGCTGTGCATCCTTTTTGTTAACAAGCTGCTGTGCATCCTTTTTGTTAACAAGCTGCTGGCATCCTTTTTGTTAACAAGCTGCTGTGCATTCTTTTTGTTAACAAGCTGCTCTGCATAATTTTAGATCAATAATGCCATACAGGATATCATCATTAGGCCCATAGAAATATGGCAATACACATTCAGCAAAACAGGCTAGGGTTCCTAGCATGCTGACTTTGATCAGTGCTTTTCTCTTGAGTTCTTCAGTTTCCTCCTGCTCACAATAAAGTATGAAGTATATGCCAACATCTATACCATGCAAAGTGATAAATACAGGTTGGCCTGCTTTGCAATCCACATAAAACATACAGGCCTACATTCTTTTTTAAGCACTATTGCCTGACTGTCTGTATGTTTCTGCTGTTGTTTGGTGTCTTGTGGCGTTTATATTAGTAATTAGACATAGCCACTTGCACTTGGTGAACTTCTTTTTCTGATAGACCAGAATGTAACTCCCACTCTCAAGTCATGAAAACAACATTAATTAACAAAATTACAATTTTGGATTCAGGTAAAGGGGTGTGTGATTTTCTGCTTAATATTTTATGTCATTAATATCTACTGAAATCCTGTGCATTACTGTGCAGCTTATTTTTTTTACTCTACAAATTTTTTTCAGTTATCCTGCAGCCACTTTACCACATGAAAATAGGTTTGAATACACAGTGTAAGCGTGCTGTCACAGTTATACATGTGGGTGCTATAACATGAAGCAAAGCATTCTACTATATAGGGAAACTGAACTTGACAACAATACAAATTGTAACTGCATTTTCAGCCATTGTTCAGATACTTTTGAGCATTATCTGCATATCATTACCATCCTTTCTGAATAAAGTCAACTTCGCATTTTGGTGGCCTTGTGCATCAAAGCATGACACATAAAAAATTTTCTTTAAGGTACCGATGACTATCTTCTAGTGTTATTCATACTGCAAAAGAGTTGATCCGTGTAGGACACTGGTGGCCTCAGAGGAACTGAATACCTGTTTGAAAGTAGTGATTAAAATCAGAAAAAAATTTCTGCTTGTTCACAAGTAGGCCTGAACAACTTTCTATCATTGGAATGCATTATGAAAAGGTGAAAAACAACTTGTGCTCCCAAAAATTCCCTTGTCTTGGACAAGAGGACAAGCCTTATTTCGAACACTGAAAAGCCATATTATTTAACATTAAAATGCATATATATATATATATATATATATATATATATATATATATATATATATATATATATATATATATTCAATCCTTTTTGAGTACTAATGCAGACCTTTCCAATGACAGAATAGTGACAGATTACTGCACATTTGCCATGGAGCACCATTCCTAGTTTCACTGTGAATCACTGTTTATGTTAGACGAAGAACAATATGACATTGGGCCAATATCTTTCCTTGGCACAGTTTAGACACCATACACCACCAGTGCACTGACAAAAATGTTAACTCTTGTTATGTCTCCACAGGGTTAGAATATATGCAGTCAGTGCAGTTATATAATTTTTGGCTCAGCTGACTTGTCAGTCAGCTGAGTTTATAGGATAGTCCTTCTTCCGTCGTTCGTCCTTCCATCTGTTCATCCACATTTCACCAACTTCTTCTCCAAAATCATCGGCCAGATTTACTTCCAACATGGTGGCAATGTACCTTGGATGGGTCTCTACCAAGTTTTTCAAATGGTCATGCTCCAATGATTTTTATGAATTGGGGGGAGGGGGTGCAAATCTTAAAAAATCTTTTTCTCTGAAAGCGCTCGCCCAGTTGCTTTGATATCACACAGGAACACTCCTAGGGACTCCTAGTTTTTAATTTGTTCACCAGGTGGTGCTGCAATTTTTTCTAAATTTTTTTTTAAAGATTTTTTGTGTGTTTTTGCTATTTTTGACTTCTTCTCCAGAACTGTGTCTCAGATTAAGCTGAAACTTTGTGGATATGTTGCTAGTGAAAGGGAAGAACAAAGTTGTTCCCTATGTGGCACTGCTGTGGATTCCTGATTTTTAACAATTTTTTTTTTTTTTCAATTTGGGTTCTTATTGGCAAATGCAGCTTTCTTATTGATTACTATGCAAGTCAGTGGGCATTCTAATGCTAATTTACATTTTCGACTTTTTCTCTGAAACTGTGATCCAGATTCACTTCAAAGTTTGTGGCAATGTACTTTGGGTGGGTCTCTACCAAGTTTGTACAAATGGTCACGCTTCAGTGACTTTTTGAATTTCTTGTGAATTTTTTTTGGGGGGGGGGTTTGGGGGGGGGGGGCTAATCTTAAAAAGTCGTCTTCTGACTTGCTAGTCAGGCTGCACATTTAGGATGCATAGTTGCCACCTTAGAAATACTTCCAAATGTCATATGCACACAGCTGAACCTCAACAGATGTCTATTCAGTTGCAACCTTGATTTTGTGGGACAAGCTTAGGTCAGCGGAGCACGGGCTGTTCATGCAGCCCTCTAATTTATGATTTAATAGGAAAGTTTAATATGGGAATTTCCTGTAATGGTTATAACTTAAATAATTTTGGCCAGATTTTTGGCAAACTTGGTAGAGATGTGCCTTTCATAAGTGTCTACCTATTTTGTGCAAGTGGTCATGCTCCAGTGATTTTTGGATCTTGACCTCATTCTCAAGGTCACAGGACAACCAACATTAAATTTGTTGTTCACTTGTTTAGTTAATTAAAGACCTTGATGTTGCACTCGTTAATGTTTCTCTTTGCAGATCATGCTAAGACAGTACATAAGTGTAGGGTTAACAACTACCACAGTTTTTTTTTCTGTCAGAAAAAGCTACTGCTGTATTTTTGTTACACCACATATTAAGCTAAATGGTGGTTTAAATTCTGTCAGACACATATATGTTACACATAACAAATATATTTGGCCACCGGAATTAATACTGTCTGAACACATATATATCACATGAAATAAACCTGGCCATCGTGATTAATACTACAGAAACTTTGTCATGATTTAAATCTGTTGAAGACAAGTATGTAACATGAAAGTAAGCCTGCCATCATTAACCCAGCTGACTTGTCAGCAGCTGAGCCTACATGTAGGTGATGGTTAGGCATCTGTCCTCAGTCAGCATCCACAATTCACATTTTCCACTTCTCAAAAACTGTTGGCTAGAACCATGTCATACTTGATGGGAATGTACCTTAAGCGAGTCTCTACCAAGTTTGTGCAAATGATCATGGTCCAGTGATTTTTCAAAATTTTTAATGATTTTTTTTGTTCATTTTTTGGCCAAATCTTAAAAATTATTCTTCTCTGAAACAAGGTGGCCAATTGCTTCAAAATTGCTTACAGAGACTTCTGGGGACCTTTACACCTTAATTTGTTCAACAGGTTGCACTGTGATTTTTCAAATATTTTTTATGAGAAAAAAGTGTGTTTTCGCTATTTTTGACTTCTTCTCTAAAACAGTCAATCAGATTATGCTGAAACTTGGTGGAAATATTCCTTGTTCATAAATTTGATTGCAGCAGTATTTCCTAATTTTGATTGTATGCTCTGTATGTGTAATTCTTGAGGTCAAGGTTAAAAGGTCACTGAAGTAAAAGTTGATTTCCACACCATAACTCAAGAGAGATCGCACCAAATTTAAGCTAACTTTGTAAGATGACATATATTACCAGTACTTAGGCCTTGCTTGCAGATAGCTCACCCTGACCTAATTTTCAAGATTGCAGAGTCACTTACAGACAGTTGGTTTCTGGATGAAAAGTAAAGAATTTTTTCAGCAAATTTAATCAAACTTGGCATTATGATGTGGCCTGCCAAAATCTTGGTTTGAATTACAAATAGATGACCTTGATCTAATTGTCAAGGTCACAGGGTCACAGAAGTAAGAATTGGTTTCAGGACAATGGCTTGGAAACGATTTCACAAAATTTAATCAAATGTGGCAGGATGATGCATCTTACCAAGGCTTAGATTGGGAATGCAGATGTTTTACCTCAACATAAATCTCAAAGTCACAGGTCTACTGAAGTGGAAGTTACTTTTGTGTGAGATTAGAAGGACTTTAATCTGAATCAAATTTGTTAGGATTATGCATCATATAAAGACCTTGGTCAAAATCACAGATTGATTACCTTGATCTTGACGTAAGTCTCAAGGTCACCTCTATGAAAGTTGATTTCCATGTAATAAGTTTAGAAATAGTTCAAGAAATATCAAGGACAAGGTCACAGGGTCTGTAAAGTAAAAGTTGGTTGCTAGACCATAACTCAAGAGAGACTGCACCAAATGTAATCAAACTTGGTAGGGTGACCAATAATGGCAAGACTTACGTGTACATGTAAGTATGGATTGCGGATGAGTTTACTTTAACCATAAACATACACAGATAAAGACTACTGCCCAGACTCGGAATTGTTTCTGAGCTGTAAATTTTTTGGCTAAATTGACTGTAAGTACTGGTAGCTTTTATCTGTCTGAACAAGTGCCTTGCGCCTTCATGTAAAGGAAACAAAATTAAAATTATCACAAAAACTATGATTTGACCTTGTACGTGTAACATGCTTTTATGTCTGGTAATGACTAAAGCTTTTACTGAAAAGATAATATATGCACTTTTTCAGGTAAGCCTAAAACTGGTGTTAACATGTAAAATTGACTTGCATATATGTCAACACATACAGTGTATACTCTTTTTGAAATTTTCTCTGAGCTCCAGCTGAAATGCAAATTAAATATCCTGTTCCTTCCTCAATCTCATGGTGCCAGGATTTTGGCATGCATGATGAATGATGAAAGGTCTACATGATTATCAAGAAGAGTAACATGTTCAAATGAGGATTAATATTTATCATGCAAGATCTAATTTGATGTCTATTGGCCTCAGTGCTATTCACAAAAATATGGTTGTGAAGTTCATGTCTTAATGAAGCTCAGTTTGCTTGTATGTATTTACTTACCTTACTTCTCTTGTTTGTTTTGCAAGCGATGTTTACTGGTATTTTTTGTGACACCTGACACATTTCTCTGTGTGTTGTTGGTTTAGTGCTTTTACTGACAAAATCTTTTATCAATTTATTAACTATACATGTTGTGATACTAGTTCTGTTCATGTGGTTTGAAACAAATGTCTGTTTTTTATTTCAAGCATGTTAATCTTACCATATTACCTGCATCGCCTGCAGCTACCAGTTACGACAGTTTCAGTATAATGCATCACACTTAAGATTTCAAGGAGCTAGACAATCATTGACTTTTACGCACGTACTTTTTTTTCGTTTTCCATTATATAGTACCTTTGTTCCAAAAGCTGATCTAGCCGCAGGGCCAGAAGTGTCACATTCGTCGTTCACTTAATAGCCAATCACTATGCATCACTATACAGTGATAATTTGAAGAATTTTTCTGGGTTTCCACCTCTAACTAGAGTTCATGCAAGTCATTTGTGGGCATTTATATTTGATGAAGGTTGTTTGGTTGTGATTTATGACAGGGTAGATGACTGGGGACAAGGGCCACCACCTTTCACTGACTGTCCAAATTGAATTGTTCCTGCAACCAGCAAGCCAAGAAACAGTGTAGGCAGCTAAAAGGCAGGTAGGTTCTTTTCTGCTTCATTTACTTAATATCATGTTTCCATCTTGTTAGGGGTAATGAGATTTACTGGATAAATATGGATATGAAATTGCCGAACATTGCAGCCATGCAGAAGCTGCATGTATGAAGCCTGTGTGTACATGTATATGTACATGTATGTATGTGAATTAATTGGGAGACCTCTACCTGGTAATAAACATCAGCATTGAATCAGTTGATTTTTTAACTGAAGGTCACACCAACAAACAGGCAGCCCTTGGTGCAGTTGATTGAAACATAGTAAGGTGATTGGTCATGCAGAGAGAAGGTTCATGAATACATGTATCTCGCAGGCAACTGGCAAAAAATTTACGGCCGGGGTATACCCATAACTTCAATGCCCATTTTTTACAATGTATGGTCTTATAGGCCTACGTGTACCTCCTGTTTTGGCATGTAGCTCTTTTCAGGGTGGTAAAGAACAGAAGCACTTGCATACAGGCAGGTTGATGTGCCATTCCCTAAATAAAACTGGGTTCAAAGGGACAAGGTGCTTCAGATGTGATTTTGAAGTTGCATATTTTGCATTGATTACCATGCATATAAGATTCAGAATAGACAGTTTCTGGATTATGCTGGGATTTCCTGCTATTGCCTTCCAGAAATTGCTCTTCCCAGTTCTTTCAACTCTTCATGGTCACTTAATATTTGTGACTGCTTAACTCTGGTAGTGCCATATACCTATATTTTGGTATTCCCTGGTCAACTGCCAAGACCCTATTACATAATATACCAAAAAATTGGTAAATGGCACTTGAGCAGTGTTTGGGAAAAATGTTGTGGCACATCCAGAGTTAATAAAGGACTTGAATTCTCCTCTTCCACATTTTACTCATTTGGTACATGAGGTTGAAACCAGAGTTGCCTTTTTAGACACAGACAAGTGCCTCTGGCTGTGCCCAGGTAACAACTTAATTAAACTGCTTCAAAGGAGTTAATGTGTAAAAGGGGAAAGAACATCCATTTTAAACATGTTTCAACAAATGTCCAAGTTACCTAAATTAGAAGCACAGGTATCCCTTCTATTGGGACATGCTGACAATGCCAGGGCCCTATAGCAGCATGCAGACGCTCTGTGTGTCCATATTTATTTAGCAGTTCAAGTAACCCCATGCAGTCATGTCATTTTGGAAAATAATTTTCTGGGGAAGATGTTTGCATGAAATGGACCGTTGCACATAGAGTATTGCAGCAAGTTGATTTCCTGTTTACTAATGGTCATACAACATAGGTGCAGTTCAACTGGTTCGTTTTGAAATTTACCTGATAGTCTCGATCTAAAGCATGCGCTGTACCAGGCTATGCACTTGTAACATGTCAACGGGGACTACCATAAGTGGTAATTACTGAAAGTGCATGGTATTGTCGTGAAGCGGCTATGAATTATGTCATGTGGATCTCGTAGAGCAAACAGATCTGTAATTAATCAGACAACAGCAGTCTTTCAGACATTGTTAATGTTACAGCACAATACCAAGGTCATCACTAATGGAGATAAATTATATAAAATACAATTGGGCCCATTGCTTATACTGAATTTCCAGTTATTCATAAAACTTGAATGCAGACAACAGACTGAGCCATACATGTATGCATAGAATATTTTCCTGGCTTGGATTGGTAGATAGTAAGAGGCCCAAGAAGTAATATACAGTGGTACCTGTCTTGAGAGACCCCTCCAATGAGAGACTGCATATGCTTCTAAGACTGCGCTCTCAGAACACTGTGCTCTTTCCCATGTTATTGTACCTCTAATGAAAGACCATCTGTTTTGAGAGACCACGTTTTTGCCTGCCCTAGGGGCAGTCTCTCAAGACAGGGACCACTGTACACCATAAAACAGCATGTATAATATGATGCTCTGAAAGAAATGTATTTGTGAAATTTATACTTTTGGTTTCATATATTATAAACCCTGCAAGATAGTCGTGTTACTATCCTCACCTACAAACCATTGGGTGCAAAATCAACAATTTTCAAAGTGGCAGCCAAGGTCGTGTGTGTTAGTCCCGAATGAATATTTTGAAGATGTAATATCCAAAATGTATGTGTGATTAGTGTTAAGGGAAGTTTAATTTGTTGAATGAATGTAATGTACAATATATGATGGGACTTTTCTAGTGTGAGCATTACCTAAAAATGTAGATACTATGCCATGAAGTTACCAGTTGTGGGTGGCGGTGGGCCCCACAATAGGAATATTGTATTTGACACTGAAGTAGCCCCAAGCTATGAATTAAGTAGCAGCACTGAGCAGAGGGGCCAGGTCACCTGCTGGGTCAAAGATGAAGCTCAGTAGAGAAGGTTGCCCGACAGTGATACAGCTAGGTCCAGAATTACCAGTGGGTATTTAGGTATTTAGAAAAAAAAAAACACTCACCATGGATTAGCCTGGAAGTGTAGTGTGCATACACACTGCAAAAAGGTCAGTCCAAACTCTGATTTTGGCAGTGCCAGGTCCACCTTTTGATGAGGCCCGTTGTTAGCTGTGCTGACCAAAGGTTGCAGAGCTCATGTGATCATTCATGTCTATTTTTTCACAATTCCATCCTTCTATCTGTAAGCTTAGAAGTGTTAAAATCAAAACTACAAATTTAATAAAAGTGACTCGTTTTGCCTGACCTGGGCTCTTCAGGGACTGTGTGTACATTAGGTAAAATGTAATCGCAATAAATTGTACATGATTTAGACTAACCATCAGATTGATATGTTACCTGGATGTACATGAATCACAAAGCAAAATTCAGGTGAATGAGACGTAAACAAGTACATTACTAGGGACGGGGGTAAAGACATTGAGCAGTTCCCCAGGGTTAGGTCCCAGAAATATATTCTGTTCTGGGAATTTTGTAAAATATTTCATTATGCAGGGTTGTATAAGTGTGAAATATTTCATTATGCAAGATGGCATAAGAAATGTGTTCATGACACTACATAAAGGAAATCTTAGGCTACCATTACATTACAGATTATGTAATATCTGTCGGCACTGGTGTGTGGTGTCCATGGGGAAATAGACAAAAGAAATTTGAATTTTAGCTCAAGACTGAGCAAGTTTGATATTGAACTTTTTGTCACTCATTGGTAAGCACTAATTAATACAGCAATAGAACAACAGTGCATTAAACAGTACAGAAAACTTACTGGTCCAGTAAGTTTTAATATTTTGTGGACCAGCTCAGTACTTTGTGGTCCGGAATTCTGACATTGGGAATGCCGAAGACACGAAGCCATGCTAAGGGGTCTGAGGGCATCCCTCTCTTCCCCCCCCCCCCCCCACTGGAAAATTTTGAAATCTAGGTGCCCTCTCGTGGCATCACAGGTGATTTTTGCCACATTGTGAATACAATATTTACCTATGGATAAGTGGGGGAAAGAGGGTCAGTCTTGAAGGAAGGTGGCAGTTATTGAGCTAATATGCCCTGTACACAACTTCAGTTAGCTCTTGGAGTATCCTGCTGCCAGACTTTGACTCTGACTGCATGGTCCCACTGATAGGCCATCTTGTCTTCACTAGTTTGAATCTCCCTCTTGGGAGGTTTTTGATCGTTTAACCCCTAGCACGCTAGGCAGTTTTGGGATCTGGCACAGCCAGCCACTGGGCAATTTTTGTTTTGTTGCGCAACATGCGAGTTGCTGGCGTAAAAGTACCATAACTTTTTAAATTTTGCAATTCATGCAAAATTATCACCTTGACTTTTGTTGAATATGACCTTCTCTGCATTTCTGTGTGATTTCTTTGTCGATTTGAAGAAAAGCTTGTGTCCTACACCCTCACAAAGTGAATATATTGATCTCAATCACGAATTGATCAAAACGGTCAAGCCTGTGTGATTACAATTGCATTGGTACCAGTCCGCGCATTTTCCTTGGTTTACCGTTTGCGTCACAAACAATTGTTCCTCTTGAATTTTTTCTGAAGAAAGGTTGTGTGTCATAATTGTCATTAAATTATAGTGGTAAAGTTTGTTGCTGCAGTAAATAGTCAATAAACCCACTTTATCCCAATCACTGATAAATTCTCAACATGACCAACACATGCGGCAGCGGTATTTTCATTTGAGCCATATTTACCCACGGCTGGCATATTTTATGCTCTTTCCTTGAAAAAATTGGAACCTTTGCTCTAGTGTATAGTAAAGACTGGTAGTATGTTATCATTCTGACCAATTGACAGCGTTAAAGTTTGTTTCTTGCATTAATAAATTGTCCGTAATCGTCATTTGTGTTCATACAAATGTCACCCATCCTTCAAGCCAGACTTCACAACACGAGGTAGCGACTTCTCCTGGACAAAACTTTGTGTAGAAAAACGATGCATTTGATTGGATGGTGAACACTATGTGTTTGATTCTGGCCCCCTGACTGACCCAGAATATTCCGGAGAATCATCTTCGGTAGTTTCCGACTAAAATAATGACGCATCTGTTTGAAATAGAAGCAGTTTTGGTGTGGTTTCCCCAAAAATACTTTGGTTTCAGCTGATGGGAGAGCTTGTTCCTAAAATAGACAAGGTTATCAGCATTCTGACGATGTGAAGAACATGGCGGGAAGACAAAAAAAAAGATTGAGACCACGACGATGAAATCACCCAACAATGTATTTTTGCGCATTTTTGCAAAGTCGACAGTTACAAGCTTGCTTAATTGTACTTGATATCTGGTTAAGAAATATTATATTTTCATTGCATTCTCTTGACTTAAAAATAAATGACTTTCATTCTTTTCAACTTGCCCTATAATTTTGCTGTTAATATCCAAAGATTATTAGAAAGTTTTGCTACAATAATTTACAGGTTTTAGACTTGTCTGTTTTGCTACTTAACTTTATCTTTTGGCACCTTTCTGTTTTAATATTCACTTTCAGATACCTTAGGTTTGTATGTTTTCTGTGAGGTTAACCCCCGCCCCCCCCCCCCCCCCCCCCAATGCTATTGGTAGCAAGCAGCGGCCTACAACAGTTACATGTTTGCCTAATTGTACTTGAAATCCTGTAAGAAAAATTGTTCTGATAACATGTTTTTGGCATCAATGCTAATGACTTTCATTCTTTTCTGACATGCCTAGTTGCACATTTACTCAATTTGAAAAAAAAAAAATCAAAATTGACAGTATTTTCTCAAATGTCACAAACCTGACACAATATGTTGATACATTGACTCAGGGTTGGCAGTGAAATAGAGCTTAATTGTTTGAGGGGTAGGTGTCATCATGGAGTTTGTTTTACATTTCTGGTGCAGGATGTCCATTGTTGCAGTCCTTGTTAGGATTTCCCTTGGTTTGTACAGGTGGTCTAGCTGCAACTGTTTATTTTACAATCACTGGGACTGAATATAATGCCCCAACTTGTTTCCACTTCAATTATACACTGGCGGGTGGTTTAACTATGATAAGCTGTCCAGCTAGAAACGGTACATATTGGTTCAGGGGTAAGTCAAATTGTTGTTATCTGAAGCTGTACTATACAAATTTTGTAATTATGATTTGTTTGACAGGTATTCTTCTTTCATAATGGAGCTCTGCATTTATAAGCAAAACTTCAGGTATTTAGCTAATTCATCATTTGCCAGATTCATATTTATTCATTATTATGTGGGTTGTCTTTGCTGAATATTTAGCATAGACAAGGAGCTGCGACTCAGAGAGACGTGCGGATAATAGGCTCCGAAACATGTTGAGTAGTTACCCACTGAAGACCCTTTAATTTATTTGGGCTGATACAGCCTATGTCAAAATTTTACAGAGGAACATGTGCAATATGGACAATAGTAATTCCATAGGTATATAGGTGAGACAGTGACAGGTTAGCTTGTGGAGAGTAAAGAGTTCGGACTGCAGAATAGGGTAATGACTACTAGGAAGTGGTTCTGGGCAAAAAGACACAAATACAAACAACGTCCTGATCATTGATTTAAATCATCAAGGAAGGAAAATATTCATTTTTAACGCAAAATTGAAATAACCTTCAGCAAGAACTGATGTCTCTTTACAATAAAATGTAAATGTGCTTGCATGTAAATAAACAACACTGGGAATCTGAGACGGCCTTGAATCAGCCACTTCAAAAGTTATATCAATGATGCTCATGCTGTCATATAGTCAAACAAGGAACATAAACAACAAAGACGACATACAGGATTATTCTTGTAAATATTTTTTATTCCCAACACAGAATATCGATTACAAATGTCTTTAATCATAAAACAGACTCGAAAAAATCAGAAGTGACTTCTGATTTTTCTAACTCGACCACCTGGTCGACTTGATCAAACAATTCGATCGCCCACACAGTAATTTAGTCGACTCATTCAACTGGGTGACCGTCAATTTGATGCACTGGAACAATAAAGTATAAACTTGCAGAAGCAGCAAATTCCAGTCAGCAGAGCACAGGATGGCCATGATCATCTTGTGTGTGTGTGTGTTTTTTTTTTTTTTTTTCTTTTTTTGGTTCATTTTTGGCAAAATCTATTTTTTTCTTTGAAACTCCTGGCTAATCGCTTTGAAATTGCAAAGAGACACTTCTGGATGTGAGGGTGAGTACTTACACTGTACATGGGTAGCCTTGACCTCATTCTCAAGGCCAGAGGGCCACTTACTGAATTTTACTTCATGTACATGCATTCATTTATAAAGTTGATAAAAGTGAGAACTATTTGAGCTACGACTTTGATGCTGGTGGTCTTCTATGTGAACCAGATTTGCACAGTACCTGAGGGTCCTCGACTTCATTCCCAAAGTCAAAGGGTCACGTTTGTGAATTTTACAGTTCACTAGATAACTTGCAAACTGTTTTGATTTGGGACAATGACTATGACCAGTACTTTGACATTTGTCCTTGGTAGTTTTCTAGAAAGCGGCATAATTCAAAAGGTCTCAGGGTTACTTCTTTTTCTGCATGCAAGGTCAGCTGTACACAGGACTGTTGCCTTTTTTTTTTTTTTGTTTTTGTTTAATTTCTTTAAAATTTCTAAATGGACAATGGTACACATATTTTCACAGTACAGTGAGACCTGCTGTATGCAGCCCCAGCCAAGAGATATGACCTATGCTTTGTGTCCACTTTTTTCTGGGCCCACAAGGCAATTTCTTTGTTAATTTACCTGCATGACAGTGGTTACCTGCTGTATGCGGTCCTTGTTTTTGTGACAGAGGGTGGCTACATATCTACATATACATGTCTATGTGTGGCCAAAATATAATGGATTCATGGTGCAAAACAATTCAGTGCATATGTTCATGTATGAGCAGCATTTTACAGTCTCCAGCAAATACATAAGGATGCAGTACAGCCTGTTTCCTACATAATACTGCTCTTAAAGATAAGATCCAAGAAGACAGGATATTGATTCTAGAGTTTTCTCGTGAGCATGAGATGTACTGATACATGTACTTATATGCACAGATTGGGGCTAGAAAATAGCACAGTCCCTGAGACTTTGAAGTTTGTGTTGAATGGGGAAGGAGACTTGGCTGGGCACATGTTCAGTGGTTAAATACATGGAAAACCCTGGAGACTCCTTCTTGTCCCAAGGCAAATATGAGAAAAGGGGTTAGGGCAGCTACGTCAATTGATGTGATTGTAGTGGCTGGCTTGGTCAAGTTCGAGGCTTGTGAAAGTATCAAGTATTGCCCTCCCTGTGTGACTCAACTCACCTGCCTTAACTCAGTAGATTTGGACTACGTCTCTTCATTTGGTTATAAATGGTTCCATTTAGATATGATGAAAAGATACAAGAGCATGTAATATCAATATGGCAATAGGGGCTCAGTGTCATGGAGCTGCATGTGGACTTTGTTCATTTGTAACAGGAGCTATAAGCTCCATTGCTAAATGTCTTTCGATGTTTTAATCAAGTCCAGCAGCTTTGTAAAGGTACATGTATGGAACTAGGATTTTTTATAAAGACAGAAAATTAAAGTCATGTATTTTTTTCCTGCTTAGTATGAAAGTTACTGATTACAGGCTGTACATGTCTGAGGTGTCGGTCTCAATGAAGAGTTGAAATGACATAGCAGAACCAATGATTGATATTTAAAATAAATTATCTATATTATGATCTGTGGTGCATTTTCAACGTATAATGGCAGAGGTTGATGAATTGTATATAGGAATGTTAGGGGCTGTGTGCTTGAGTGTTAAAACCTTTTGGAAGCCACAAAGCATTTGCAGGGAAGGTCAACAGCAGCTATGGTTGAAAAAATCTAACAATGTCCTACAATGGCACACTCTTGCATGGGACCGGGCTTGGCAAGGAGAGCCTGTAGATAGGTAAATTCAGGATAGATCTATATGTGTGGGTGTGTGCCCAGTCAGTTATTGACATTTATATGTGCTTCACATTTTGGAGTACATGTTCCAGCATTTCACAGTTCTGGATGTTGTATTATTGCTTACATCATATTTTGTAGTGTAAAAAGCTTGAGATTTCCTTTTGCGGTTCATTTCTTTTTTTGAAGTTCCAGGCTAGGGAACACTGCAAAGAGACATTGACAGCAAAATGTGATGGCAGACTCTTTTTACAATCCCTGTACTGCAGACAGGTTGACATTTCTAGCGGAAAAAAGGTCAATGGATAAAGATCAGCAAAATGTAACATTTCACCTGTTTCCAATTGGCTGGCCCACATTGACAGTTGATCAGTATTTTAGAAAATTACCTGTTGCATATTTTTTTTTCTATGAAAATTGACGTTCATGAAAAACTATAATGTCAGAATAGGCAAACCATGGTAACATATGCTGCTAGTCAGCTACATATCTCATGTGTTAAGTGCTTAGAGCATACAGAGGAAAAAAGTGCAGTCTCCTGTCATCTTAAAACTGGACATTTTTTATAGAAAATGCAGAGGAAATAGTCAACCAGTATGTCTTGTCATGTTGTACTTCATATCTATACATCATCTTACCACCCCAGCCACCACACAGTGATGCAGGCCAGGGCTGTACGATGAAGCACCTGTAATGTATGATGGTTCATCAGGGCCTGCAATTAAATGGGAAACTGACTCTTTACTTAATATAATTTATCCATGTATCAGAGTTTTGAGAATGCAAAAGAAACTGTTGATTTATGCTTTGGTATATTTGAATTGCCAAGGATTATGATCTACATGTAGGCCATAAAGAATGTTGAGAAAACTATTGACACATCCAGTTGTATTCTAAGTATATAGCAGAGCACAGAAATGGAGAGGAAACTGTTGAGCAGCACATTATTATGATTGCACTCAAGACCTTCCAAACTTGCAGAAAAAATTGCATGTTGACTTTCGATGCCATATACTGAAAAGGGTTAACCATCAGGGGACAGAGTTAACAGTTTTTCTTGGTACACGGTGGGTGCAATGTGCAGAAAACTGGTTACTTGTACATGTTATCCTCAATTAAAAAAAAAAAAAGAAGAAACAGATGACATTTAAAGGACATCAGCTGGTAGTTTTTAACAGGAAAAACTTGCATGCGAATACATTGGTGTTTAGGTTTTGAAAGGTTAAAGGCATCAAAGCAGCCCTTGGTGACAAGCACATCAGTGGTCAGATTGCAGCTGGCAGGCTGAAGCCAGGTGGACATGGATGTGGTGCTGCAGCCAGCTCTGGCTTCCAGGGACATTTGTAGCTTGATAGACTTGATGACCTGGGGTGCTACATCATCAAAGAAGAGAGCTGCCATATAACCTCCATGACTCCCAGGCTAGAGTGCTTTTTCTTGGCTTACAAGGTCCTGTCCACAGCTGATATGCAGCTCAAAAGCTGAGTTATAGACACCTTGAGACATACAATGTATTTTTTTCTTGGAAAGCCACAGTTTTTTGCCTTCTTTAGTCTAGAGAAACAGTGTAACTTTGCACATTATACAAAAGGACCCTGCAACCCTCTGTTACAAGTTTGATTCTTGCTTTTTACTTGCTTTTGGATGGTGAGGTGTTATAGATGATTTAGAGGGCTAAGGTTTTCCAAAAATGAAACATTAAGGCCCAACTAAAAGAAACAAAGTTTCAGGAAAATCTTGGTTGTTGCAGCACCTATACTCTTATTCATACATAACCTTGGTGATGCTGAGGTCTCAAGCAGCTATACTAGATGGTCATGACTCAACATCTGCTATAAAGTCATGTCACAAAAAAGGGCTTTTGGCCACATGTTTAAAGATGCTTGAATCCTACTTTCTCTGTTTACCTGTTACATGCTGCAGACAGTGTGCCAGAAATTAAGAACCAGTAAGGAGCTCATCTGAATGTGTGATGGTTATTCCCATGGGATTCCCCAACGATGTTCCATAGGGGTACAATGATTCAAATTTTTATGACTCTATTCATGTATCTTGATACACTGGATCATGATACAATACATTGTACTGTCCACATTTCCTTCCAAATGACGTGTCTACAGCTGGCACTTGACTGCGCAGCATTAAAGCACAAGCTCTATACATGTGTATGGTGTTGCAAGCAGTGTCATGTTCATCCATGTGGAGCTATTGGTAAAAAAAAACATGCATCTCTTTAACTATGGAGCAAGTTTGGTTGAAATTCTGTTATTTCAAACATTAAGTTTATATAACTACATGTATGCCATTTAATAATTTATCCACTTATTTAACAAACTAAAGGCTTACAAGTATCATTATTTGATACTTCATGTCAGGAACTATTAAATGCATGTATCGTGGGCTCATGTATATCAATGCACCAGTGCACTGGTTAATTGTTGCACCCCTGTTGTTTAATATGAATGATATTTATGGACATAGTAGATTCTCTGATCCCTGACAAGAAAGAAAACCACTTTTTTTTTAAAGATTATAACAAATAGGCACTCTGTTAGGAGTAGCCAGTCATATCAGATCAATCAGCATATCTGCAGACAGCAGGTAACACTTTAAAGTCTGCATCGCTATAGGTTTGCCTTGAAACCCATTGGCTGGTCAGTCACTCCTATTTCCCAGGGCCTAGCTGAAACCAGCATGCATGAAAGACCACTAGCAATATGATACAAGACCCTATTGGCTCTCTAGATCTGACACAAGAAATGGTCTTTTTGTATTGCTGCCTGTACCACCACATCTACCACAGTATGCTGCAGCTTGGTCCAACATGAAAATATTTAGAATTGTGTAAAAAAGTTCATGGAATAAGCTGAATGTACATCCAAGTTTTATTAGGAATGGACTCAAAATGGTGTGTGCATACTTAGGTGCTGTGCAAGTCTTATCCTGAATACTTCAAAGGCCTTCTTGGGTGAGAAAACCTTTTTGTTCTAATGCTCTGGAGGCCTTGCCATTTATAAAGAAAGTGATCACTCATACTTCCGTCCAAACATACCTGAGACATTTCAGGAGAGCTTTGGAAGACTCATCTATGCAGTAGATTTTAAAATGAGTTCATATGAGCAGCTCCTCTCATAGCCCTCCTGGAAGGAACTTCATGAGAGCTTAATTTTCGCAGCTTGCCAGGGATTAGTTCATAGAGAGGCCTGCCTTGTGTTTACTTACATGCATACTGATCTGATAGAGTCGTTTGCCCAGTTGGAGGCCTCTTGGTTACTATGACGCATCTGATGTATAATCAGAATGGAGTCTTCATTCTGATTCTGTTCATCCTATTTTCCTGTTTCATTAATGATTTGAGGGTCCCACAGGGAATTAAATATTGCATTTTGAATACACAGTTTTTGTTCCAGATTTTATGTGGACATTGCTCATATGATATACATGTAGTCATAGATGAAAATTAAGGGATGTCTGGTGACCCCAAACAACTTAAATTTTGTTGGGGCAACTTAAGATGATTCCCAGGTTGCCTAAGGGGCAACATTTTATTTTCATCTGAATCAGTGTGGCATTCTATAATACGAAATGAGCCAGAACAGGAATCCCAAATGATCCGGTGGCATTTATTTAGTAGTCATTTCACATAAGGACTACCTAAGTACATGAAGAATACATTTTATCAGCCTAAATGACCAATAGGAGGGGTCACAATCAACTATTTTTTGTGTATTCAGCTGAATATACAACAGAGTACACTCTGTCTGGAAGTTTCTGAAAAAAAAAAAAAAAGATGTTTACCTTTTAAGATGAAGTGACATGGTATGATCTTGTGGGTTATGCACATAGATTTAAGTCATTTCATATGCCTTTATAATTATGCAATGAAACATTTAATTAAAGTTTCTCTGTGACTTGAAAATGGAAATCTTGACATTTTTTTAGTCATTGGGTCTGCATGCAATGATTAAATACCATATTCCACATTATTTAGCCAGTAGCTTGTATACTGTTTTACTTTTTAAACTGTTTTTATATGTTTTTTTTTATATTTTGACTTGGATGCATACAATCTCTCATTATGGCAACAATCAATATTTTTACCAATGCAGTAACATAAATACTGCACAGGAACACTGCTCATTGTGAAATTACCAAGTGCTGTATGACTCAGTATACAAGTATTTGGTGAATTTTTACATCAGAGAAAAGGGGTAACTTCATGGGTTTGCTGGCAACTTGTGAAAATATCCTGGTTGCCCATGGGCAACTTGCAAAAAAAAAGTAAATTTTTACCCTTGGTAGTTATTTACAGGAGAAATATTAGGTATTACGTTGTATCTTGGTTACAAGTTTTGAGTAAGATGTACACACACACACACGCACATGTAAATGTATATATATACATGTATACATGTATAAAGGACAAATATCCTCAGCTAGATTTACGTACATATTCATGCATGCAGCTGGGATTTGGGGGTTCTTGCTTACTGATACATGTAATGTAAAATTGAGGCTTGGGAGTTAGAGGCCCACAGACACATAGGTAGGATGAGTACAAAGTCAAGGTCACTCAAGAGAATTGTACTATTATGTGTACTTGTGTTCAAATGCCAAATTGGATCAGTGCCTGAATATTTAAGTAACCAAATCACAAAATACACTGATATTATTGGTTACTATGTCAGGGAGCTCAGGGTACAGAAATATCCACCAGTGTATATTGCTGTTAACTAGGCTCCTTCACGGAGTAACGATTTTATCTCATATTATTAAGGAACTGACAAAGTTGTTTTGTACATTTATGATAGCAAAAACCTGAAACCTTCTTTGATTCGCAGCAGCCATGCTCACTGTTGTCTGCAAAACGTAGAACAGCGAGTAATCCGTCTGACATCATCAGTTCCAGATTGAGGTTCTCTGAAGATACAGAATAAAGCCGTGAATATGGACTGGTACAGCCAGCGCATAGCACTTTTTTTACCAATGATGTTGCTTGTTAGTTGCCAAAATGTGATAAACTTCAAAACTCAACCTGTGAGGCCAATAAAATTAATCTTGAGAGAGTTAAGACCCCTTATGGCAGAAGCTTTCCTATAACTACTGCTCAGCTTAAGAACATGCAGGCTACAGTGTTGCCTTTAAATATAACTTCTCTTGAATAGTTTATGACAACTTCAGACATAAGAATTTTGTGTCAGTGCATACATTTCAACTTTCGATAACATGATTTTTAATGGGTGCTACACTACAGAAAACAATAATATTTTAAAGATAGCCTTCATGTTTGATAATATACAAAGGGAGACTTACATTGTAGGTCTACTTCCTATTTTATACCAATCTTGAATATGTTTTTAATGAATGTTAAACCATGCACTACATGTACTTGGTCTTACATGTCAGTCCACGTAGTCAACCAAAACTGTTTTCAAAACTTTGTTATTACCAAGTATAAATAAAAGTACATGCATAATATTTTACTCTAGCAACACTAGCTGATCATGATCAGTTGATATCTGGGGTTTTTCTTCATGATAGATGCAATTTCAGTGTTTCTGGACTTTTTCCATGCAAATCATACATTGAAAGTGATACACACACATGATAGTTCATTGTTAACTTGCACTCATATAGTTCCATATGTTAGAGTATCTATATTTTCTACAAGTTATACACATGTATGGTGATGTCAGAAGAAAGAGCTGGGCCTGAAGTGACACTCTTATCAATTTGTAGAAAAAAATCTGAAGTTTCATCATAGCACTGCATGTTTTATGTTCCACTGAAACTTTTAACTTTAATTGATAAATTGAGAGAGTCATATTTGGAGTTCTGCAGTTATACATGGAATTCCTCATAAGATTGCATGTAACAGTTATTAGTATGGAAGAATCGCTGAAATATTTATACTGCTCAAATTTAAGACAAAGGTCCCCAGCTCTTGATTGCATGATACAAGCAAAATCTGGTGACTTGGCTATTGTAAGCTGTATTTAATTGGCTGTGTAGTTTTCCTTGCAAGTGTTAGGCCAGCCAATTAATTGACAGACAAGAACATTGATATCAACTTGAGTGCAGCAAGAAAAGGTTGAAGTGGCAGAGGGTTGTCTGAAATACAGTGGTTCCTGTACTGAAAGACTTTACCATCAGACATTACCACTGTAACATTTTTATAAATACTTAAATATTGATACATCTTTATGAAGAACCACCTGTTTTAATGGACCATATAATTTTGTTGCCCCTGTGAGTGGTCTTTAAAATATGATTTTATTGTATTTTTCCAGTTTTAACTATGGCCTGGTTTTGTCCACGGGACTATATGCCCGTTCTTGAAAGAAATGGTTCGTTGGAAGTAGTGAGCAAAATGTTAAAGTAGTTTGATCATAGAAGTATGAAGAAATATATGTTAATTTAAACATTGACATTTTTTTTTAAATCGGCTAAATCATGTAGCTTTTTAAAAATATCTTGATTTTAAAAATCAACCTTCTTTTTCCATTTTCATAAATGTTGAAATCTGAAGATAGGCATAATTGCTAGCAGTTAATTTTAAGGATAAAAGAGTGTATTTTTTCAGAACTATACTAATTAGCTAAACCTTTTGGTCAAATTGTCCCGATTGTAATCTTTAAAAAGAAAAAAAAATAGTGTGCCTTTATTTTACTTGTGACTGTTTTTGGACATTATGTCAAAAATATTGAAAAAAAAAGAAGCTTAAAATGGACATATTTTGACCCTTCTCTTGATGCCAGGGCTCTTTCATGGTCATTTGGCAATTTTCAGATATATATATATATATATATATATATATATATATATATATATATATATATATATATATATATATATATATATATGTATGTATGTATGTATGTATGTGTGTATATGTATCCATTTTATGTGTACCCCATCAGTTACATGTAATGAATAATAATGCCTACTTTCATTCAACATAACATATATTTCTGTGTGTCCAAAGATCAGGCAGGCACAACTTGACATTTTGGCCCATTCTATTGAGGTATAATGTGTGTGTTTTTTATGTCTGGGTGCGAACCTAGACACTCTCTCTCTCTCTCTCTCTCTCTCTCTCTCTCTCTCTCTCTCTCTCTCTCTCTCTCTCTCTCTCTCTCTCTCTCTCTCTCTCTCCAGCCAAATTTGTGTATGGAGTTTTTCTGGGACACTTTTATTCTAAAAACCACCAAACTTGTCATGGTGACAGGGGCAATTAAAATTTTAAAAGCTCCATCATATCTTCTTAACTATTGCAGATTTATTCACAAAATTTCTCATGTGCATGTGTTTGTTTGTGACACCAGCCAATATAATGGACAGCAAATGAAATTTTCATAATTTTATATTATGCAAATTGGGGACATTCCAAAAAATTTAAAGGTTAAATATCTCCAAAACTGTTGCACATACATGTAGAGATGCCATTCCAACTTCAGTTAGTAGGTTTGTGCAAAGCCACATCCAATGAGCCATGGACCAAAGTTTTAGGATTTTAATTTATGCAAATCAGGTGAATATGCAAAATTTTAATATTAAATAGCTTCAGGACTATTATAGATAGAGGTGCCATTCCAACTTTAGTTTATGGGTTTGTGACATATGCATATCCAATGAACTTTGATTCAAAATTGTACAATTTTAATTTATGCAAATAAGATGAATACAATACATATAATATAAAATTTAAATCTTGAATAACTTCTAAAACTATTATACAATGGAGGTGCCATTCCAACTTCAATTTGTAGGTATATGACACAGCCGCATCTAATGAACAATAAGCCAAAGTTGTAGGCTGTCAATTTATGCAAATTAGGCAAATACTTAAAAATTAAAATCTTAAATAAGCTTCAAAACTGTTATAGATAATGGTGTCATTCAGACTTCAGTTTATAAGTTTGTGACATGGCCACATCTAATGAACCAAGAACCAAAGATTGTAGCATTTTAATTTATGTTAATTTGGCTAATACACATAATTTAGATTGTGTTGAGCAATGGAAAAGTGTAGCATTTCAAACTGTTCTCTTTTTGAAGGCACCCAGACAAATTTGGTGTGTAGCAAATCTTCTTTTCTAGTTGTTGTTTATTTTTTTATTTTTTATTTTTTTTGTTTTTGTTTTTTTTTTTTTTTTTGTTTTTGTTTTTTTTGTTTTTTTTTTGTTTTTTGTTTTGTTTTGTTTTGCTTTGTACAGTTACCCCACATGAACTTTTATTGCAATTATGGAAACATAAGGGAATCACATGAGACAAAAAATAAATTACATTAGAATTGTCTCATATGTGCACAGAGATCTCAATAGATTCTGAATGTAAAAGTGATAAAACCTTGAATGGTCCTGAGACTATGACCTCCAGTAGGCAGTGTATCAGACTAAGGTCACTTGGTGGCTGTTGATACATTAAATAATAGGAACTTCAAGGTGAGTGAGGAGAGGAATTAGTGCATATGGCTGACAGATGGGGTAGTTGCCGACTGCAGGTTGCTTTGATGACGACTGAACCCTGAAGGCAGGGCCATCTTGCTTGTCTGTCTCATCTGCTATATGGTCCTTATAGCCTGCTGCCCCACAGCTCAAATACCATTGGTTGTTCCGGAATTACTTCTCTTTAACTGGCAAGTGTTCTTGTGGATATATAGACAGATTTCTTATCCCGGTATGATTTATTCTCGCTTATCAGAACCAGGAATCCCAGTAAGGGAAACTGGTCAGGCCTTGTGTGTCCAGTGTAATGTTGAAACTCCAACACATAGGATTTTGATAATACATTGTATTGTAATATGGACTTCAAATGAGAAAACAGACCAACCAAGCTGAGAGCAATATCTGTTGGGAGGGTCACACCCAGACAATTAAGTTAAGACCAGAGCTGGAAAATGTACAGTGATACCTAAATATTGAAAGATCATTCCCATGAAACATCATGTTGAGTCACTAGGTCCATAGAAACAGGGATGGACATATATACTCCATTGTCAAATCCAAAGACAGTTTTAAATGTAGGCCATGTACCCCAAATATAATGACAAAGTTACCCGACAGGAGAGGCTGCCTTTACCTAAAGGGGATTGCAGCATGGAATGTGATATTTCAAACATGAAAAAGGTGGCCCAATATAGAGGTCTCTGATGAAGGCTCTACTCTTTGAATTAGTAGGGAGCACCCACTGCACTATGGAAAAATTATAGAAGACCTTTTGAAAAAGAAAGTATTAATTACTTTATTTTTCAGTAATTTTTGTAGTCTCGTAAACTTGGGTTGATTTGGTGCTCCTTTCAATTTGACCTTGAGAAAGGTCATATTGTTGCTTTAACTCATTCCATCCTGACAGAAGACTGAGTCAACAGCTTTTCTTGGCGCTCTCTGGGCTCAGCACGCCAAGGAAAGCTGTTGACCATGGGCATATAATTTGAAATGATCTTCCATGCAAGTTTCATCCAAAATGTTGAAAAATAATCCCTAAATTAGTAAAATACAATTAGTAGACAACATTTAGATATTAGCAGGAAAAAGCGTCATTAGGGTGGAATGAGTTAAAAATAATGAAATAGTGTAAAATGGCAGGGACATCATCAAGGAGCAGAATGTGTGTAGTCACCTGAGTAAGCCACCTTTTTATTGATTGACTCAGCTGACTGAGACCTTCGTTACAGGCTGATCCATCTGATGTCTATTGTGCATCAATTTTCAGCATCTCAAAGAACAGTCAGCAGATCCCCTTCAAACTTAATGGAGATGTGCATTGGTGGGTCTCCACAAAGTTTGTATTTTATTCAAATGGCCTCCCCAGTTTTACTTTCACAATTCACATTTTTGACTTCTTAAAGTATTGGGCCAAGCTTGATCAAATTGCAAAGGTCCTCTCAGTTCTTGCAATCTTTTAAATGAAGTTTTTGTTAATTTTTTTTAAACTCTTTAAAAGTCACTGAAACATTCCACAACTACTACAAAGTCAGCTTGCCACAACAATCTAAAGTTTTCTTCACTGTATCATTGGGTATATTTTGTTGCACTCAGAGATGAATGACAAAAACAAAAAAAAATCCTGCATAATTTTTTTATTGAAAGTACCATGATCACCTAAATAATCCATGTTGTTGGGTATTCATTCTGCAAGTGATCATTCAGTATTTATAACTGTAATACTATTCCGTATTGATAAGGGAACATAATTTCATTTGTGAGTACAAATATATATAAACGTTTCCATATGCTAAATGCTGATTATAAAAGTCAATTTCTGGACTGTCACAGGTACATCAAAACTCATCATACATATTCATTATGCCCCCCTCCTACCAGAGGCGGGGCATATAGTAATCACTTTTTCTGTGTGTCCATGCATCCATCCATCCATCCACTTTTTGTGTCTGGGCTATAATCCGATTGCCTTCAACTTAGATTAATGAAACTTTACACACAGGTGCATCTGGACAAAAGGGTGGTTCATGTAACAAAAGTAGGTCACTAGGTCCAGTGTCTGAGTCACAGTAATATATTCTTGTAAAATAGTGTCCGGGGTGTAATTCCTTTACTATGCAAGTAAGATCAGTGAAACTGTACACACAGATGCATCTGCACATAAGGGTGTTTCATGTACCAAAAGTACGTCACTAGGTCAAGTATCTGGATCACAGTGACATATCCTTATAAAATCATGTCTGGGCTATAATTCCTTTACTGGTTATCATAGTTTCATGATACATAAGACACACATATATCTTGACCGAAAGTTTTGCCATAAAACAACAGTAGGTCAATAGGTCCAGTATCTGGGTCTCCATTATTTGTGTCTGCACTATAACTCACTTGTCCTTCAACTTAAATTAGTGAAACTTTACTCACTGGTGCATCTTGGCATAAGTGTGTGTCATGTACCAAACGTAAGTCACTAGGTGAAGTATCTGGGTCACAGTGACATATCCTTGTACAATAGGGCCTGGATTAGTATTCCTTTACTATTGAACTTAGTTTCTAGAAACTTAACACACAGATATCTTGACCTAAAGGTGTGTCTTATAACAAAAGTAGGTCACTAGGTCAAGTATCTGGTCTATGCTATTCATGTCCAGGCTTTAACTCACTTGTCCTTCAACTTAGATTAATGACACTTTATACATAGGTGGATCTGGACATAAGGGTGTGCCATGTACCAAAAGTAGGTCACTAGGTCAAGTATCTGGGTCACAGCGACATATTCTTATAAAAATTTTACTGGGCTATAATTCCTTTACTGTTTAACTTAGTTTCATGAAACTTCACACAAACAAATATCTTAACCTATATGTAAAAGTATGTTATGAAAAAGGTAGGGCACTAGGTCAAGTATCTGGGTCATGGTGATATATTCATGCAAAACTACATTACGATTCTTGTCTGAGCTGTAATTCTGTTGTCCTTTCACTTAGAATCATGAAACTTTACACACCTGTGCATCTGGACACAAGGCTTTGTCATGCATTGCATAAAAGCAGGTCACTAGGTCAAGTATCTGGGTCACAGTAATAGCCTAATTTTATTGACTACAGTTATACCAAAATGAGACCTGTGATTGGCAAAGTTATAAATGGGGGGGGGGGGGCATGGATCCAGCAAACTCGGCTTTTAAGTTAATTTGAAAATATGGAAAAAATTACATAGTTTGGCCTTCTTTTCCACCTTCCCATGCATATTAACAGTTAAGAAATGCTTATGCATTAATTTGTTTTACCACTGGGCCCAGAGTGTAAGCCTTATAGGGTTTGGTAAACTTTGGTCACCAGTGGTAGTGGTGACAGTTCAGTGTGTGGAGATTTTGTGTGACCAAGCGATTAATCAATTTCAATTTTGCTACACATGGCTTCCATTGGGGACACCCTATCAAGTTCCACTGTACAAAGGTTACCGCAAGGGAGGTTTGGTCGGACCATAACATGGACATCTGTGGATGCAGCTTTTCACACTGCCAAATAATGCACTAGTAGCACTGTTCTGAAGCATATGGTACTTTTCTGTGGGGAACTGTGATCCTGCCGTACTTGGCCGCAGATCGCCGCTTTATGCCTTTAAGGACGTTCACCTGCTACCAAGGCTGGGCAGCAAAAAGTGTGGCAGTTGAGGGCAAAACCCCCAACCGTTGCATTTCACTTCAAAATGCTGCATGTCACCTCTACATACCACAGATTGCCACCAATTTCACCCTTAGCACACTGAAAAGGTAAGGAGCGTCTGTTAATGCATGAAAAGCTTACAAATAAGTTGATAATAAAACACAGCTACAGTGCCTGTTTCAGAGCTGAACTAACAAAAACTGGCATGTTACAAATATCTACATTCATGAGGTTGGATGTTCGACATTGTGTGTTTGAACCAACAGTTGATCGAAAAATGAGAGCAATTAAGGGAGGCTTGAGTTTTCAGTGATAATACTTCATTGATTATGGTATTGTATTTTTATTTGCTGAAAATCATATATAAATTATTATTAGATGGTATTGACTGGCTCCAAGGCAACCAAAGATGATAATATTTGCAACATGCCAAGTCCTGTTAAATGGTGAAAAAGGCACTGTTGCTGAGTTTTTCTGTTACGAACCTTGCAAGCTTTTCATGTACACAGGTTTAGCATTAACAGCTGCTCCCTAATTGCCTTTCTGGGGTGTTTATGGTGAAATTGATGGTGATCTGCGATATTTTGCAGTGAAGTATGGCAATAGGCAGTCTTGCTGCAGTTTATGACAGACTGCCACACTTTTCTGCACAGTCTTGATAACATGTAGGTGAAATTCCTTGGTGACATTTAGCTGTGCATGTAGTGTAGCTGGACTGCAGTTTGCTACAGATGACAGCAAAACAGGGCAGTTGGCTGCAGAAAAGTGTCCTATACTGCAGAACAGTGTTACTAGTGAATGTAACACATGTACAGCCTATACATGTACGTGGCTCACACCAAGACAGTGTGCAGCACACAGGCTCCCCAACAGTTATGGTATGATTCATATCCATGATCCATTTTCACTGTGTGGCACCAGACAAGTACCAGCTTAATTGGGACAGTTAACAGAGCTGGCAATTGATCAGTGTGTATGTGCATGGCACATTTGTACTCTGCTTAATTGCCTCACGTGCCCTTAAAGCCAGTTTTAACATCAACAGTATTTTTCTGGTGAAAACATGATCAGTGACACACGATGGCTACAATTGAAAAAAGATCACGATAAGGAGTGTCATTTCTCCTTGTTTGGGGCTTCTTGGTTGCTATGACCTGCCTGGTGCACAATCCAAATGCAGTGTTCACTCAGATTCTGGTCATTATATGCCAGTTAGTTTAACTGTCTATTAATGATAGGAGGGTCCCATGGGCAATTAAATACAGAGATGCCAACTGTCCCTCATCATTAGGGACAGTACCTGAAATTAGCTGAAAGTTCGACCAATTTATTTTGGAACAATGAATATATACTGAACAGCAATATACTTGGCCAGCTTTAGCTGCACATCCATGCAAGTTTTTTTTTTTTTTTTTTTTTTTTAAATTTGTCTTAAAAACACATGTGCTGTTAAACTCAGGCACAGGGGTTACCAAAACCAGCAAAACAGAGTGTCAAGAATATTAAAGGAAGGCTCTCATGAATGATCACGTTTGGTGTAACAATTTTACAATAACCATGACTTAACATGTGGAAAAATGCAAGAATGATGTTTCAACCTGTTTGCCTAATTTCTTAGAGGGAAATCCTTTAATTTCTCATAATGACAGGAAGTGCAGGGCCTATTGAACTTCAAAGGAAGCTCCAGGCATTATGGGTAAATCTTCAAGGATCATGGAGGGAAAAAACAGAACTATGAAAGACCAGGCCGTGCAACTGTTTACACAATAATTCCACGAAACACAATGGGTCAATTAATTGCTAGTTCACATGCCTGAATGCTGATCTGACAGGCTAGAGTAGTTTTCACACTGTGTGGTGTGCTGCAGTTTGCTTATGTTGCATTCTTCTGCAGAGTTGCACCAACACGGGGGGGGGGGGGGGGGTTACTCCCATTGGTAACGATACTGATACTTGGTATGTGCCACTCTGAAGGCCCCTCCTCTTTTCAGCATAATTTCCCTAACAAAGGCCCAGTAGTTTGCCAAAATTTCCCTGAAAAAGGGTAATTTTTCTCTCTTATGGCCCAAAATTCCGGAAAATTTCCCTAACTAAGGTGAAAATTTTTTTCCTGGAGCACTTTTCTCGCCAATTTGGAACCATATTTTCTGTTATTTTGGTTAAAAAATTCCATAACAAAGGTATCATTTTTGTGAAAAAAGTGCGCTAACAAAGGGTGGGTTTTTGGAAGGTCGAGCTGCACACCCCCACAAAAAATTTGGGGTATATAGTTGTAGTTAAATATATGCCACATGGAATTTTTGTTTTCTAACACGTAGCATCATAGGTGCCTACTATGATGCCCAGCATTGCAAGTATATACATATACATCTCGGAGTAGGAGTTTCTCTTGTACCAAATTATGTCACTGTAACCTTGATATATATATATATATATATAGATAGATATATATATAGGGTGGGGGTGAGGGGGAAATCCCAGATTGATCTTGACTAGATATACATGTACAACTTGAACTTGAAGAGCTCAAATTGACCTTGTAGTTGAGTGTTGTTTCTTCCAATATCTGATGCAATATTAATTTACTACACAAACTTGGAATTAAGAGTGGTTTGTGTAGGTATCAACAGCACATGCCATCTTTAACATTGCAAGAAGCCATTTTTTGTTGTGTATTTTTTTTTTTTTTTTTGCAATTTATGAACCAAGACTGATGTAGGGAATTCTTGTGTCTTACCCTATCAAGTGTAGAGTTAACCTTTGGTCAGCTATATATATATATTTTTTTCTGCTGTGCCAAACTGCAAGTCCATGGGGTCCATGGAGTCCAATGCATGCAGTTTCATCCCGCACTGATTATTGTACAGAGCCCTGATTGATTAGAATCAATATTTTTGTATTAAGGGAGACAACAGCTTGCATTCCCCTCTGTGAGCACCATAGGCTCTTGTGTATGGACCTGAGAAAGGTACTGCCACACATACAACATATCATATGTATTAATTGTACATACTGAGTATTGTCCAATTGAACAGTGTGACAGAAAAATATATACATACTCAGTGTAGTCTGGGTCTCAAAAGCCTACATGTTAAGTACACCAAAAAGCACTGGTTTTTTAAAACAGGTGGTCTCTTAAGAGGATAAAAGTTTTGAGGATAACAAAGTAAAATTACATGCTCATTACATTCTTTTTAAACTTTAAACAAGATCTGTGTATTTACATAAAATATTTAATTCCCAGTGGGACCCTCATATCCCTGATGAGTAGTTAAACTAATGAGGCATATAATGACCATAGTTAGACTGAACACAGCATTTTGATTGTGCACCAGACATGTGACAGCAACCTGAAGGGCCCAACTGGAAGAATTAATGACCCCTTATCAGATTAATTAGCATCAGTAAACACAAGGGAATAGAGCAAAGGTGTTGTTTTAACCCTATAGTTGGCCTTGCAGGTACACAGAATTAGGTGTGCACAACCTTTGAATACACAGGAACCATTATCTAGGACCTTAATATTAAAGTGGTCTTGCCACAAGAGGATGGTATCAGTAGAAGGGATGTGTCACAAGACAGGAACCGCTCTAACAGATATGGCATGACTGCCCTGCTGAGGCAGTGAGTGCAGGGGCAGATCTAGGCCTTCAGAATCTGCAGCCAAATCAAGAAATAAAACAGTAATCACCGCAGAATTTGACCTATCTTTTACATGATTCAGGTTATAATAAATTAGCCATTTGCAAATTTCTTTAGCCAAATGAATGAAACATTAGCACTTGGCTAATTGGCCAATGGCACCAGCTGTCCCTGGAGTGGCTGTTGCATAAACTTCTATTGTCCATTAGTATGTTGTGGATTATCAGCAGTTATCATCATGGTGCTTACAGTTGTCTCAAGCTTCCAAATATGCAGTGTGCTTGCCATTGTAATATTGATGTATTCAGTAAAGGCATTCGCTGAAGATAGCAATGGTTGTGTGTTCAGTGTGTATTTTTATGTTTGTAACGAGCGGGACTCGAACCTGCAACCTTTGGTACCAGTCGCCTGGATGAAATAGGAATCGCACATATCCACTCAACCAAATCCCCGTCCATATGAAAGAATGGTTCAATGGAGGTAGTTATGTGCGAGTGCCATATCAACACAGTTATGCAGTATATTTAATTAGTCGGCATTTATTTCCAGAATCGGGGACTTAAATCCATCCAATGACATGTTTGGGACTGCGTGTTGACTGCACCTGGTTCCTATTCCCATGCTGTACTTTTTTGTGTGTGACCATGATGGTGTCCAACACCTTCAACAACTAATTATCATGACTACATGTGGCTTCTTGCATGTATACATGTAGTTAGAAAAAAATGTGTTTGTGATCCCATATACATTGTATTGCCAACTTAGTTTCACTTAATGCTTAATTTTGTGCTTTTCGTGAATGTGGGAGAAATATGAAATTAGATACAATGCAAAAGCAAAAAGTATTGTATATTCCATGCATGTGATGGTAATTTTGCAAAGTGAAATAAATTGTCAATGTACCACCGAAAAATATTTTAAAAGACCCCAATGAATGACATAAAAAGTGTGAAAATATAATACCGATACTTTTATAAGGGGCCACCTTTGCAGTACCATAGTGCACAAACACACACATGTACATATTGTGTGTGTGTGTGTATGTGGTATACTTTTCTACATTTTTCAGTATTGGCCAGCTCCAGTTTACTGGTACATGTAAAGCTGTTCACGACCACAATCAACTTCACCCAAAGATATATACACAATTTGGTTTAACATGTGCAGGGATATATATTATTACTCCAGTAAGGGCATTTTCAGCCCCTGAAACTCTTGAATTTGGTGTTAACTCTTTAAGTAACGAATTTTGGACTGAGTCAACAGCTTTTCTCCGTGTACATTGCACACAATGTGCCCAATGCACACGGAGAAAAGCTGTGGACCTGGGATATTCTCTGTGGAACTATAGGGACACTGGTACTTGAATGAAAGGTCTTTTCACGAGGAATACAAATCTGGGATCCTGTTGATAACTCAGACTTGTTTGACTGAAGTAAATCGACTTTAGACGTGATTGGCAGGGAAGGAGTTAATGATGATTGCAAGTTTTTAATTGGAATTAATGATGACCTCGGATGGTCATTACACTTAGGTTTTACTTTACCCGAATGCTTCCTTGTGCATGCAGTGATAATTAATTGTGAATAAGAACTCAATCCTCACGTGAATGATAATTAAATTTCAATTATTTCATCATTTTGCTTTGACTTGTCAGTCACATGTATAAAACTCAGAATGTTGCAGAGACAATGAGAAACATGTTACATGCCATCACATCATGACCTTTGTTGGAATGGAGCATATGTTCCCCACACTTGATCACTCTGAGATGAGTTGGTCCATGAACAGTCAGGAGGTTATCTTGTACCCTATGCTGAGGGCAGGAATTGGGGGTTGAGCAGTACATGTATTTCTTGGCAAAGGGGAGACCAAGCAGTTGTTTCCACAGAGTGCCTCACACTAGAAATTGCAATAGTAACTACTTTTTTCTGTCAGTTTTTCTCATAATATTTTTCAGAGTGCAGTACTGTAGTAGAATGGGGTTTAACTACTTGTACGGATGGTTTGACATTCAAATCAACCCTTCATCATATCATGAAGGATCTGGACACATCGATGCCCCCCCCCTTCTTCAAGCATGGACTAGTCTTGCCAATCCTTCATAATGCCACAGCATCCTGAGTTGAACATCACATTGAAGCCTTTCCCAGATGTAGTTGAACCCCAAGTACAATATTCGGATAAATGAGTCAGTTTACTTCCTTTAGCAATACCATAACAACCAGGGCATATCTTGTGGTAGTTCTCATTCATTTGACCATACAGCTGCTGCAAGCAATAAATTTGTTTATTGATCCTCAGCCCTCTTGCAGTGTAAAACTTCAATCCCTTTCATTTTTGTTCAACACTAATTACCCTTAAAGTGAAAAACCATGTACATGTATGGAAAAAGACCGCCACAAAAACCTGTAAAAAAAACATCATGGAATTATGTGTACCAGACATATAAATTACGGGCATTGAATGTCACATGATGCCATATAATATCTGTTGGATAATTATCTTTAAACCTTTTTCCGCACTACATTTAGTGGATAATTTGTGGTGTCTGTGACAGCCAGTGATTATATGCAGGGACTAAAAATCAGTACTGGTTGCACAAGTGTCGAGTGAAATATGGTGGGATCTGTTGCAGGGCCATCAATTGAAGCCTAGCTTTGAGTACATTCAAACTAAACACTCATAGATTATGAGTGTTGCACCTATTTTTTGGTAAATACAAGAACACTGAGGGACATTTTGTTACACTTGATGCAACAGGGCATTGTACCTGCCATTGAAAGTAACATTTTAACAGTTTTACATGTAAGCAGAATTTTGATAAATGTATTTCTTTGTCTTTACACTTTCAAAAAGTCACTGCTGTGGAATACTTAAAAGAGTAGGCCATTTCAAATACATTAATTTCATATGTCCACAGATGCATGTGCTCTTTGTGACCATGTGGTAACAATGCCGTTGCAATGCCTGAACAGTTGAGAAAATGATGCGTGACGTGGCGTTGTGCTTTTATTAATTACGAAAGAAATTGACAGCTGAGTGGCTCAGTATTCCCGATATTAAACTATGAAATGGGAACTACCATTTACTGTGTAGAAATAATTGTTGTTGTACAGACCACTGTGTTCTTTTGTGTTGCTAATAATTGTTTTCATGTTTGCTGTGTGTTTTGCATACGTAAACAGAAAGTAACAGTCAAAGGTTTTGATATGCATCTACCCGTAATCATCAATAAGGTATAATCTAGTAATAATTGTTAGCATGGTCTTATTGAATTGATACTGAATAACAAACAAATCTAATACTCTTGGACCACAAGTGTCTGTATTTTTATTCTGCATTCTATTCTGACAAGTCAGCTGAGCTTACCTTATAGTCCTTCATCTGTTGTTGGCGTCTGTCAAAATAATTTACATATAGGTTAGACAGGGACAGGTTAGCTTATGGAGAGTAAAGAGTTCGGACTGCGGAATAGGGTTATGACTACTAGGAAGTGGTTCTGGACAAAAAGACACAAATATAGTATTCAACTTCTGAATAATGATCAGCTGGATTTACTTGAAACTTGGTGAGGATGTACCTCGGATGGGGGTCTTCCATGTTTCTTCACATAGTCATGCTCCAATGTGTTCTTTTTTTTCGTTAATTTTTCATAATTTAGAGATTTGGACAGACCGAACATGGCTCTTCATTAGGTGGCAATACTAGGAATTCCTGATTTTTAACAAACTTTTTGATTTGGAACTTATCGGCTAATGCATGCACATGTATACATGTTGATTACTACATGTATGTGAGTGTATGGAGATTGCAATATGGTAATTTACATATTCTACATCTTCTCCAAAACCACTGACCAGATTCACTGGGATGTACCTTGGGTGAGTCTGTGCCAAATATATCTTGAATGGTCATGCTTTGCTGATTTTTAGATCTTTAATGAATTTAAATTATAATTCTTTTCTTTTTTTCTAGTGGCTTAGCAAATTTCGCATATTGGCTTTTATCATTCATAATGGTGTATCCTAGACCCATGGTTACTAATAAACATTAGTAGGAAAATACCTATGAGCTTTCAATTGGTACAGTTAATTTTGAATCTGAGTGACCTTGAAAGGTCAAACTGGAAGTCAAATAGACTGTGTTGGCTTTTATCTTGGTAACAGTGGATCCTAGACCCATACTAACTATAAAACATCAATAGAAAAGTACCTATGGCGTTTCACTTTATGGAGTTAATCTTTACCTTGAGTGACATTGGAATTTCAAACTGGAGGTCAATTGGTTCATTGTGTGAGCCAGAACGAGTTGATTTATGAGAAACATATTTACTTCATTACCAAGTTCACGGGTTATTTTTATGAATTTATTCAGTTTATAAGTTGAAATGTATTTCAGCTAGAATTTTGATATTAAACATGATCATGGTCCTCTCAGGTCAGACTTGGACAGCATATGTCTGACTTTGAGATCATTCCGAAGGTCACGGATAATCATCATGATTATTGTCAGCTGAGTACAGGACCATCATGATCCTCTTGTTTACAAATTTTATTTTTAACTTCTCCAAAACTGTCGCTTACATTTTACTGAAACTCAGTTGAAATGTAGCTTGTGGAACAGTCAAGCAAAGTTGTTCACCAGGTGAAGATATTCCACATCGCCAATTTTATCTTTTTTTTTTTCAATTTGAGTACTTAATGGTTAATGCATACATTCCCATTGATTACAATGAAAGTAAGTAACTGGAGATTGCAACAGTGAGTCACATTTTTTTACTTCTCCAAAACTTTCAACCAGATTCACTTCATACTTGGCGGGGATGTACCTTGGGTATAGGTGCATGTCTACCAATTTTGTTCAAATAGCCACACTCCTTTTATTTTATTTTATTTTATTATTATTTTTTTTTGGGGGGGGGGGGAGTATTTAAGAATATCTGTGTTCATCTTTTGACAAAATCTTCAAAAATTTTCTCCAAAATCACCAAGCCAATTGCTTGGAAATTGCACAGTAACCCTTCCGGGAACCCCTAGACCTTTATTTGTTCACCAGGTGGTGCTGCAATTTTTACCTCAGCTGACTTGTCAGTCAGTTGATCAATAATTTCACATTTTCAACTTCTCAAAAACTATCCCACAAACAGGGCTGTCCAACTGGAGCATTGTAGCAAAATTTTGCTACAAAGCTCTTTAAAATTGCTGCAGAGTTTATCAAAAATAAGTGTTTCTTTTGTAAAGAAGTGGCAAAAATGCAACAAGGATCTTCATTTTTTGCAGCCACAATATCTATAAAGTGCTTTGATAGTTTCTTCTCAAATTTGGTACAGAGATGCATTATGAAACAGATTAACCAATTAGATTTGGTGACTTACTTTGTGGTTACTGTGATCCATGTACAATCAATTTGACTTAGTTGCCACAAGATTTTCAAATACCTGTACATATTCTTTTCTAATTGGGTATAATGATGCATTCTAGTAAAAAGAAAAGTTGATTAGATTTTCAGGTCACTGTGACCTATTTTGTAGTTACTGTGATCTATTTCTTGTCAATTTGACTTTGCAATCATAGCATTTGTAAAGTGCTAAGATGGATTCCTCTCAAATTTGCAACTGAAATGCATTATAAGACAGAGATTAGCAGATTAGATTTGGTGACCTTGTGTGTGGTTACTGTGATCGATTTACAATCAATTTGACTTATACATGTAGTTACCACAAGATTTTCATATACCTGGATACATTTTTTCTAATTGGGTATATAATGATGCATTCTAGTAAAAAGTAAAAACTGATCAGATTTTCAGGTCACTGTGACCTATTAGGTCGTTACCCTGACGTATTTACTGGCAATTTTAATTTGTGACCATAGAGTATATTTGAGGCGCTTTGAGAGATACTTCTGTAATTTGGTATGGAGGTGTATTATAAGACAAACATTGGTCAGTTAGATTTGGTGACTGGCTGTATGATAACTGTGACCTACCTATTTACAGTGAATCTTTCTTCGGTACTGTGATATATTCAAAGTGCCTGAATGAATTATTCACAAATTTGGTATATAGAAGCATTCCTTGAAGAAAAAAAGCTGAAAAGCTTTTCAGGTTACTGTGACCTAATTTTTGCTTACTCTGACCTATTAAGAGGACTTTATTCCTGATAACATTCAAAGTGCATGGAAGGATTTCATTAAAATTTTATTCATCAGTATTATTAGGAATAGATGACAGCCATTGAATTTTACTTTTAAGGCAACATATCAGTGGGTCACTTGGCAGCAAAGATGAATTTGTCATATTTGATGGGTATTGGGTATTGTGGGCAGCCAATGCATCGGGAAAGTGGACAGGAGGAGGCATCACAGTGATTCTTTGTGATCATAGGTCTCTAGTTGTTCATTTTTGGGGAAAAATAATCTTTTCTGTTGTGGCCTAGGATTCAGTGAATGCAAATTGAGCACAAGTTCATAGAATATGCACTTTGTAACTCATCTTGTTTTACAAGAGCACTGATGGTGGGTCTCTACCAAGTTTGTTCAATGGGTGACGTACACTTTGACAGCCATTTTTGGAGTTACAATGACACTGGTTCTTATTTTGTGGGAATTCCTTAAAGTGTATCTTCTATTGTTACTCCTGGGCCAGTTTTCGTGAAGATACATATGTACATATGGACACATGTAGGGACCCTAGTTTGTAATACATTCATAATGGTGACCTTGACATAACTCCTAAAGTCACAGGACAGTATGAGTGATGGACCGTTCTTTGGTGATAATTACCTGACAAGCTTTTGAATGAAGTACATGCAGAGTAAATGGGCGTGATGATGGTCCTTTTTCTAAGAACTAAGATGCAGCTGTATTTGGGTCACCTTGACATAATTTTCAAGGTCACAGGGTAACTTTTGTGAGTTTCATTTGTAGGGTTAGCACGACTTATCTAAATACCGTGATACCCTATACTGAACCACATCGTGATATGTTCCTTGTGTTTCAGATTTTCATGACATGATAAAACACTTCAATTGTGTATGTAGACATGGCAGATCAATTTATCAAAACACCAGGACAGAGGCTGGGATACTGACTGGTGCATGTGAATTCAAAGAGTGTGATCACTTCGTACACTGCCATGATATATTGTGATTCATATCATGATTCTTTGGCTTTGTAACGAAAACTATTGTGATACAGAAATTAATAAGCATACCCAACCCTTTTCATTCGTGGACAATAACTCAAAATTACATTCAGTAGAGTTGGAACTTTGATATTGTGCAAGATGATGGCTCTGTCAGTGTTTCCATTAACCCCCAAATTAGGGTATATTACCCTTTCAAAACCTCAAATGCCCTCTGACAAAATTCTAAAGGGTCACAATTCTTGTTTATTTACATGTAAAATTGGTAAAAATCTAGTCTTCTCCCTGAATTTCCCTTCTTGTGATTCCCTGAAAAAATTCCTGATGGAAACACATGTCTGTCTAGGGCCATATAGAGACTGCACATGAGTGACATTGACCCTGATGTCATATGGCTTGTTTTTTATGCATCTGGTGTTCAGGTGACATGTCAAGAAATATCTAAGGAAAAAACTTTGATAGTGACTGGCTTAGGGTCCACAGGAAGCACCAGGTTAATTACATACATTGGTAACCTTGACCTTAATTATTCCTACGGTGACATGGCCACTTTAGGAGCTTGTACTTGATAACTCCAAGTACCATTTCAGCTGAGCCTATAGTTGGTGACAGCTGCAGTCTTGGTTTCTGGTGAATGTTATCCCATTTGGTTACCATGGTAACTCTGAAACAGTACAAATGTGGTATTTTTTTTAACTGAATGAAAGAAAACAGATATATCTGTGTGCCAGTTGCATCTATGGTGGCATTCTTGAACCAAATTAACAAAAAAAAAAAAAAAGAAAAAAAGGCCATCATAGAATGCTTTATTGACTGCATGTAGCTGCAGTTTTTGTTAAATCATATGTACATGTAAGTCATTCCAATTGGTTGCTGTGGTAACCACAAGAAATTAACAAATGTGCTGTATTCTCCCATGAACTATATTTAACAAAGTCAAAACATATTCACTTGTTCTCTGTGTTCATTGAAGTGCTTGCACAATGGAATTTGGCATCTGAAAAAATTGTAGTTTGTGGAAAACACATTTTTCTGCCAATAGTGGTAAACACAATATGATAATTGGTTGCCATGATAGCAAAGTGTTACCCTGAGAGTAACCATGGTAACTTGCTCAAAAATTTATAGAATTTCTGTCCCAATGATTAATTTGGTATATGGTATACAACATGCATGACATACAATTGGCAAATTACAGTTGGACTGTGGTACAATATTCTCTATTTAGCTAAAAAAAAAAATCGAGAAACACAGCTTACAAAGATCCTATGTACTGCCGAAATCAGAAAGTGTTTATAAATCAGGAAAGCTGAGCTAGGACTTGGATACTGTATGTGATGGTAGCAGAGGTTCCAACCTATTTGCCGCTGAATGTAGGAGAGCAAGTGCTGACAGTGCCAAGCATAGGTAGGGGGTCCAGGGGCTATGTTCCCCCATACAAATTTTGAAATTTTATTTTGAGACATTTTAATCATTCTGTTCGTCTGTAAACATATGCCTGTCAACAGGATGAAATTTTAAAGGGTCTGCCTCATGGAGGGAACCTTTTTGTTTTCGGGTTATCTGGATGTCAGTCCGGATGTGCACATTCTTGTTACTGTGAAATACAGAATGCCTCAGTGAATTTTGCTCAAATTTGGTAATATGCTTATCTTACCTGGCAAGATGAACTGATTAGATTTTGGTGTCACCATGACCATTACCAAACATGCCACAAATGTTTATCATCTATGAAACTTTGATCTTGCTTAATATGGATAACCTTGACGTACTTTCTCAAGGTCATAGAGGGCATGCATTTCATTAAATGATTTTTTTATTTGTGATGGTCATTACATCTCAACTTGTGTTCATACATCCATACATGTATACCATTACAGGAACATTATACAGGCAAAAGTTAATGACATAAGGAGTCATGGTGGAACACTGATGGTAGTTAGTGGAACTAACATCATAAGTATCAAAACAGATTAAATGCATTATCATTTCTAATAAATTGAGATGGAACTGCAAAATATACACCAAATGTGCATTAGACCAATGGTGATATTTTTACATGTTGTGTGACGTTGGCCTATCTTTCGAGGTCATTAAGCACTAAAGAAAATGACATTAAATGCAGTATATTGATAAAGAATAAGGAAAATGATACCAAATGTACCATAAATGTGTACCATGGGAATGTCTGATATTGCATAATATGGATGACCTTGACTCATGTTTGCAGGTCAAAGAGGGAATTCATTTCAGGAAATATTTTTTTTTGTGATGGTTGTCAGCAGAGCATTAGGCCCATGGGCCTCTTGTTACTATTATGTTGCGAAAAGGGGGAGACAGTTATATAAGCAGGAAACTTTGTTGAAAAAAAAGGAGAGAAAGTGGGAGACTTGGAGGCTCTGGTGGTCCTAACCATAAAGGTCAAGTAGATAAATGTATGTCCTGCATATGAGTGACCTCATCTTGATTATAGGTTACTTAGTCATTGTAACTCATGCATTTGGGGTTGGCTGAGGAAAACACTGCTACAGGCCTTGTGTTTAGAATTTGTTTGCTAGATATAAGGATGACTAAATCCTTGTTAACTTTGACCTCATCAAGCTGGGTCCATGCAGGTAACACAAGAAGCAGAGAGCCATTAGCACACATCTCAGCACATATGTCAGTCAGCAATCTGTTGTCTTGCTGGTTTAAATTGCAGTTTAGATCCAGAGAAAACAAAGAGAGGAGTTGTGTTTGAGGGGTCAGTATGCTTGGGGCAGTGACACATGCAGTCTGTGTGTATGATGAATGTACTACAGGAATGGTATGGAAGCAGCAACAGGGGCCAGGGTCTGCAATTTGTATAAATGATGAGAGCTGGGGACTTGCAGCTAATAAGTAGTTGCCCTTAACAAGAAGGGCATTTGTCATTGCCGTTCCTTTGTTGTTACCTGTATGTTGCTTTAAAGGCAGGAGCCAATCTGAGTTTTTCCTTATATTCCACATATATAGGTGTGTATGGAAGGGTGTGTGTTTGCAGGAGATTCCAAGTATATTGAAATATGTAACATGTATAACTTACAAGTAAGTGGCGCACCTAGCTTTATTAGTCCCCCACCAAGGACTAAAGGTTTGCAAAATATCCTTCCCTCCGTCCTTCAAGCATAGCTTGTCGGTGCCGTAGTTTTTATACCGTAACACCTCACCCACTAAATTTGGTGGGTGGATACTTCATGGGATAGGTGTGTTTCACACACCAACAATTGCATGGCTCACTGTGACCTTGACCCCCATAAAGATATAGCTTGTCTGGGCTATATTTCCTATACCATAACATGTACAGCTACCTAATTTGGTGTGTGGACACTTCATAGGATAGGGGTGTGTCATGCACCAAAATGGGTCAATGTGACCTTGATCTTGACCTTTGACCCCCATAAAGATTTAGATTGTCTGGGCTATATTTCCTATACTGTAACACCTACAGCTACCAAATTTGGTGTGGGGACACTTCATAGGATAGGGGTGTGTTGCACATCAAAATTCGGTCACTGTGACCTTCGACCCCCTTTAAAGTTTTAGCTTGATCAGGGTTATATTTCCTATACCATAACACCTACAGCTACCAAATTTAGTGTGTGGACACTTCATAGAATAGAGGTGTGTCACACACTAAAATTGGGTCACTGTGACCTTTGACCTTGACCTTGACCTTTACCCCCCCGTAAAGATTTAGATTGTCTGGGCTGTATTTCCTATACCATAACACCTACACACATACAAATTTCATACAAGTACAGTCAACCTTGCTATCTATTCTCTGGTGGGGAACTACATATGTATGTATTGTTATGCAATACTTGATGTTTATTATTGCTCAGGATTTAAACTGCATGTTGAGATGTCAATGTGTTGCAGGTGTATGTATCCATAAATATATATATTTAAGCTTGCATACTGAACACAGAATTCAGTGTCTTACATGTACCTATCTAGATTATCTAAGGTGGTATACTGTCTATACTATCAAGGTGGCATTTTGGAAGGTACCCCAATCAGTTTAGCGTTTACATTGTACTTTGGTGTCAAACTGTGTTTTTAGCTCAGCTGGCTTGTCAGTCAGCTGAGGTAATGTGATGGGTTAGGCATCCGTCGTCCGTCTGTCGTCCGTCATCCGTCATCCACAATTCACATTTTCGACTTCTTCTCTAAAATCACAAGCCAGATTCACTTCAAACTTGGTGGGGATGTGCCTTGGGTGGGTCTCTACCAAGCTTGTTCAAATGGTCACGGTATAGTGATTTTTGGATTTTTTATGAAGTTTTTGTTCATTTTTGGGGGAAATCTTAAAAAATCTTCTTCTCCGAAACCAGTGGGCCAATTGCTTCAAAATTGCATGGGACACTTCTGGGGACCCCTAGACGTTAAATTGTTCAACAGGTGGCGCTGCAATTTTTTTATATTATTTTATGAATTTTTGTGTGTTTTTGCCATTTTCGACTTCTCCAAAAGCATCACTCAGATTATGCTGAAACTTGGCGTAAATGTTCCTGGTAGGAGGGTCACACAAGTTTGTTCCCTAGGTGGCGTTGCTGTGGATCCCTGATTTTTAACAATTTTTTCAATTCGGGTACTTATCTGCCAATGCATACATTCCTATTGATTACTATGTAAGTGAATGTGGACTGCTGTGGTAATTCCTATTTCCCACTTCTTCTCCAAAACCATCGGTCAGATTCACTTGAAACTTGGTGGGGATGTACCTTGGGTGGGTCTCTACCAAGTTTGTTCAAATGGTCACGGTCCAGTGATTTTTTTATTTTTTATGATTTTTAGCTCAGCTGACTTGTCAGTCAGCTGAGCTTATCTTATGGGCCTCCATCCGTTGTCCTTCGTCCGTCCGTTCGTCGTCCGTCCGTCAACAATTCACATTTTCGACTTCATCTCCCAAACCGTCAGTCAGATCCACTTCAAACTTGGTGGGGATGTGCTTTGGGTGGGTGTCTACCAAGTTTGTTCAATGGTTACGGTCCAGTGATTTTTGGATTTTTAAGGAATTTTTTTGTTCTTTTTTGGGAAAATCTTAAAAAATCTTCTTCTCCGAAACCGCTCACCCAATTCCTTTGATATCACACAGGAACACTCGCCGGGACTCCCAGTTCTTAATTTGTTCACCAGGTGGCGCTGCAATTTTGTGCTTTAGCTATTTTCGACTTCTTCTCCAGAACTTTCACTCAGATTAAGCTGAAACATGGTGGATATGTTCCTTGTAGAAAGGTCAAACAAAGTTGTTCACTATGTGGGAATGCTGCGGATTCCTGATTTTTAACGATTTTTTCAATTCAGGTACTTATCGGTCAATGCAGCTTTCTTATTGATTACTATGGATGTGAATGAGCATTCTAATGCTAATTCACATTTTTGACTTCTTCTCCGAAACCATCAGCCAGATTGACTTCAAACTTGGTAGCAATGTACCTTGGGTGGGTGTCTACCAAGTTTGTTCAATTGGTCACGCTCCATTGATTTTTGGATTTTTTATGATTTTTTTTTGTTCTTTTTGGGGGCAAGTCTTAAAAAATCTTCTTCTCTGAAACTGCTCATCCAATTGCGTTGATATCACACAGGAATACTCCTGGGGAGTCTTAGTTCTTAATTTGTTCACCAGGTGGCGCTGCTATTTTTTCTAATTTTTTATGATTTTTTGTGTGCTACTGCTATTTTTGACTTCTTCTCCAGAACTTTCACTCATATGAAGCTGAAACTTGGTGATATGTGCCTTGTAGAAGGGTCAAACAAAAATGTTCACTAGGTGGTAATGGTGCGGATTGCTGATGTTTAATGATTTTTTCAATTCGGGTACTTGTTGGTAAACGCACCTTTCCTATTGATTACTATGTAAGTCAATGGGCGTTCTAATGCTAATTCACATTTTTTACTTCTTCTCCAAAACCATCAGCCAGATTGACTTCAAACTTGGTAGCCAGGGTTTCTGCTAGAGTTAAATTTTAGGGTACTCAAATACATCATATTCTAAAGTAAAAGTCTAAAAATAAAGACTTTATGGGGAATTTGGGTAATATATGCCAAAATTTTACTTTTTTGCCAAAATTTTAGGGTAAGCAAAAGTACCCTTGAGGTTTTTTAGGGTATGCTATTTTACTGTTTTTATCCTCTGGCGGAAACATTGGTAGCAATGTACCTTGGGTGGGTCTCTACCAAGTTTGTTCAATTGATCACGCTCCATTGATTTTTGGATTTTGTATGATTTTTTTTGTTCTTTTTGGGGGCAAGTCTGAAAAAATTTTCTTCTCTGAAACCGCTCATCCAATTGCTTTGATATCACACAGGAACACTTCTGGGGAGTCCTAGTTCTGAATTTTTTTCACCAAGTGGTGCTGCGATTTTTTTCTAATTTTTTATGATTTTTTGTGTGTTATTGCTATTTTTGACTTCTACTCCAGAACTTTCACTCAAATGAAGCTGAAACTTGGTACATATATTCCTTGTAGAAGGGTCAAAGAAAGTTGCTCACCAGGTGGTAATGCTGCGGATTGCTGATTTTTAATGATTTTTTCAATTCGGGTACTTGTTGGTCAATGCACCTTTCCTATTGATGACTATGTAAGTCAATGGAGATTCTGATGCTAGTTCACATTTTTGACTTCTACTCCGAAACTGTCGTCCAGATTAAATTCAAACTTTGTGGCAATGTTCATTGGGTGGGTCTCTACCAGATTTGTTCAAATGGTCACGCCCCATTAATTTTTGGACTTTTAATGAATTTCTTTGTTCTTTTTGGGGGCAAATCTTAAAAAATCACAATGGTATATGTGCATGTCAGCTGAGCACAGGACTGTCACAGTCCTCTTGTTATTTTTAGTGATACACTGGTCCAGCTATATATTTTTGAACTTGGCAGGATGTGACCTTCACATCATATATAATATTCTGATGATGTTTCAAAGTACATTTACAAAAGACTTAAATCTTTTCCTGGAAAAAAAAAAAGATTTTGTCCTAACCTATCAATTAATACACTCCCTACCTCCCACCTCCACACACACAAAAGAAAATAAAAAAACAGGTGAATGAATCACCATAAATTGGCTGAAATAAGGAGATGAATACTTTAATAATGCAAGGACAGGTCTGTTGTTTGATACGATGCCTTTTTCTGTGACTTAGGCATCTTGAAAAACTCAATTGTGATTTTACTGTTTTAACAGTATATTAAATTCAAATCTTAATATAGAATTTTTACCATATCCCAACAATGCATGGTAATAAATATCAAGTTTCTTCATTTGGGACCTTTTTATTATATATTATATGATGTGTATTTTATTAAAAAAAAAAAAAAAAAACAAGTTATGCATGATAAATTTCCCAGATAAATACTCTCTGCATAATGACCAAAATTGTACTCACATGTCACATTTTCTGTGTTTATGTGCAAGTAATGCGAATGACCATATCCTGACAATTTCAACAGTGTTCACATTGATAAGTGTAGCAACAAAATTAAGTGCATATATAGTCTGATACCAAAGTCTACAGTATATATGTACACACATGCACACTATCGGGGGCAGATTCCGTTATGCCGGTTTATGCCACTTTGTTGAAATGCATCTCAAGCAGCAGGTATTTCGAAAATTCGCTCAGCTGTACACTTTCGCTGAGGAAAATGGCTCTGGTCTGACACCTTTGATAGTGTGTCAGCCCAAAGGACTAGACACATTCTTTGTTATCTGATATAGAATAATATATATTTTTGGCTGACAACAGAAGCTGTCCTGGGCCTACAGAAATGTCATAGTCAAAGGAGAAAATGGCCTACATGTACAAACAAAAAATCTTTTTGTGATGTCTGCTCAGCACAAAAAAAGTTTTGGACCATGCACATTATAAACCACTTCACTGTGCCAGCTACAGAAGACATCAAAAAGGAATCCAGGCTTCAACCTACCTTTGTGGCAACAAAGGAATGCATATTCCAGTCTAGCTGAGTACAGGACTTGAGCAAGAGTTGAGGAACAACTGGCATGTGGCTGATGGCATATATACAGTGATCCATTTATGATATCACAATGCAGTGTGGTTGATAACTTTTTGGTGCTGAGTGTATGTTAAAAAATAAGTTCAAGGTTGAATCTAGCCTTATTATTAATACCTCTTCTTGGATGCATTATCCTTAGTGAACATTTTCCTCTTGCCAGAACCTTAATCTCAAATGTCATCAGTAACTGCCCTCTGTTCCTTTTTATCCTACCATTCCATTTCCCAACCAAATCCTGATCATTTTATTTAGATGTCAAATTTCCGCTTCACTTATAAATATTTTCTCTACTTGTGGACACATTTAATAGTATAATGTCAAAATATAGAGTGACTGATGAGACATAACTTCCTCTACTACAATGTAAGCCTTTGTAATCAGCAAATATAATAGGCACGTTTATTACATGGTGTATGACTTATTTTGTGGGAGTAGAGAGCCTAGATATCTAGGCTTCTGGACAGTAGAAAATCACCAGGCTCATAAATGGGTATGGAAACCATGGAGCAGTTTTGTTTTGTTTCATACAAATATTTTTTTTTTGCATGAATGTGAAACAGGAAATCCCTTACTTTCTATACATGTACATTTACATGTAATTGAAATAACCCTTTGTACCCCATGAGGTCCAAAATATTGGCCTTTACCCTTTCTCAATTAAACTGGCTGGGGCTTCACTGTTTTTGACAAATTTATGTAATGATGAAAAACAATTTTCCTTAATTGGCATGGGTTGGGTACTTGTGCCCAGCATATGTCAAGGAAAGCTGTTGACTCAGCCTTAAATTCTGTCTTAATCTAAGGGAAAGGGTTAAACCCTTCACTACAAAATGCTGAGATCCATGTGGAAAAAAAAAAAAGTCCACCGACAGTTTGAATGCCACACAGGCCCAGTACCAATCATCAGCATGAACTAAGCACTTACCGTGACTTACAAATTAGGAAACAAAGCCACTCATTGGCTTTTACAGGTTTCACTGTGGAGGCCCCGTGAAAAATGAAAAAAATCCAATGTTTTGAGCCGTAAATGTTATCTTCTTCAAGCACCAGCTGATTGTGGCTAGTGTGTGTCCCAGGGAGGTGACCTAGGCTGATGAAGGGGCTATCATAGCCACACTGACATTGTCTGAAATGGTGACATCAGCAAACAGAATGGATATTGATGATACCGTTGCAGTCAAATTGCTGTAATGGATGAGGGAAAAACCATGGCTGAGACCTATAGTCTAATTGTCAATGGCCATGTTGTATACATGCAAATAACAAGATGGAATTTTTACAGTTGCATTGTGCACCAAAGTGTACTGCTTGAGCAGGAATGTTTGACAGAAATATCAAAACCATACCACATGTTTGTAAGCCAATAATTTCAATGTCATAAACCAGTTTTCACCATCAATGGTAAAGTCATCAATGTATTACCATATTTTATGTAGTTGATTTCAAATTTATGTCTTGGTTTCTTTCAGTGTGAAGTCATTATAAGTTTTACCATATTGGTATGATATCTTGGAAGAGTAAAATTTCAGGCGGAGAACTATCTATAGACAAGGCACATGACAATCCAATTTAGGTGGCAACATGCTCAGACAGATGAGCCCATTAAGAAGCAGCGCAAGGCAGAAAATAGCAGATTGTAGCAAAACTCTCAAAATATTCCCTTCAATGTATGGAGAGTTTTGGTTGGATAAAATAAATAGCGTCTCCATGTTAGAACTGTTGAGGAATTGTGTTTGGAGCTTTGATGTATGATGAACAGATTAGACAGTTATTTATTCTTGGTGTCTTCACCATGCTGCGTCCAGCAGGAGCCATAGCTGACAGTGCCCCTGTGTGAAGGCACAAGTACCAGGATGAACCTTGTGATCTTCTCAAGTACGTCCTTCCTTAAGAGCTACTCCACACAGCATCCATATTTATGTACAGCATAAACCCCAACTGAGCCCCAAGATCATGAACTTCAAAGTCCACCTCAAAGCTATTCTCAGGGCTGAAAAATAGGTGTGACACACTTCCAGAGGCACCAGTTTTAAAGATCCTACATGTAGACTAAGACTGTAGGCTCTGAATCATTGCCTTCCCCAACGCATCATCTGCAACTGATAGTACATTAAGGTCCAATTTGAACAGCATCTGCTTTGAATACAGACAAACCTCTTCTATGTATGTGATGACACATACAGCACAGTATCTAGCCATTATAAAGTAACTGCTAGAGGATAGGATTATGAGTAAAGATAGGTGTACATGCATCAATTTGCTCATAACCCCATAGGCTTGTCCAAGTATGGTACATGTAATTAAAAAGTAGCTTAATTTTGCGGAATATTTTTTCATGGGTGGGTGGGAGGCATAATGAGTATGATAGTGGGGCTAGGTAAAAACCCCACCAGATTATCAAGTAAAAAAACACAAATGGTTGACAGTGCATCACACTATACCAAGGATTAACTATTGGTTATTGGCCTTAACTCCTTTCTCCCCATGATCTTAAACTGAATAGACAGCTTATGTTACTCCTATGGTAATTGCAATTCTGAAACAGTGACCTTACAAATATAAACGGAAGACAAAAATGTCCACAAACTATTAATGTGAAAATTTTGTTTACGATGCCGACAAGATTTTCATTTCTGTAAGGATCAATTTTCCTATAAAACTATAAATATATGTATGGTATGTTCATGTACATGTACATATATGTGTGTAAATAAGTCCAGGAGGTGCAGAATAAGTGCACCAATGTACAGCTTTGTTATCGAAATTTTCATCATTCATGGATACCCCCCACCACCACCACCACAGGGGGGGGAGAGAGAGAGAGAGAGAGAGAGAGAGAGAGAGAGAGAGAGAGAGAGAGAGAGGGAGGGAGGGAGGGAGGGAGGGAGGGAGGGAGGGAGGGAGGGAGGGAGGGAGGGAGGGAGGGAGAGAGAGAGAGAGAGAGGGAGAGAGAGAGAGAGAGAGAGAGAGAGAGAGAGAGAGAGAGAGAGAGAGAGAGATTATGAAAACCTAAATAGTGGCCATATGCATTGCATCATACAAAACTCATTAATCTTGAAAAGTGAACACAGCCAGCTGAATTGTACTCTGCATCATGATATTGTCTGTCCCCTGCCACCTCAAAAACTAATTAATCCACAAGAATGTGATGAGACTACAACATTTAGTGATTTGTGGGTTTGGCATATCAAGTGCCCAGCATACTTGACAAATGCTTTGAATGTTGGTGGTATCTTTTTTGTTGGAGGTGCTGCCATATGCATGCAGGATCACTGTGAAACCTCCTGAACCTCCAGGCACCAGACTGTATAACCCTCAAATATATGCATGGACTTGAGGGACTGGACATAAATGGAGCTGGTATTGCATGTTACTCAGTCATTAGGGCCTGCACTATTTCATTGTTTGGCCCTGTGACTCACTCCTCCAAGGTTATATGGTCTGCACAGGAATTCACATTTAGAACATCTGATCCAAAAAAATAGTAGTTGTCAAATGTTAGAGCCTGATGAAAATGCAATTGTTTGCACGAGATGTTTTCCAGCCATGTGTTGACAGGTTCTTGAGTGATAGAGCAACTTCGTGAACTGCAAGAGTGATGATGCCTCCATTACCGTATTCATTCTAATTATATCATGAACGTACATGATTCAGTTGTTACCAAATTTGTTCTGGCAGTACAGTCATCAAATAATATTGCTTTGGATACATTGTGGCATACAGTCTTATCAGCTTTGGATACATTGTGGCATACAGTCTTATCAGCTGCACCATAGTGCCTACATTAATTTAAGGTACAAGTGGGATACTTTCTTCATTAACATGTACCATTTCCATATATCCATATTATTTATTATCGTTTAATCATAATGTTCCACTTAGTCCACATATGACACAATTATCAAGGAATAACCAGCTGCTCCCAGAAGACAAACGATTACCATATTCAGTTACTGGTCTGTGATTTCTCCATTACAGTACTTGCATTATACTTGATTCATTCTTACCATATGGCATGCTTTGAGAGAAAAACACTTTGAATTTTCGAAATGTGAAGGCTGTATACAGTTTGTCTGTATTTCTCAAATTGATTTGTTGAAAGTACAAGTTTCAGTGCCAGAAGATTAATTCTGTTTTGTGATAACCAAAGTAAGTTTCTAATGAAATAGCATATAATCCCACTTGTCAAATGCCGGAATTTTATTATGTTGTACAAATAAATGTGTGTGTGTGACAAAGGACAAAGGACAATAATTGTATTAGAATCACTGTAACCATTTTGTAGAGTCAACTAAAGCCCATGCTGTTACTGTGTGAGTCTAAGAAGAATAGGGCACATGGGCCAAAATAAGGTATACATGTATATACTCTTCATATACTGGCTAAATTAGTCAGAAACAATGTGCTGTGGAGATAAAAATTGTTGGAAGACTTTATGCATGCTTTCAAATGTGGAGTGAATACTATGCCATTGAGTACAGCGTCATGGAGGTGGGCCTGCTTAGCAGAAGATTTGACAAGTATGTGATGTTGACGCATCTGATAAATGATCTTGTTATTGTAATAGATAACTGGGGATGAAAAAGAAGAGGTAGTATACTTAGAAAATAAATTTGTAAATGGTTTCAGTTATATTTCTATCTATATTGCTAATCAGTGATATGTGAAGAGCCTCCTTTTATACAAGAAATCTTGACTGTAGCTTCTGCTGTTAAAGTGATTTGTAATAAGTGGTTCTTCCTTATAGAGGTCTAAGTTTCTTTGTGCACAGCCATCAAATTATCACCAAGAGATTGAAAGGAATAGACAGCAAATTGATCCTTCCCAATTCCTATATCTGCTACAGCATTTTATAGCTAGTAGTTTGGTAAATGGCAAACTTGTCTACTTTGCAGAAATTACTCAAGAGACTTATTTTTGAACATTATGTGTATAAATTATTAGTGTTTGGATTGTTGCAGTTCCTTGGAAACACAGAGATAATAGCCTCATTGGCACCTTGAAATTGAGATTTAGACAGCGTGCAAACGAAGTGTGATGGATATGAATTGTGGTGGAGGATGCTGGGAATTTTGCTATAAATTAGAAAGTTGCCATAGCAGCCAAGATGTTGCTTTACAATGTGGCATCCTGGGCTGGCAAAGGCTCCTTGGTAACTCTCAGCATCCAAATTCAAGATGCAAGGCTATGTTCTGTCAAGAAGATGGAGTCATAAGTTGAAGACCTTGGTGGCCCATACATACACTGTTGCTGTCTGAAAGGCTGTATGACATTGACTGGCCTGGCAGGATGAGAATAAAAGATATACCGTATTCATCCTAATAGTAGCATGCCATGCCAATGCAGAGATTTGCCAGATCTTGCAGTGTTTTCGTGGGACTATGGAATAAGTAATTTTCTTGATTGAATGTATTGAAGGCTGTGCAGTTCATTTAGGTGTTACATAAACAATAATATACTGCATTGACATCTAATTTTTCATTAAATTTGGAAGTATCATCTTCGCTAAATTACAAGAAAAATCTTGATTTTAAATCTATACCACTTGGATTGAAAGTGGGGGCCTGCTTCTATTAGGGCATGTGCTACTATTAGGATGAATATGGTATATATACATATAATGTTTACTGTAGTTTTGATCAGTAGGGATTGTAAGTCAGTTAATGTGTCTTTTTGAGCTTTACATATTGGAAAGATCTTCTATTGTAGAAATTGGAATAAGAGGCCTTAGTAATAGTATTTTATGATCTAAAAGATGTAAATATCTCGTCAGCTTGATCCACTTGATACATGTCACTTTGGCACCAACAATTCATCACTGCAATTATATTATTTTAGAGCATACATTCATTTGAATGAAAAGATCCTCGAGGTAGTATGGTGAGTGAAAATAAGGCTAAAGAGTAATGACGAGATGTGCCTTCATGTACATGCAGACATCAATGTCTCAATTCTAAACTCCCATAGGACATGTACAATAGGTGTGTAGCTACGAAACCAGCCAATCAGTATCAGCTTTCCCACACGCCGTACTCAGAGAATACTTTTTATATACGTTGGGCAATTTTGAAAGGAAATTTTGTACATGTAGTTCTAGCAGCATTGATTTCTAGAATGTCATTAAAAATATACAATGTGTATGGGAGGAATATCTACAGAGAAATTTAATGTTCGTGGAAGAAATTAATTTGTTGGTCATAAAATCAGTAACTTGCATTGATAGTGTCATATCTGCAAGGGCAAAATTTCATGCTCGTAAGTGATCCCTTCAGAAGGCCAACAATAGAAAAAAAAATCATTATTATTAATATGTTGGGCATTACCTGTGCAGTGTTACTATAAATGTGGGCATAAATGAAAGTTTGTGGGCTGCAATCCACTATAGCACCTGTAAAAAATCTGGGTACCAGTTTACTGGAAAGACAAAGCAGGGGAACCATTCTAAAACCCAGGCTCTTGTACTTCTGGTAAAGCAGATGGCTATTCCCTGTGTTAGGTGAGGCAGTGGTGCTGGCTCAGTTTATCTTCATTGAGGTAGGCCTATGCACACATAGTACTAGATGTAATATCAGCAATAATGTTTGTTGTTGCAGGCATTGGGATCATTGTGCAGTCCTTGCGTTTTTTATTTCTATTCTTCTCTGCCTTGCGTCGGGCATGAATGAACACAAGCAGTCAGGCCCCAATTTAAATCTACAACCACGGGCTGCAAAATAAACATTTTTATGTTTGCATGGCACATCTTAGATGTACATGTATACAGTTTCTGTGTTTTTTGAAGAGCACAAAGTGCATCTGTAATTCATCATGAAGAACCATATATGTTCCCAATATATCTGGAGGTAATGAGTCTTGAAACTGAGCAATTATTATCTTTATAATGGGTTGAAATTAATTGAAATGAAGTGAAGTTAATAATATTGTGACTTTGTGTCTTTATATGCTGTGCATATAGTCAATTGAGTTAGCCAAGGTGGGGACACATTTAAAAGAACTTATGTGATGTGAGACAAAAATCAAAGATAAAGAAAGTAATCAAGAAAAAAGAGGTCTTAGGAAGAGAGCCCAGACAAAAACCATGGCAGATAAATGTCAGTCCTGTGTCAGCTGCACAAAACACTTGTCTTTAATTTCTATAAATTGATTCTTGTGTTGAATGAGCTGGCTGCCATGTATTTAACCCTTTACCTGCTTTTGTTGTCTTGTATTTCACCGTTTACCAGCCTTGACTGTCTGGTATTTAACCCTTCACCTGCTTACCAAGCTAGAGTTAAGTTTATCTGAATTAATCAGGACCCTGTGTCAGAGTTACAGGTGCCTTGTCATACTCAGATTATCCATCTGTTCAGATTTTGTTTCTGCATAATAACTTTTGAAATATGTATCCAATTTCCTTCATATTTTGCCATAAAGTTATTTATGCACAACCTTATCTGGTATTGATTATGAGTGACCTTGACCTGAAGGTCAAAGTCAAACATCCATTTGAACAAAGTTGGTTTCTGTGCAGTACATGTAATGCAAGATCAGTTTGATGGATGTTCAAACCTGCTTAGGGTCTGTACCCAGAGGCCTTACTTGGCATTGCAATTGGATGCCCTCAAGGTGAAGGTCACACAGCTGTAAAAATCTGATGCTCAAAAACCTGATGCTTGTAGGACCCATGATGACCTGGTCATGACTCTACATGTGCATGTTGTTCCTGCAATGATTCTAGATTCCATTGTCATGGGGAAACCTTCCATTCAGGTACCAGAATGCCTGTATTTCCAAAGAAAGAAAGAATGACTCAGGTAACTACCTACATGTATCCCTGGCATGTTTTGGACACTATGTCCCCAAAGCATACCAAGGAAAGATGTTTAAGTACTACGTGTAACTGGAGTCTTGTAATGATATTCTCTCTTTGTATGTTACTGTATCTGTCATGATACACTACTTTGTCTGAAAATATGAGTCATGTGTCATCTGAAGGTAAACTTGTAAACTGAATTTAAAAGAAAAACAAAAACAAAACAAAAAAACAAAACAAAAAAACACAAAAAAATGAACAGAAAAACAAAGCAAAACAAAACAAAAAGAACAGCAACAACAACAACAATAGCATACATTGTACATAAAGATCAAAGTTACTCAGCTGAATACCTGTATGTAGTTTTTATTATACAGATATATGTTAGACAGTGTAGCCTATTTTGGCTCGGACTGTAAACATAAGGTTCAAAGCCACCTCTGTGTCAGCAAATTACAAAGTGATCTGTAATATCTCCATAATAGACTAACATATATGTCAATGTGCATACATGTTACATGTACAGTGTACATGTAGAAATTTGTGTTTGAAAAATGAAAATATGTGAGCTGACCAGCCTGGAAATGAGGTCTACTAAATTTTCAGATGAAGGCTGTAAATGCAGGGTCAATGCCAGGAAGGACACCATATCATTGAAGTCATATAACTTGACTTGATGTAGGGCTACGTGTTGAAGTCATCTTACACTTTTGGATTCCATGGAGGCTTCTGTGTTGCCTTGCAACTTGTAAATGAAGGGGCTGTGTACAGGAAAATGAGACATGAGGGAGTTGTGTGAGTTGCTTCATCAGGATAGTACCTGCCTAATGCGACAACATGGGAGAAGATTCATCTCCCTCTCCCTCGGCAGCACGCTCCCTCGATCGTGCATTTAGACATATTATCTCCCTTTTCCATATTGAAAATGGTCATGTTGCTATGGTGACCCCCCCCCCCAAAAAAAAATAAATAGTGAAGACAACTTGCAAAATTTATATTATATAACACAGCATGAAGTTTATTTGTACCTATATACATAAAACAATGATGATTGATCAATTTCAAAGTCTTTGTTTATTCACGTGCTGGTACCACAGAAGGTGACTTGTTTGCGAAAAGAATTGTGCTACCGGTACCTTTTTCCAGCAGGATTAGGGTCAGATTTACCATATCTATGTTATTGTACAATTCAGTTTTGGAAATAACATCAGTTAATTATGGACAGGTGTACACTGTATTATTATTTAGCAGCTATGGATTTATACATCAATCAATACTGCTGGTACATGTATTGATTTATAGATGAATTTATTGTGGCTGGGTAAGTTGCTGACTCAATCTTGCCATTTTTCAATGTGTAAATATGCTCTCTCCTGATGAGATATCAAAGTTAGACCCAGAATCTTCCGATGGGATTAACAAAAGCAGTCGTAGTCTGAGATTGTGATTGTCCAATGTGCCTCTGTGAGGCTGCTCTGGGATGTATCGTGCTGGCGAGGTATTCTTCTTGATCTGGTCATGTCTAAAGGTTGGCACTGGACTCACAGGAGCCGGCAGTTCAATAATGCATTTTGCAATTTGTGAATTCATTTGATGTGAATCCTGGTGTGTATTTGGCTTTTTAAATGGCCATCATTATACCCTTACACAGGTCTTGACACCTGAGATATGCCATGGCTGAAGGAAGAGCTATTACCAAGGAGGCTAGATCTAGCCTCCTTGCTATTACACATAGTGGCCAGTGGATACTCTTCTAGTTTTAATGTCGCCTGTCTGTGGTGTCTCTGTCCCTCAATTGCTTGCTTTAACAGATCAGTGCGACCTACTGTACATAGATTAATCACTTATACTCCCAGCATATAATGCCAGCATTAGAATCCTAATAATCAGCACAAACTGACCAAGATGTACCAACTTGTTAAATGAACATACATGTATTGTGAGATTTGTTTTGGATTTTTTTTGTCCATTTGTAACGAAAAATGGACAGATTGGATGATCAAGTTTTGTCCTAGCTACTACCACATGACCTCATTAACATAATGTAAAGCTCATATTAAAATATTTTATTTTTTCAGATTTGCTCTGATACATTAGAGAAAAGATATGTGTCTAACATATTTCAAAATTTAAAAGTTCTAATCCTGATGCAAATTGAAAAGATAGTTGGTAACTGTTAGATTTACCATGTTGATCAATGGACTATGATAACCAAAGAATTCTGATTTGCAGACAATATAGACCTACAACAAATTTACAATTTGATATGGATATTTATGGCATTACTGCCTTAATTGTTTTTTCAAATAAAGACTATCATAATCATCATATGTTCTATTGAAGCTAAAAACATCTCCTCATTCTCACTGGGGTGGGGCATTACATTTTCAGGTTGTTTGTCCATCCCTCTATTCTTCTATCTGGTCAATGTTTGTTACCACAATATCTCAATTTTTTTTGCAATTTGTGCTCCAGTTTTGGTATACAAGGAGCTCATGAGGCTGAGACGATTTGGTTTTAATACATTTATTGGTCATTGTCACCTATTCAACCATCACTGTAATTTATTTTAGTACTGAACATGCATCTTGTAATTTTTGTGTGTTTGGTCAAAGTCTGTTCAGATCTCAAAGGGGACCTTAAGCTTGCATCATTTAATAAACCTAGAGTAAAGTTGGGCTCCTGATATTAAGGTCTTGGACCAGTAACCCCTCAAGGTCGGGTCAACTGATCCACAACTTTTGATTGAGTACTGAATCCTGTTGCTTTGTCTATTGGATGTTAATATCACAGGAGCAGAGCATCCCAAATTAAGTCCCATCATCATTTTGGATAGGAAAATACTTATCAACTGTGAGTTTTAGAAAGGCACTGCTACTCTAGAAATATTTTAAATCATGTGATAACTTTGTGTATTTTTGGAGACATATTTGGCGCAGAACGGTCAATCATGGAGGTAAAGTACACAAATGCACCTGTAAAAAAGAAATCTAATCACATGACCCCCCATTTTCTTGGTTTTAACTTGCTGCTACCGGTATAAACTTAAAGCAGAATGCAAAGGAAGTTGCAGTTTTACGTTTCAATTAGGAGAAATAAGCCAGCGAATGTCGCTATTTTAACATGTAAATGCATTAGGCCTAGGTTACTGGTCCAAGACTTTAAATGACATACAAGTCTGTGACATGCTGCTCTTAAGTCATAAACCTACCAACCTGAATTTTTTTTCTCATAACTCGAAGTTGTCAACCAATTTTAACCACATTGAGCTCTGAACATGTATTTAGAAAATTGAGCTCTGTATTTCTGCCAGATTTATTTCAAACTTGGTGGGAATGCAGAGTGTACCCTGGCTGGGTCTCTACCAAGTTTGTGTGAATGATCATGCTCCAGTGATTTTTACCTCAGCTGAGCTCATGTGGTGGTTAGGTATCCATCGATCGTCAATCCATTCATCAGCACCCATAATCACATTTTCGACTTCCACACCAAAACCACTGGCCAGATTCACCTCAAACTTGGTGGAAATGTATGTTGGGTGAGTCTCTACCAAGTTGTTAAAATGGTCATTGTTCAGTGAATTTTGGATATTTTATGCATTTTTTTTTTTTTTGTTTTGTTCATTTTTTGGCCAAATTGGAAAAAATCTTCACCAAAACCGCTTGGCCAATTCGAAATTGCTTTGGGAGATTTCTGGGGACCTTGAGATCTAAAGATATTCAACAGGTGAAGCAGTAATTTTTCAAATATTATGTTATGTAAAAATAGTGTTTTTTAACTATTATTGACTACTTCTCGAAAACTGTCACTCAGATTATCCTGAAACTTGGTGGAAATGTGCCTTGAAGAAGGGCCAAGCAACTTGTTCAGAAGGTAGGGTTGCTGGGAATCCCTGATTTCAATGAATTTTTCAGTTCTAGTACTTATCAATTCATGCATACAGTCCTGTTCAATTAGTGTGTAAGTGAATGGGGATTGCAATGGTAATTGACGATTTTGACTTCTTCAAAACCACTCAACAGATTCACTTCAACCTTGGTGAGGATGTACCTTTCGTGAGTCTCTACTAAGTTTGTCCAAATGGTCATGCTCTGGCAGGGATTTTTTTATTTTTCCTTTTTTTCACTTTTTGGCCAAATCTTAAAAAACCATCTTCTCCGTAACCACGTGGCCAACTGATTTAAAATTGCATAAGAACAGTTGAGGGCATGACAGGTGGAGTTACACAGTACATGAGTGACCTTGGCCCTATTCCTAAGGTCACAGAATCATAAAAGTGTATTTAACCCTACAGATGGTAACTTTGAGAACTATTTCAGCCTGGACTTTGATGTTTTACATGGTTATGGTTCTCTTTGATGGGCACATTCAAACAGTACATGAGTGACCTTGACTTCATTCCCAAGGTCACAGGACAACTGATATGAAATTACTGTTCACTTCATAACTTGAGATCTATTTTGAGTAGAGATCTTGATGTTATACATGTAAATTTTTCTCTATGAAGGTCACACTTAAGCAGTACATGAGTGATCTTGACGTCATTTCTGAGGTCACAGTGCAACATTCATGAATTTTACTCTTCACTATAACTTGAGAACTATTTGAACTGGGACCTTGATGTTGCACATGTTAGTGTTCTTCCATAAAGGGCAGACTTTCTCAGTACATGGGTGACCTGGATCCTATCCCACAAAACCATAAGTGTGATGTGTCTGTATGTTGACACAACCCTCTTGTTTTATTTTTGACCATATAAACAAAATGGGTAGAGACCCACCCAAGCCATACCCACCAAGTTTGAAGTGAATCTGGTTTACAGTTTTGGAATAGAAGTCATTAAAGCTTTAAAATTGTATATGGGCACTTTCAAGGATTTCTAGAACAATTTTTTTCAATAGGTGGTGCGGTGACTTTTTTTGCATCTTTTTAAACAATTGTTTGTGTTGTAAAGCTTTTTTCAAATTCTCCAAAACCATCACTTAAATTCCTCTGAACTTGGTGTAAATGTAGCTTGTGTAAGCATCAAACTAGCTTGTTCATTAGGTAAAGATATTTGGCATCTCTGATTTTTATCTTGATGTACCCAATTACTTAAAAAAACTGTCAAAAAATCCCCCCAAAAATCAATTTGTGTACTTATCTATTATATAAGTCAATGGGGATTGCAATGGTAAGTCCTTCAATTAACAGCAAAAAACAGGAAGGTAAGGTATTTTAATGTGTTTGAAATGATATCCAAAAAAAAAAAAAAATTGACCCACCCCATCCCAAAAAGGGGAGGCGGGGGGGGGGGGGGGGGAGATGAGAAATATATATGGTACTGTTCTCTTTTAGCAGAGTAACAAAATGATGAATTAATCACAAACAGTCTAGGGATTTGCCACTGGAAACTGTGGATACATTTTCACTTGAAATGAAAAAACTGAAAGTAAGCCATTACTAGGCTTTTAATGACTTACTTTGCCATACAAGAAGGTGCAGCGTGCAGTCCATAGCCAACTCATGGGCAGCCTGTGGCTGCCTGCTAATTTGCTAAATTTGCCCCAATAATTTTGACCTGAATGGGCTGCTAATGGCCCTCTCCACATCTGCAAATAGGAATGGACTGCTAGCAGGCTGTCCACTGGCTGCACACTATGCATAAATAATGAACAGGCTGCTAGTGGGCTGCCCACCAGCAGCCTGCTAATTATCTATAGTGTAAGCATAGTGGCCACCAAAACAAGTGGCTTGTACTTTATGATTTCCATGAGTGTGTGGCTGGTTACAAGGCCTCAAATGGCTGCCCACTATGCATAAATAATGGACGGGTTGCTAGCAGGCTGCCCACTCATGACTCACCAATTAATTATTCAACCAATATATATTTTTTCTTAATCCCATTCTGATTTAGCCACAGCAGTCTTGGTCATTTCCTCCTTGTTCATTCATATTTGGAGGGACGTTTCCATAGTAGACAGTTAAAGAAGTCAGGTACTTATTGAAACACTATTAAGCAAATTTCATTGCAAGTGCCTTAATTTGGCTACCTAGTGGATTAATAAGAATTTTTGGTACATTGCAGTATGTTATAAGATGGTTTGACAATGCTAGCTATTTTGAATAATGTTCATCATATTTCTGTTAAATCTGTGTTAATGTATGTGCAGATAGCTGGTAAAGTGCGGTTCATGATTTTTTAACATTCACCAAATAAAGGCATGATGTATTAAGTGGCATGGTGTTTAATCACCTGTTATTGTTTAGATCCACATTCAATTAAAACAGACATTTTTTGTGATTACAAGTACAGGGTTGATCAATTACGGCCAGTCTATGTATCTATGTTGTTTCTTGTGTATTGCAAGCATTATGCATCATAAAGTTTGTATATATGCACTACATGTGCCATGAATGAACTCTGCACATCAGTCATGATCTATATACACTGCAAGTAAGGCATCTACCTGTGGCCTTTTACTGTGCAGTTTTACATTTTGTTATTAGATATCTTGATTTTGTACATATATTCTACTCCAGCGTGTAACAAAAGGCAGGGGATCTCATTGATGTTTTGGTGAAATAATAAATGGCTGGTAATACAGCAAATAAAATTAAACACTTAAGAATTAAACTTCCTCTCTAGTGTAATTACGGGCGCATGGTTGCAGTTTGTGTGACAGGCATTTCTGATGACGCGCGGTAGCGCGTCATCAAAGAAATGCCTGTCACACAAACTGCAACCATGCGCCCGTAATTACACTAGAGAGGAAGTTTAATTCTTATATTTACATTTAACATCAATTTCTATTGACATAAGAGTAAGTATTATCATTGATAGTTGATTTAAAATCGTTTTTAGCTTGTTAATTTACAAAAAATCGCCTTTTTGTTTACTAGTGGGAGGAGCCAAGTAGGCGGGGCTACTACATCAGCCATCAGTTGTCAAGGCAACTCCTGGAACACAAAACTAGGAAAATATTATTGCGCAGCACGTTGGTTGCACGAGATGCTCTAGTGTAACCATTGCCTCATGAACTACACTACCGTTCCTATTCTTTCAATGCTAACAAAAATAACAAATGTAAATATATTGAGATGAACTACCCACCTGCAGCATGGTCAGCTCTTCCTCAAGACATATAGTGTGGGCAGCCAGCAGGCGACTCTGCTGAGTACAGAGTGGGTCACGGTCACCAACAGCTTGCTAGTCCCCTGCTAGCAAAACCATTATCTTATTTGCATGGTAAAATCCTTGCTACTCTCAATAGCTAGGAGCCTCCAGGCTTCCAGCTGGCCACCATGGGCAACCTGCAGATAAATGGCCTTGAGTGGGTGGTTTGTGTAAGTGTATTTGGGTTGCTCCACTAAGGGGGTGTCCATGGGCAGCCCAAGTGGGTAACTCATCCAATATTTATGTGTCCCGGTGGAACCAGGGAGACATATTGTTTTAGTGCCTGTTTCTTATGCTTCTGCTGCTGCTTCTCATTGTTTTTGTTCTTCTTCATCAACACTGTTGGTTTAATTCTGTATGGTAAGAAATCAACAAAACTTCATGAAACTCGGTAGAATTATTTTTCCAGTTGAGACCTAAGTTGGTATTGTTTCTCGGGTGTCTTGACCTAATTCTGAAGGTCACAGGGTCACTTATATAAAATTGGTTTCCATACCATAAGTCTGGAAGAATTCAACGAAACTGCATGAAACTGCTGCTGCTTGTTTTCAACACTTTTGGTTTCTGTGGATAAGTCTTGAACAAATCAAGAAAACTTCGTGAAACTTGATAACAATATGCATCTAGGTGAGATCTACATTGGGATGTTATCTGGGTCACTTTGACCCAGTTCTCAAGGTGACAGTTTCACTTATCTGAAATTGGTTTTTATGCGATAACTGCTGAAAACTTACCAAAAGTTGTTGAAACTTGGTAGGATTATGTATCTGGGTAAAACCTAAGTTAAGAACTTAGATTTCTAGCTGGATCACCTGGACCTAGTTCTCAAGGTCACAGGGACACTTATGTGAAATCAGTTTCTGTGTGATAAGTCTTGAAAAACTCAACAAAACTTCATGAAACTTGGTAGGATTATGTATCTGGGTGCAACCTATAGGCTGGGAATGTACCTGGGTCACTTTGACTTCATGCTTAAGGTCCCAGGGTCATATGTAGTGGGCAACCTTTACTTAATTCTAATTATAAGCCCGACATAATTGGCCTGCTCAGTATGATAAGCTGCATTCAAGGGATAATTGTTTGCAACAGTGTCATTCTTCCTCCTGCTGTCTACACATATATTTTATTGCATAAATCTTAAGTGTACTGCCAGCAGACATGATTTTGTATTGCAAAATCAGTAACTTGTAGATTTTGAATGGGTGTTTTATTGTCAACTGAAGTAGGACATCATCATATTTTTGTGCGATGAAGTACTCTTGGAGTGAGGAGGACAATGAAAAAGAGTGCTGTGTGTAGTTGATTGAAAATTATGGAAATATTGAACCAACCCTATCAGAAAGTGACCACAGATTTTAAATCACTCACAATGAATTGTCTGTAATTTACAGGTTGAACATACTGTACTTGGTTCTTATTTAATGCCCCCATTTTCAGTGATTTATCAGTTTCCCCAAATTGTCTTTTACTGGAGTACAAATTCCTCTCTATGTTACATGATATCTGCCAACAAATTTCATATCCTGTATCAATTTTCACATTATAGAAAATAGAACAGGAGGTATCTCACCCACTAAAAAGGTAAAATATTATCTTGCTCCATGTAGTTTTGTTCCAGTTGAAAATGCATAAACAGGAAAGAGTTAAGAATTTTCTATGAGAACTACAGTGCTTCCTCCTTATAACGCTGACCATGGGGCACTTGGCCTGAGTAGACCATCTCATAGTGAACCTGCTGTATAACAAGAGGCCATTTAACATGGAAGTAATGGGATTGTTGCTTCAGTGGGAGCCAAGGATCCAGCATTTTATATGAGAATCTGCCTTGTAATGAGCAGCCTCATAAAGAGGGAGCACTGTAATGAAATGCTAAGCACTATTGATAATTCAGTGCCAGGTAACTGAGCAACAACTTGACAAGGATGCGTCTGTGGAGACAGAAGACTTTATCACCATTTGCAGAATGTTCCCCAATAACTTAATTAAAAAAAAAAAAAAGATATAGACTGAGAGCAACAGGACATTTAGCAGTGTTAGTAAACATCCAATTAAGAATGTGCAGGTGATCCCGTGAACTCATGCTGCGAGCGACAGTTTGTTGTCTCCTTGCTGTCGCCTTCATTTGTTCATGCCTGGAGCCTTTGAACAAGACACTGGCACAGATGTCAGGTGATGTACTGATGTAATCTGACAGCACTCGACTGCACTTCCCTGTAGCAGGCAGAAGCCACATACTGTGTATGTATTTATTTTCAAGTCCATTTACTTTCACAGTGTTTGCATTTCAGGTTTTTCCGTCTAACCTCAAATTTTTTACTGTTGAGATATGCATTGTGAAAGTGTTAAAATGCTGTGTCTGTATTTTCGTTTTTGATTTTAATTTTATGACATTTCAGAATCAAGGATATGAACCAAAATAAAAGCTACAAAGTTAAAGAATACCCTGCGGTTCTATAGTTAGCACATAGGCAATGTCACCTGTATATGTCTTCTGTACAGCGTTTGTCATTAAGATCTTTAACTTTAGGGTGCCCACTACCTGTTGCAAGACAATGCTCTGATAATATTTTAGTCTCCTCATCGGACATTTTGACCGATGAATTTGATGAGATGTGCTGGGCCTTTTATCACAGAATAAATTATGCCACCTGTTATGGCATGGTCTCCAGCAAAAATTATGCTGAGACAAAAATCTGTGAAGGTAAATTGTTTTCTTTGACAAGTTAAGCTGGAGAGTACTCAAGAGTTTTTTTAGGTTGAATTATATTGTATGCGTTTCCATGGCTATACATCCTTGTTGGATAGGAAGGCTTTGTGCAGTATATAATGGTGGCCTCCTCAGTGTCTCAGTAGTTGTCACTTAATATTCATACTGGCTCTACAAAGTGGGCATAGTGTGTCCATGCATACTAATGCTGTTCTAACTCGCTATCCTGATATTGCCAGCTCATTAAGAAAGTTGCAAGGGCTTTTCTGTTGCAGGCCAATCTAGTCAAATACAGTAGTCCACTTCTTATAAAGCCAACTACATGCATGTATGCTGCATCAGAAAAGTGGCTACATTACCAGGGTGGACTTTCTTGTGGGAGACAATGCACTAGAAAGGATACTATAAGGGTGATGTCCTTAAAATTAATGGGGGTGATCCTTGATGAGAGGGGCCATATTAGAACTAGAAGGGTACCACGCACTTTATGGTCGAAGGATGGGTCATACACAATGCCATATCTTCATGACAGTTGTCTCTCCTATGACGCAACCTATCTTCATGGCTGGTCAAAAATGGTCACAAACAAAAATCCATTGTCTCTGTCAAACATCAAGGTAAACAGTGGGTTTTCTCTTACCGGATCTTTTTTTTAGAAACTACAAGATTTGCTATGCATTGGCATGAACCCAGGCCACTACTAAGGTCATGGTTTCAGAGAGGTGGAATGAGATATGCCTTTGAAGCAGGAGTAGCACCAGAGCTCATTAAAATACAGCTAGATTGGCACAGTGATGCATGCCAGGGCTACTTCACCATATCATTCCTGACTAAAATCTCAGCCATCTCCAAAATGGCTTCATATCTACAATATGATAGTGAAAAGTATGTTGCATTCTTATTAGCTGTGGTGCGGCTTTAGCCGGGTTTCATTAACCCATTCCTGGTCAGAGCACAACCAAGTCAGAAGATTTCCTTGGCATGTGTTGGGTGCACTGCACCCAACCCATGCCAAGGAAAGATATTGACCTAGGGTGTGTCATCATGAACAGTCTTACATACAAATCTCAGTAAAATGCTCTCTGGTAGGCCTGATGAGAAATTTAAGTAAAAACATGAAGGCAGACAACAATATACACCAGGGCCCTTTCAGACGATTTGAGCAGGAAAGGGTTAAACAAGGAAGTACCTGTATGTAAGGGCAGTCTATCTCTGTATCAAACATGTCAAACTTGGCAAAGTATGTTCCACTCCCCAAAATTGCAGCATGGGTAAAATTAACTGTGTAAACATTCTAAACAGCCCTGGTCATGTTTTCAAACAAACATGGAATTTGGTGAACGAAGGAGTCATCATTTATGTTTGGAATAAGTATTCTTTATTCCCACAGATGTTAGCAACACTGTTGGCTTTCCATCAGTGCATGTATACACACATCATGGCAGCAGATCATCACCATAGCATACTGCATAGTGACAAGACAGGCATCAAGGTAAGTCCCTCTAGCAGGTGCCCACTGCCATGCAGCTCAATATTCAGGCTAGCTTGAAGTCACGGGAGGGATGCACCTTGGATATAGCTCCCATGACAGGGATTGGGCACCCCCATAAGTTCTCTGTACATTGAATGAATACTATTTGTGTGTAAAGATGCTTGGAATACAGAGGAAACATTTAAGTTCAGCCTGACTGTACAAAGTGGGCACAGTGTGTTCCCACATACAAATGCTGCCTTAACTCCATATCTTGATATTCCCAACTCATTAAGAAAGTTACAGAGGCTTTTCTGTAGCAGCCGACTAAATCAGAGAGAGAGAGTTACATTAGTTCATCTGCATTTGCCTCTTCCCTTGTATGTGTTATGGAAGCATTTTACCGCATTTTACTTTGTGCATGTGTGTAAGAAACCACCTTCCCTGGACAAACTGCACACTGACAAACAACCCAAACATAGCACAAATTTTTTTTTTCAAACAAATTCAGAATATAGCCTCAAGTGGTCTAGAAACTGCATAAAGGCAGAATTATATTTTTAGTCTCTAGCACCGGCTGTGATGAACATGGTGACATGTTTAAAAACTCACTAAGCAAAATCAACATCCATTTTTTGAAGCTCCTTAAATTGACTGTTAGTGCCATATTACATTATTTTAGCATCACTGCATCCTTTGTCACAGGCCTGTTGAATTATGTGTGCGTACCAAAAATAAATACTTGGCCATTGAGCATTATTATGATATATATATATATATATATATATGTGTATATATATATATATATATATATATATATATATATATATATATATATATATATATATATATATATATATATATATATATATACACATACATACATACATACAGTAGTCCCTTCTTTGAAAGACCACTCCTTTGGGAGACAACCTCTTTGAGAGACCACAGTTGTCAGGTATTTCTGTAGTACTTTTCATGTTATTTATACCTCCTTTGAGGGACCACCTGCTTTATGTGACCGCCTTTTGGGTGGCACTACGGGCGGTCTCTCAAAGGAGGGACTACTGTATGTATATGGCACTACCATGTTATCAGATGGGGGAAATTTCTGCTGCCTATAAGCAAGAATTATCCATTGTGGGTAAAGTAATAAATGATTGTTTTAAGTCTGGTCTAGATCATGACCAGTCATAATTTTGTAGATATGGACCTCACACAAGATTTCAAGATTCAAGATTCATTAATTTCATCAGAGTACTGTAATATATGTACAAGGTAATATCATACACTTATACAAACCATCATGAGCGGTGTTTCAGATTGGAACGAAATGATTCTGACATGGTAACCACAAGCTGTGTATAGCCGCGAGTGGTTTCTGCATTTCAGAATCATCGAGTTCCAACCAAAAACACAAGCCAATGATTGTTTGTATTTATCTTATGATATTACCTTGAATATTTTGCCTAAATATTGCATTTTAAAATGTCTAATGCATTTGCAGTAGGAAAAAACTTGAAACATATGGCAATTATAACCAAATATGGAAGTGCCACCGTTTACGGGATTGCTAACCACATGGGCGTGTGATGGCTTATTAGTCTCCCATACGCCCTATCATAGGATAAAATATAAAGTTTTTTTGTTAATTTCCGAAATACAATAATTATGGTCCAGGAGACTCATATTAAGATTTTGTAAAAAACAAAAAACAAAAAAACCCTATTGTATGAGCCAGCTATTTCTGTGTGACATCTTTTAGTTTGTACCATGGTGACAGTCTTTGTTTAAAAATTGAAGTGCTGTATCAGTTTCAACGCAGTGTCCTTTATCCTGTAATAGCTTATTTTTTCCTGTGATATGTTATGATTAAAAGTATCAAAAGCCTTTGAAAGGTCCATGTATATATTTTGTTGTATTTCACCTTTGTCCACTTGTAGTAGTATTTTATTTGTGATTTTTAATACAGCATACTCAGTGGAGTGACCTTCTCTAAACCCATATTGACTACAAGACTATAAATTACTTGCAGTGAAATGTTGCTGGGTTTGATTCAAGATTACATGTTCAAATGTTTTGGATATAACTGGTAATATTGAGAGTGGCCTGTAAGTATTGAATATATATGTTCTTTCCCTTTTTTAATATTGGTTGCATTTTAGCTATTTTCAATTTGTCTTGGAAAATAGCAGTATCATTTGATTTATTATGGCAGTTACTGTGTATGATTCATTTTTAATGCATTTAAGCAGTTTTACAGACAACCTATCATATCCATAGCTGCCTGTGGTTTCAGTGAATCTATTATCTTCAGAACTGTCATCGGAAATACATGTGAATTTAAGTCTCTGATCTGTGGGACTTAGGAAGTAATCTTTCCCAGACCCATTTGGAGCATCAATTTTCGATGCTTGATTAGGTCCAATGTCTAAAGTATTTATTGAATCCATTTACTATTTCCTTTTCATCTGATACTGTTTTATCATTTCTGTTGAAAAATTCTGGAAATGATCTCTTCTTGTCCGGGCTATAATTCACTGGTTCTTCAAGTTAAATTAATGACATTTCACACACAGGTGCATTTGGACATAGATGGGTGTCATGTACCAAAAGTAGGTCACTAGGTCAAGTATCTGGGTCACAGTGACATGTCCTTGTAAAATATTGTCTGGGCTATACTTAATAATAATAATAATCATCATAAACTTTATTTACCAAGGGTAAAAACCTGTTAAGCACACATCACTTTTCTCACACAGGGCCCTCCATGTTAGTAAAAAAGCATAAGTATTAATGAAGTATAATTACAAATGGGAATGTGCTTCCTTTACTATTTAACTTAGTTTCATGAAACTTCACACAGACATGTATATATCTTGACCTTAAGGTGTGTCATGAAAAAGAAAACTAGGTCACCAGGTCAAGTATCTGGGTCATGGTGATAGGATCATGTCAAACGACCGTGCACTTCATGTTGGCTGTAATTCTGTTGCCCATCAACTGATATAAATGAAACTTTACACACAGATGCATCTTGACACAAAGGTGTGCCATATACCAAAAGTAGGTCACTAGGTCATATATCAGGGTCACAGTGCCATATCCTTGTGAAACTGTGTCCAGATTATAATTCCTTTACTGTTTAACTAAGTTTCATGAAACTTCACACGCACACATATATCTTGACTAAAAGGTGTGTCGTGAAACAAAAGTAGGTCACCAGGTCAAGTATCTGGGTCATAGTTATACATTCATATAAAACTACATTACACTTCATGTCCGGGCTGTAATTCTGTTGTCCTTTGACTTACAATCATGAAACTTTACACACCTGTGTATGTGAGCAAAAGGGTATGTCATGCATAAAAGTAGGTCACTAGTCAAGTATCTGGTTCATGGTGATAGCCTTTTGTTATGGACTGCAGTCATTCCAAAATGAGAACTGTGATTAGCAAGGTTATAAATGAGGCAAGGGGGGATGGATCCAGCAATCTAGCAATCTCTGATTGCATTTTGATTGATTTCAATTCTTTAATCAACAGCTGATGCGAGATAAATATCAATATTGTCATGATCATTGACATCAGTCAATAAATTAATTGAAACAGATAACAGTGATAAGAAAATAAAAACATACATAGTCTTTTGTAATGCATGAGAGGTTGGTATAATTTTCAAGTATTTGTTACCAACTAAAGACAAGGTAACTTGATTTTCAGAATGGGAAGAAAAATGACCGCAGAACCGACAATGTGTCCACCATTTCTTTAAAAAATTCTGGCAGCCTAATTCTGAAAACAATTGGAGCAGTACCATTTTCACCATGGAATAAGATATGTAAAATGTGCATTGGCACAGACATTGATCCAGAATGAATGAATGCATGAAAATACATATGGGAGGTAATTTGATCATAGAGAAATAATAAGCATTCTGGACAAAAGCCATTCAAATTATTTAGAAGATGGTTCATTACAATTATAGCCTGGTTCTGCTTTTTTCAAAATATCCAAACTGGTCCTAAGACATGGTTTGTCTTGATCTCCAATTTTTATGTACAGAGACCCCATCATTGTCCAAGTGCTGTTTAGCTCATCTGACTTGTCAGTCAGCTAACTTTTGTGAGGGTCTGTCCTCCATCCGTCTGCAAGCAATCTTACTAGGGAATGTTTATATTATGATCATGTATCTAAGAGTGCCTTGACTATCCACAAGCCTGCAGAATGCTTGAGGAAAGCTAACTTAGCATTATCCAAATCAGCTATTGTGTATCAAAGGTTTTCAAAAAAGGGAGTCGGGAAGAGGTAGTGGAGTCGCAATCTATGTATGAAGCACTGCCACTTGTATTCAGATCAGACCCTGAAACCTGAAAATACAGTATGTCTGCATGTGGCTTGAAGTCAAGATGGTGCTTCGAAACACACAGATTGCAGTGTTATCCTCTGCCAGGCCAGACGGCAGTGGTGCAACACACATTCTTAGAACATTTTTCAAATTCCATTAAAAACCTACCAGATCCACTGAATATGCAACTACATGTACATGTATGTTACTGGATCTTATTATCGCAGGTTCACCAGATTTTATAGTCTTACCCTTTTAAAGTGGTTGCAATGACAAAGTGGTTTTATATATATATATATATATATATATATATATATATATATATAAGAAAACAAAATTTCTGAGCAGTACTGCTTGCATAGAGGATCTGCAGTCTTGAGCATGCTGAATATTTTCATATACATTGTACATGTGGAGACAGAAAGCTGTGACACTTACATGCCCTGAACAGCTGGCTGGGTCATGACTTCTTTCTCTAGTTCAGATCACGCTGTCATTGACTGCAAGATCTATCTCTCATTCCCTTCAGGAAAGAAAATTTAAATTAAACAAAGAATATGGCTTTTAACAATGTTAAATATAATGATCTAAATGGTTGTCTGTCAGCCGAACCATGGAACTGGGTTGGACACTTTTGATGATACTGATGAGAATTAAAACATCGTGTTGGTTTAACTTGTACAGATCCACTTTGAAGAGATCTATTACAACTTGAGATCACAATCCTTCCATGGGTGAATTCCAAAATCAGGAACTCAAAAGAAAAGAATACAAGCATGGAAATGTTACCATAAAGAACAGGGACAGAAAGTCAATTCCCAATTTTCAAGATACATGTATTTTGCAACCTTGGAGTAGCTGCCAAAAAAAAAGCTATATGTATTTATTTTCAGAAACTGTGAGAGCCGATTGACCAACTTGATATTAATCCCCTAAAATGGTGGTCCTCATTGAAATCTGTCCTTGGCTATAAAGTTCACTAATCTGTATCACCATTATTTGAAAATAACAAAATTGTCTCAAATGTAACTGAAAAAGCAGAAGCCTTTAACCAGTACTTTGGTGCCCAAAATGGACTAGCAGATGAGGACCTGCCCTTACCCTTGCCTGATTTTAAATATGTGACTACAACTTGGCTAGACTTGTTTTCAGTCGTGGGAAATGAGATCAGAAAGATATTGCTAAAGTTATTCAATGCAGCTACTCCCAGTGGAACAGGAAACTTCATACTGAGAAAACCTGCTACTAGTATGGGTGGTACCTTTGCTTTGTAGGTTATTTAATCCATCCCTGACTAATGGTGAATTTCCAGGTTTCTGCAAAAATCAAACCTGTGTCCAGTTTTCAAAAAGTGTGATTGGCAAACAAAATAGAATTAAAGACCCATCTTCTTGTTGTGTAACATGTCTCGAGTCCTAGAACAGTTGATTTTCAATAAATTCTATTAATACTTGATTGCTAATAATCTATTAACAGATAAAAATCTGGAGTTTAAAAAGATTAATTCGACAGTGAACCAAATAGTTAGTATCTTGCAGAAAATTTACAGTGGCATAGAATGTATTGCAACATTAGTATCAGGATGGTGTTTTTAGATGTCTACAAAGCATTTGACAAGGTGTAGCACCAAGGTTTACTTTTCAAATGATACCAACTTGGATTATGTGTTAAACTAATAGATTGGGTTTAAAATTATTTATCTAATAGGTATATCAGAGTCACAAAACAAAAACAGTCTTCTACATGGTTACCAACCAAGGCAGGGGTACCTTAGGATCAATTTTGGGTCCTCTCCTCATTTTGGTTTATGTCATTAACATTACTTCACGTATAAATTTATTTGTGGATGACACAAGCTTCTTAGAAATCATCAGAAATCAAACAGAGCCTAGCATAAGGTTGAATACAAATCTCAGTATTCTTATTGTGTGAGGGCATACATGGAGAGTAATTAACCTTTAACCGTTTCCCCCTTAAAGCGGCCAAAACCGGCTGGTGGTCAGATGTCATCTGCTTCAGTGTTTTCAACTAATTTCAACAGTTATGAAAAACAATTTGACTGAGAAATGTACATGAGACTTATCAAGATCACATGCCCCAGGTCAACAGCTTTCCTTGGCTTGGGTTGGGCATTAAGTGCCCAACCATGCCAAGGAAAGCTGTTGACTCAGTCTGAATTCAAGGCAGAAAGGGTCAAAGGACTGATTAAAATCACTGTCAGTCATATTTTGTTCCAAACATATTAAAGTAAAATATAATCATTATGAGCCAAGGATACTCTCATTGATCGCCAAAGAAAAGTGACACCTTGGCCTTCCAGCAGACTGTCTGATACTTCAGAGGATGAACCTGATTGTGCAGCACTTAGACCAGCTGACCCACCCGCTCCTGCTCTCTGCCTGGATGACGACACGCCCGTGGAAGATGAATTACGGTACCCGGACCACGAATTACCTATTGACCAAAAAATTCTACAAGTGGACACTGTGATTTCTGAGATTATTTCAAACATGTTGAGGAGGGGGCTCTTTACATCTGGACCAGTTGGTTCTGTCTTCTGTGTCTTTCATATGATCCTTTGTTGCTGAATGGTGTGGAAATACCGGAAGGGACTTACAGTCATACTCATCTTGGAATCGGCAAAAGAATTGTTTTGCTATATAGATTTAGATTTAAGATGTCTCAAAAAGCCTTGTCAAAGCTGTACATTTTTATGATCAGACCTATACTGCAATATGGTTGTATTTAGTTAGAAAACTATGAGCTGAATTTAGAAACTGTCAGAAAATATCCAATACCAGGCAGCAATAATTTCCACTGGAGCAAAGCATCACACAGATCAATGTAGGTTGCACTTAGTTGCAACTAGGATAGAAGACATTCACAAGCAGGTGAAATATTTTAAACTCATTCTATTTGACAAGATGTTAAATAACCAGGTATCTACACACCTTGCTGACCCCTGGTGGACAGTTTCTCGTATGTCAATTTGAAGTCTGAACCAAAATGTTACATTTATCCTTTCTCCCGACTGCAATAAAACTTTAGAACTGTCTATCTGCAGAAATAAGGGAAACTACATGTACCATGCTATTATCATTTAAGACTAAGCTAAAGAAACTGATGTCATACTTATTGCTTGGACATATATCTGTCCTGTTTGTTTTGTATGTATTGAAGGTATGTCTTGTGTGTCTGCAAAGCCTCCATATTAGTTATATTGTGTAGCTATAAGGCCATCCAGGTTGAATACATGTATTTACAATATAATACAATGTATGGTATGCCTGATATGAAAAAGCTGAAGAAAATAGAAGTACATGTAGTCTATACGAGCGAAAGGAAAAGTTGGTGAACATCATAAGACCAGTTTATTTTCTTTCTGTTTTCACTGAAGTACAGCAGAACCTGCATTAGGTGATTACCCACGGGACCTGGCCAAAATGGTCCCTAATAAGTGAAGTGGTCCCTTATATTAATGCTTTGTGACTATGGTAGGGCTGGGATTGTTTCAATTTTTGGAATTGATTATTTGTTCAAGATTTTAACTGTTTATCGGTTCGTATGGACAGTTTCTGGACATCGTTTACCACATTTTTAAAAATAGTTCCCTATGAAAATCAGTATATATTTACTTTATTTTGACTACCATTACTGTCACTGATCAAAACATAGACTGAATGTCACCTCAGGCCTATACTAAGGCAAACTGAGGCACTACTGAGTGATCGGCTTTCAGCAGACATAGAGCAGTCAAGTCACTCAGGTCTGCCATGCCCATTTCAACACCTGTGACAGCCTGTCACTGTCAAAGAAGCATTGTTAACCTTGTATATAATTTATGGGCCTTCTAACTGAATTTAAAGGAGTTTTTACCTACCTATTGGCTTGAAACTGAGTGACACTGTTATGAACTTATCAGTCAGAAAAATGATCTATGATCGTCTATAATTAAACACAAAATGCTCTTCGTTCAGCCGTTTCTGAACTTGGCAAGTTGACAGGCACGATGTTGATGTATTGCCTATAAAGACATTGTTAAGCAATCATTTACCTTTTCTTGTCCAGAACATGTTGAGGTTTCTTCAATAAAATCGTACCAAAACTTTTTCCCCCTAATCAGTGGAAGACCTAGAATTTCCAAGTTGTGCATGCAGACCAGCAACATAAAAGTTTTTATATATATTGTGAAACTGAAATTAGTGACGTCATGTCAATCAGTCAAGACAGGGAGCTGTTATTGTTAGCTCAGCTGACTTGTCAATCAGCTGAGCTTTTGTGAGTGTCCATCGTCTGTCTGTCATCCACAATTCACATTTTGGACTTCTTCTCCAAAACCGTCTGCCAGATTTACTTCAAACTTGGTAAATAAAGATGTGCCTTGGGTAGGTCTCTACCAAGCTTGCTCAAATGGTCACACTCCATGGATTTTTTAATTTCTGTGATTTTTTTTTGAGGGGGGGGGGGCAATTCTTTAAAAAATATTCTTCTCTAAAACTGCTCACCCAGTTGCTTTGATATCGCACAGGGACACTCCTGGGGACTCCTAGTTCTTAAGTTTTTCACCAGGTGGTGCTGTGATTTTTTCTTTTCTGTTTTCTTTTTAATTTTGTGTGTGTTTTTGCTATTTTTGACTTCTCCAGAACCGTCACTCAGATTAAGCTTAAACTTGGTGGATGTGTCCCTCCTATAAGGATCAAACAAAGTAGTGCACTAGCTGGCACTGTTGTGGATTCCTGATTTTAAACAATTTTTTTCAATTCGGGTACTTATCAGTAAATGCACCTTTCCTATTGATTAGTATATATGTAAATCATTGGGTATTCAAATGCTAATCCACATTTTCAACTTCTTCTCCAAAACCTTCATCCAGATTGACTTCAGACTTGGTAGCAATGTACCTTGGATGGGTTTTTGCCAATTTTGGTCAAATGGACACACTCCAGTGATTGTTTTTTAATGATTTTTTTTTGGGGGGGAGGGGGGATCTTAAAAAATAGTAAGAGGAAAGTTTGACATGGGGATCTCTAATGGTTATAACTTGAAAAAATTTTCAGCCAGATTTGTGTCAAACTTGGTAGGAATGTACCTTTTGTAAGTGTCTACCTTTTTTGTGCTAGTGGTCATGCTCCAGTGATTTGGACCTTGACCTCATTCTCAGGGTCACAGGACAACTGACATGCAATTTACTGTTCACTTGATAACTTGAGATCTTTTTTGAGTTAGGACCTTGATGTTGCACATGTTAATGTTTCTGTATGAAGGTCATGCTCAGACAGTACATGTGTGACCTTGACCTCATTTTTGGGATCACAGTGCAACATACATGAATTTTACTCTTCACTATAGCTTGAGAATTACTTGAACTGGGACCTTGATGTTGTTCATGTTAGTGTTCTTCCATGAAGGTCAGACTTACTCAGTACATGGGTGACCTTGATCCTATTCCAAGCTCACAGAGCAACAAGTGTAATGAATCTCTAGGTCAGCTGAGCGGCTGTTCACACAGTCCTGTTGTGATAACTTTGGCAGTGCTGTCGCTGTCATCAGGAATGGTACTGTCTGGTAGGCCTACCACTGGAGCATAGGCAAGGATGGTAATCAGGGGTCACATTAAGGATTTTTCAGTATGGGTCCGTTGGACCCATCTTTCTCCATTTTCAGGAAGAACAGTGCGTCCATGAACTGAATCGATGGGTCCAGTCTGAAATTGTGCAAACTGGACTTCATTTGATGTAATTTGATTAATTGATTTTATTTGGTATCATTAACATATATCACAATGATAAATAAATAAAACATGCAGGTAACTTAAGCCTAGAAACGAACATAACATAGGGTCTGTATGCTCACGTAGGTAACTCATTATAAAATTTAAGATTGAATAAAAAGTTACCAATATGCACCTTAAAAATTTGATACCATAGGCGGTGTTAAGAGTCTGATCTTAAGTGAGGTCACTTTTTTCACCAAGCAACACGGTAGGCCTACAAGCCGTGCAACACACAAGCGAGTGGACACAGCCTGTCACGGGCATGCACCCAGGCATGGTTTTCCGCTATACATTTTTCCGGCCTTCAATCATAAATTGTTTGAATTCGTATCTTGTTCTGTCATACAGATTTGTTCCATTCAAACATTTCAATGAAATCAAAACAACCAAATTTTGTTTAAAAAAACACCAATAACCACGTGACCCATCGGAGACAGTGATGAACAACATCGTGTTACAGTTACACTGTCAGGCCGGCTAATGCAAAATTTCGCTTCGTCCACGTGTAACCTTGCGATGACTAATCTGCGTATTTTCCTTGCCGTCCGTAATGAATTTTCACTCGTGCCTTTATCTGGGTCAAGATTTTTTGCGATGGAAGTCTTCTTGGTGAAAATATGATTTGAAAATTTAACATCTTAGTCCAATAATCTTTGCGTAATAGGACTTCTACCTTCCCAACATTGCGGACATGAGACAAGCACATGGGGAACAACGAATTTGATTGGACAGTGAGCGGCACGTGATCAAATCCACCCAATGAGGAGCCTGGAAGAGCTCTCAGCATTTATAATGAGGTGGAGTGACGTCCATTGTGGCAAATTTTTGGAGGGATACCCCAGGAATATTTTTTCTCAGCAAATAATAGAGCTTGTTACATAGAAAGACGAACATCAGAGGATTCCATCAGTGTAATAAATAATCATGAGATTGATAACGGTCGATACAAAACACCGTGACCGCTTGGGGTAATTTTTGCAGTTGTATCTTTCAAAAATGCACCGCGTTTTTTTTGGGTGTGTCCACAGAGATGCAAAATGACAATGTTTTATTAATTTCCAGGCGTCATTTCTTTATTTTTTGCGTCTATGACGCAGGACGCAAGCTTAATGTGACCCCTGGTAATTCTGTTGCAGAATCTGCCCCTGCACTAGTACTAGGCCTATTTTGAACAGTAGCAGCATCATCATTAGGCCTACTGGATTTTATAGGCCCCAAATCAGCAGCAACCTCAGTGATCTTGGCATGTACTTCATTCCTGTTTTCAGAAGAGAGGAACGCTGGGCAGGCATTTATATGTTCCAGTAAACAGAGGATCCAGTAATATGCTGAACTTCAGCATGAAGTCAGTGTCTGAGCTCTGATTTCGTTTGCTAAGATTTTCTATGGTGGTACCTTTCATTATGTGCCAAAGTTTACTGTCTGTATCCTTTACTTTGAGGATACTCTCAAATTTCTTCAAAGTGGGTAGCACTAATGGCAAAGTTGGCTCTTTGCCTGCAGTGGCATCCTTCATGGGTGTCAACAAGGCAACAATTGACTCTGCCATTGTCTAAGCTGCTCTAACATCTCCACGGTGGAGTTCCGTCTTGTCTGCACATCTTGAATTAACTATGGCCTATGATATCTGGATCAGTTGTGAACACAATTTCTTGTCTCTTTTTTAAAATTCCAGATGCAAGGAAGCTCTATGAAAAAAAAAAAAAGAAACAAGATCTCTCCAGTTTGCGACAATTAATGGTTGAAAGATGCTGTAAAGACAAAGCAGCTGTAGCAGCCAAGTTTATATTGTGGCTTAGGCAACTGAGATGTAGCCACCCCAAATCCTCAAATTGCTTTCCACTCATTGGCTGCATGGTCCATTGTTATTATGGGGGATTGTGGTAGGGACTACTCTTTTCAAATATTTTATAATTCTTTGGCGATATTTTCACCGGTATGCTGCTCCTCCATTTGGCATGTTGTGAGGACGTAGCCCTTTAATTCCCAATCGTCAGTGCACCTGTAATGAAATGGCATGTAACAGGGCTGTAACTCGCGTACTAATGCTGGTCCACATATCATGGGTCAAAGGTACATTTTCAACTTTCTGCAGCATTTACAGTTTCTTATTGTAGGTTCAACAGAAGGGAATTAATCTACAAAATAGTGACGACTTACCACTTTGTACTTGGATTCTATAGCACTGACAAGATTCCTGAACCCTGGGGATTCTGTAGAGCTTATAGGCTTCCAGTCCATGATCAGCATCTCTGCTATGGCTTTAGTTATGGTGACTGAGCATGTACTTGTACATGGAAATGACAGTGACTGAGTTAAAGAAAAAGCTTGTGGTATTTTAGACTGGCTGGTAGACTGGATTTTGTTTTCTAATTTACATGTATCTGCATACTTAGTGCCGAGATGATGACTAAGATTTGTAGTACTTGAATGATAGCTTAGGTCCTGTTTGCAGAGTTTACAAACTGCTTTTTCCTTATCAACATAAGGGATGCCATCCTCTCTTTTTGGTTTCCAAAAGCCAAAGTAGTTCCATACATCTGAAGACGTTCTAGCAGTTGGATTATTTACCAATTCTGGCTCCATAGGCATAGGCCTGGGAACTGCCCTGTCTACTAAATCCATGGGTTCTGACATGTTGGATGTACGGGAACGTGCATTGTAAATCATTTCATATATGAGAAAGGTTGAGTATTGCAAAACCAAGTTTCACAAGAAACGTAGGTTTAACGTGTTATAAAGTAATAGAAGGGCATTCAAAACTATGTTTCAATCGTATCATTTAAAATATGAACTGGTCCCCTCCCATTACCAGGCGTTGAACCAATACTTCCCTAGAGGGGTCATTTTATTGTGCAATCCTTGGGTAAAACATGGAGGCTATGGCGATATGCCCAGACACAAGTACGAGCCAGCATTGGTCTGATAAACACTAAGAATACTGTTTACAAAACAAAGAAAGATAGGTGAACTCTTAAAGACTTTATTTCTAGGTATGCAGTAAGCATAGAATGCAAATCAGTCATCAACTGAATGAAAGTCCTATCAATAGGTTTCAATAGGCTTTACCCGATAAATTCGATACTTGTAACCTTCAATGAATTATAGGATTTTCTTTGGTAAAATGACTATCTAAATGACACTTTGTATTATCATCCCAGCATTAGACCACAGAATTGCATGCCTATTCACATCATACTGCTTATACATAATAGCATCCAAATTACTATTAAATTGATACAATGTAAGATATATAAATCGACTTCTCACATGTTTTATGAAATATTTAAAACCTGAAAGCATCATGCAGGGTGTGTAAAATTTTATATATACTGGGGGGAAATCTTTGCATGAATATTGCTTGCATTCATTGAATGTAGTTTAAAACATGTACATTTATATATGTGGGTGGTGATCAGTATTGTGGAAAATCACTTGTCTTGGCAGGGGCTGACAGTTTAACCACTAACTGGGTTTTATTCTACATTGTATTGTGTGAAGTGGTTGCTTGCAAGTTGCATGATATTGTGGCAGTGACTGTCATGTTAATGCACCATTCTAATGTAGGTGATGCTAGAACTTGACTTCTGTACATTCTACTTGACTCCTTAAATTCACCTTTAAAAATGTCGGCCTGATCTGGAAAAAAAAAAAAAATGTTGACAAAATGTTTGCAAGAGCCATTAGATTTATAACATGTCACTTGATTTTGGCACATTCATTGTCCTGAAATACCTACATTTAACCCTTCTCTGTGGAAATTGCCCAAAACTACATGTTCCTGGATGTAAATTGTTGTCTGCTTTACTGTTTTTAATTAAATTCCATGCTAATGGAAGACTTTTGCTGAGAATTATAGATAAGATCTATCATGAATGTAAATACCAGGTCAATAGCTATCCTTGGCATGGGTAGGGTTCATTGTGCCCAACCCATGCCAAGGAGAACTATTGACTCAATCCTATTCTGAGCAGGAAAGGTTAAAGGGACACCAACACTGCTTCAAACAGAAGGGAAGACAAGTGTATGATGGGTGTAAACTTGATGTTATTTCCACTGACCCAAATGGCCAAATCAAAGATGTTAGCATACCATATATGGTAACCATTCTTTGTAAAAAAAAAAAAAGATAGTGTGAACTGTAATTTTTCACAAGAAAATCTGTCACTCAATCAGGCAAAGTACAGAAAGGTGATGCCCCTTTAATATATCAGGTTAAGTATGAAGAAATATTGTTTCTTGCTGACAGTAATGGATAAATGCAGTTTATATCACTCTTTCAAACATCAAGGGTAGGTGCACGCTCACCCACACATGCTCTTAAAAGCAGGTTGTTGAATGTAAGATGGGATCAAAGAGGTAGTTAAAACTCACCTGCTTTTGTGTCTAAAGACCAGGGCTATTTTCAGAGCTGAAAGATAAGATGGGAAGAAAGAGACAAAAATGAGTTTACATTGAAAGGAGTGTCAGATAAAGTCTGGGTCAAGTGGTACAGTATCAGTGGCAGTGTATACGTAGCACATGGATAGGCACATCCCTAGGCACATCCGTCGCCTGCCTTTCAGTACTGTGGAAAAACATATACTTCCTTTTGTGTCTGATATATGTGGTGTACAATGGAGAGTGTAACATACAACTATCTTCACTCAACACACTTTGCAAAGATCATGGTACATGTGTCCAGACAAATTACAGATGAAGTCTGTTGATGTTCACTGGACAATGTGCTCTCAGGAGATAGAAAAAAATACACTACATAAATACCTGTCAAGGAAATACAGTGCTCTAAAGAAATTTTTTAAATAACTTGTTCTGTTATTGCTATTCATGAACATGTGCATGCATTTGGTCGGTCTATCAAGTATATGCCATATGACAGCCATTGATAATACCCACAGAATTATACATGTACGTGTACAGTTCCGCCTGCTTTCAAGTTAACAAATGCCAAACACATCAACGCTTGAAGCAAATATACATTGCAAATAAGTTTCAAATTCTTTCTTACAAAAGCATTTGAAACACTTTGACAATAAAAATGTTTCAAACACTCCACCAAACGCATTTCAAACACTTTCACAAATGAATCTCAAACACATCCAAACACATCAGTGACATTTCATTACATATGTAGCGGTTTCAAAGCATTTCCCAAATGTTTGATGCTGGCAAAATGTACACACTTAATGAGTTATGCATTCAGTTCCTTAAACCCAACACAGAAATAAAGCTTTCTTTGTAGGTACAATTAATTTATTTGTACATGTACATGCACTTAAATACAATATAAAGAGGGCAGAAGACATTAGGGGCCACATTGTTTTGATGGATCACCCCACTCTATCAAATTGTTCAACCAAGATGACCAGTTTTGGATGGAATGGCCCATGAAGCACAGCACTAGCCGCACGCAGCTGCCACCGTTCTCTAAAACACTATCAAAGATATGAGCTTTAATGTTTTTAAGGGTCCGCTCCATGGCGGGACCCTTTGTGTTTTTGGGTTGTCCGTCTGTCTTGATGTCCATCCAGATGTGCACATTCTTGTTACTGCGATATCTACAGAATGCCTACATATATTTTGCTCAAATTTGGCAATATACATATCTTACCTGGCAATACCAATTGATTAGATTTTGGTGTACCATGACCTAATTTGAGCAAATGGCATCCTAATTACATGCTTGTTAGGGCTTGTTACTGCAATATCTCCAGAATGCTCCAGTGTATTTTGCTGAAATTTGGCAGTATGCTTATCTAGCATGCCAATATGAACTGATTAGATTTTAGTGTCACCATGACCTAATTTGAGCAAATGGCAGCATTTTTTCCTGGCTGACCCTTCAGTTAACACTTTGCATTGAAGGTATGTCTAGTTTATTTTTTATTTTTGGGATTCAGAGAAAAATCGACTGGCAGAATCCGTAAGACAAGTGATTACATTGCTGTAGCCTAATAATAATAATAATAACAACAACAACAACAACAACAACAACAACAACCAATTTTGTCTCCAGCCAGGAATGAAAGCTATTGTTTGCTGTGTCAGTCTCATCATGAAACAGCCAATTCTCAAACCAGCTTGAATCTGTCGCACCCACAACCATGACATTTTGCGATTTCTAATGAGAATTAGCATTTGCTTTGTCCCCGCGTGTCTCCATGTATTCATTTTTACTAACCAAACCAATAATGTCAACAAAGTTTAGAGAGTTGTTTTAGGTCTCCATTTATTTCAATAATTGACATTTCCACAACAATGACATAAAATCAGACACCATGTGTGCGATGTGTGCAAAATTCCTTGCATGGGGTCATATGGGCCATGCACAGATCATGTGACCTCACCCATGGTCAAAATGGTGGTCCATGTTTGTAGATCTTTTGGCACCTGGTATAGAAGCTCATATTTTTCTGTAATCGCTTTCTTACTGACACTTTCCAGAATGAGAATAATTAAACAAATTTCAATAAAAGGGCCTAGTATGAATTGTCCATGGTTAGGGAAGATATTAGTTTTATGTTAGTGGTCTGAACATGAGTGGCAATGGTCGAAGAAATGGGGCCGAACTTTGAAGTTTGATGTCCCGAGTGTGTTGTGTTATGCTGCTTGGATCATGTGACACATTTCACTGTTTGTTTATCTCAAACGTAGATCATTGTTGATGAGCAACAATGTAGCTAATGAATAAAGCAATTATATATATGTACATGTATGTTTAAGTGTAGTTTCAAGTGTTGTTTTTTATTGTCATATATATGTCACTTGATCATCTTTCTCATGCCTTCAATATCTTCACCAGAATGTCAGACCATTAATTTGGACTAGCCTATGGGTGGGTGGGCTCATCATTATAAGCCATATCCTGTTCACGGACTTAGGCCTAGCTCAACATTGTTATCCTCTGCCTGCAAGGTGGGGGAGATAATGGTAATAGGCACGGTCTGTGTGTCCTGCCATCCATCCGTCTGAAACAAATTTTAATCGGGCCATAACTTCTAAACTATCAATGCTAGCCCTTTCAACTTTATAGAGTTGGTAGATCATAGGTAGTAGGTGTGCATAGGCATTGTTTTGTGTGCCTCATTACTTACATTGATTATTTAACAAAAGTCCAGATCAGAAACGCTTTTGGCCAGGCCATATTTTGGAACTACATTGTTGTATAAATGCTAGCCCTTTGAAATTTTCAGGGTAGGTAGATCTTAGGTAGGAGGTGTGGATAGGATTAAATTATTTATTTGGCTGATTACTTTCTTTTATTAATTTAGAAATTAAATAATTAACAAGGATCATTAAGTACCTCAAAATCATCTGCATTATTTTGTCCAGGTGATATCTTCTAAACTATAAATGAAATTTATAGGGATGGTACATCTGTGGTAGTAGGTGTGTATAGGCATTGCTTTGTGTGCTGAATTACTTTCAGTAATTGATTTATCAACAAAGTTTATTAAGCAACCTCCAGATCTGAAACAATTATGTCCAGATCATATCTTTGGAACTATAAATGCTAGCCCTTTGAAATTTTCATGGTTGGTAGATTTCAGGTAGGAGGTGTGCATAAGCATGATTTTGTAGCCTCCTTTACCCCTGAGGAAGCCTGAGGAAATTGAAACTTTTTTTTGGGGGGGGGGGGGGGGAGCTCCTCTCTGTACAATCAAACTCCTAGACTTGGTTGGTTGTATTCTCAGGCTTTACTCGTGAATTTGTTTGGCTGATTAAACAGCAATCAAATCACGTACATAGTTTTTCCATGCTTTTTGTAGGAAAGTATAATAAATGATCCTTCAAAATTTTTAATGTGGGTACGTATATTGAAGAAATGCATAAGCATAGTCTGACATGGCCAATTATCCTCTGTGATTACTTAATAAATTAATCAATTAACAAAGATCAATAAGCTTTAAGATCACAGGGCCTTTCAAATAGAATTCTGTTTTATGCAATATCTACAGAAGGATGTAATGGAAGTTCATTAAACATGGTCATAACATGTTTCAAGGTAGGACCTCACTTTGGAATCCCTATAGGTGACCTCCAGGTCATAAAGTTGAAGGTCACAGAGCCCCACAAAGAAAATATGTTTCTGTGCAATAATTCCAGTATTATTTCATTGAATTTTATTAAACCTAGTACATGTATCCAGGTAGGACTGCACTTGGCATTGCTAGAAAGTGACCTTGAGGTCAGATGTCAAGTTCATACAAATGTACATCATGTGTATTTGCCACCATGATTATTTTGGGCGGGGGGGGGGGGGTATGGCTAGCGTCAGCAGCTATTTGTTAACTTTTAATTCATGTGAGACCTTGTATTGCTTCCCAATGCTACAATGAAAATTGTTATGAAAACAGTTTATTGCATCATAAACGTGTTAGGCCTACATTTTATTTCATCAATATTTTGACAGAAAACACCACTGAAATGACTTTGACCTGCATGATATCTAGTATCAGATTTTAAAACACTTATTCTTTGTAATGAAGGGTCAAAAAGTTACTGTATTGCATTAGATAACAAGATTACTGAATAGTGAACTGAATGCTGAATGGCATTTTTAGGCAATGAACAATTTGTGATAGCAAACTCAAAGTGGAATATTCCTTCCATGTATCCATGTATGTAGACTTGGAAGGCCACTTAAATATGCACAGCTCGGTTTCCTTCCTTCCTTCCTTCCTTCCTTCCTTCCTTCCTTCCTTCCTTCCTTCCTCCCTTCCTTCCTCCCTTCCTCCCTCCCTCCCTCCCTCCCTCAACTTTTTTTGTACACTAATAACACCATTTCATCACAGTGACTCAGAAGTACATGTATGATAAAAAGGGGTTGTGTATCAAAGTGTCCAAAGTGATCTTTGTCGTTAGGGGTCACCGCCGAAGGTGAGTCCCCCGTAGTGATCGCAGGTTCCGTGCATCCATCCATCCAGATCGTTTCCGCATGGTAATTTGAGAAGTTTTTGAGCTAAGATTTGCATATTGCAGAGTATTATTGTCCTCTTTAAGGGCTAGGTTGAGTTCAAAGTTTGGTGACCTTGATCCAATTTCCACTGTCACAGAGCCACATTAGTGAATTTGGTTTCCTCATGATAACTTGAGAAGCTTCGGAGGTAGGGCTTTGATATTGCATGAAGATTATAGCCCCCTGTAAGGGCTAAGTCAATTTCAAAGATGGGTGCCCTTGACCCAATTCTAAATGGCACAGAGGCACATTAGTGAATATAGTGTCGGCAAGATTTCCGCATGATAACTTATGAAGTTTTTGAGCTAGGGCATTCATATTGCACATCATTATAGTTTTTTATCGGACCAAGGTGAAGTTTAAACATGAGTGACCTTGACCCAATTCCCAATGTCACACAGCCACTTTTGTGAAATTCAGTGTCCTCACAATAATTTATAAAATTTCTCATTTATGGATTTTATATTGTACATGATTATAGTCCTCTGTAGGGCCAAGTTTAGGTTTGAACATGAGTGACTGTGACCCATTTCTGAAGGTCACACAGCCACTTGTGTAAAATTCGGTGTCTCCACAATCGCTGAATCTCTTAAGCTTATTTGCTTCTGGATGCTGGATTTTAAGTGATTCTCCTTCTACTGAGGCCACCCCAAATGCACTGGAAATGTGATCTTATTAGAGGGATAAACTTCTAGCATGCAGCAATAGTTGCTGCCCTAAACTGTACCATTTTTGTATACAGTGGTCCCCTCATTGGTGCAAGCACCACTATTACATCCAGTCTTGAATTTATGATCAGACATGAAACCAAAAGTAACTGCATTGTGTACAGACTTCCTGCACTTTCAGGTGCATTTTTTGTCTGCCAGGTGCTGAGTCTTGTACCTGTGACCTCCATGTGATTGTTAACAGGTTTATTACATAACAAGGACAATCCTACATTAGTATTTGATTTCAGACCACTCTACATGTACAAATTGTTTTGTTGCTCAACTAATTTGCCCTCTGGAACGGCTTGTCTACTTTTCAACTGAAGATCCACAGGTCAGTCGGCTGAGCTTTTGTGAGGGTTTGTCGTCCGTCTGTCCATTGTCTGTCCACAATTCACATTTTCGACTTCTCTTCAAAAATATATAATGTAATAGTTTTGTAGAACCTCTGCTAAACCACAGAGAAAAATGTGGATGAAAAAGGAAAATGACTGCACCAGAAAACAAAGTTACATGTACATGTACACATTATACAGAACATACGCGAGAATGCTAGTGTTTTGTTTTCCATTCAGCTTATCTCAATCGTTTCCTTTGCATTTCATTTTTTCTTTTCATTCATGCTTGTGTTTGTTATGTGCATGTACATTTTCATTTTGTTCAGCATTAGTTCCAGTTTTGTTTAGCATGCATTCCGGTTTTGTATTCCTCACTTTTTCACTCAAGTATGTTTGTAACATTTTCACAGAAATAAGTTGCTCAAACTGTTTGAAATGCATTACTGAAAGTTGTTTGAAATGCATCCCAAACTAATTTTGAAAAACCAAACATTTTCAAACATTTTCAAACACAAACCAATCACCAGCCAAATGTCACAAACACATTTGGCTGTTAAGTTTTAGACAGGCGGAAATGTACATTAATTGCTACAAAAATATAGCAACTTATTATTTTCCTTAAACACCCTAAGGCTGATAGTAATCAAAGAAAGCCATGAAGATACTGCGAAATATTCTTGCCTCCTGAGCAAACATAAGTTCTGTGTATCTTAATCAGTTCAGCAGGCAATTATAATTCAGAATTTTTATGAAAAAAACACAGTTCGTTGGGTTGAAACTACATCCCCCCCCCCCATGACATCTAAAAGCACCTGGTGACATAGGCAGAATATGATTGCGTATGTTGAAAATGGTATGAATTTTATTTAGGGTTAATGTTGGGTTTCACCCTTTCCCCAGTGTCTCCTTTTGATTATAAAAGGCATTCAAACTATTAAGTTGCACCACAAGAATGCCAGAGCGTGTGATCGTTTGTGGCACATTAAATGTTCTTGACCCTTAACTGTGTCTACATTGACCCAATAGAACATTTTATGTTGAAAGGCAACACATCTTTTCCCCATTTTATGGGCTATAATGCTCAATATATATTCAAATTCATGAGTAACTTGAAAGTGTTTTTGTGTTGAAGTCCCTTGTGGTTGGGGCTCTCGCTGCCTGTAAATTTGTGAAAAACAAGTAAGTAAGCTACAGTTTAATTATTTTGAGAATCCTGTGTGTCAGTGCTGTCTATAATTGGTTGCCTCTTGCTCCCACTGTTACACAAATGAGCCCAGGGAATCTGATTGGCTGGCTGATCACAGGGGCAATTTGGATCAGGGCTCTTCTGTGCAGGAGCAATTTGTGCTGCTCAGTTAGTGCAGGATTTATTTATTTAATTAAGTGGAACTTTTTGGGGCATTGTACATGGAGTTTACTTGCCTGAGCTCAGGTCTGGCTGAAAGCAACAGTAATTGTGCATGCCTTTGCACAGTGGTTTTTAAACAACATAGCAATTTTATGTTTATTTATTTGTTTCCTATATATTATAATTATATCCCCCCAGTCTGAAGGATCCGGGGGATATATTGGTTTTGTGACCGTTCACCCGCCGTCTGTAAGTCTGTCTGTCTGTCTGTCCGTCTGTCCATCAGGACGACATTACCATGATAACTAAGAAAATATTGCATGTAGCTCAGCCAAATTTTGGTTAGTGATGCACCTTATGATGAAGCAGGTCAAGTTCAAAAACTAGCTTCCTGTGATCATTAATTAATTTGTTAATTAACAAAAGATCATTAGGTAACCCCCAGACAACTTTACCACTATAACTAAAAAAGTGTTGCATGTAGCGCCACCAAATTTTGGATACTGATGCACCTTATGATGAAGCAGGTCAAGTTCAAAAACTAGCTTCCTGTGATCATTAATTAATTAGTTAATTTATAAAAGAACGTTAGGCAACCTCTAGATCTGAACCATTAGGCAACCTCCAGAGGACATTACCGTGATAACTTGGTGCTCTTCTCCAAGTCCTTTGGTTTCCTCTGCCAAACAAGTAGGTAGGAAAGTATATACCAAAAATGAAATTATTGCAGCAATACTGCTGAATGCTTGCTACAACGCTGCCGCAACACAAAATGCATGGAGAGTGATTAATATAGGCTTGGCCTGTTTCGCAATCTATGTAAAGGATATGGGTCTATATGGGTATATATTATATCTGTTTCCTTCCAGTACATGTACATATATGCACCTCAAAATAGTAACAAGACAGAATATGTATTTACTTTTCCTGAATATTGGCCGGTGTTCAAAGGAAATATGGACATACATATAAATTGACAATTTCCATGGTCTGGCTTTGTGATAGGCCAGATTCAAAATGCAACACAGATCTCTGGATTTTCAAGCCATGCATAGCTACACCCTTATTTGTAAGCTGTCAAATAAGAGGTGGTGACTGGTCACCTATAATTGGTATCTTACTATTAAGACTGATTGACTGTTTTGTCATTGCTTTAAAATGAACATGTACATGTATGTGGTCTTACTGATTGGAAAGAGCCAGGGATCTGTTTTATATTTTTTTAGTTCAGCCGATTTGTCAGTTATCTGTGTCTGTCCAGAGTTTGTGAACACAATATCTCAAGACCTACTGGCCACCTGAAACTAAAATTTACCTCATTTATAAATACTTTGACGCTATTTCTTGATTACGTTTAAGTTAATGTCCATTGTCATTGGACCCATCAGTAACTAGTTTGCATTAGAGTGCCTCCAATATTTTATTCCTTTTAAACAATATTTTTCAAGTAATTTTTGTGTATTTTCACTATTTTTAACTTCTCCAAAACCCTGCCTCTCAGGTTATGCTGAAAATTGGTGGAAATGTACTTTGTGGAAGGATCAAACGTAGTTGTCCACTAGGTGGCATTTTTGTGGATCCTTGACGTTTAATGAATTTTTCAATTCAGGACCTGATTGATTAGTGCAGTTATATATATATATTAAGTCCATCAGGAAAGCAATAGTAATTCACATTTTTTACTGCTGCAAAACTGTCTCCCAGATTCACTTCAGACTAAGTGGTGATCTACCTTAAGTTGAAGTTGCATAGGAACACTTCTGGCAATCCTAGAACTTAATTTGTTCAAGAAGTAGTGCTGTGATTTTCAGATTTTTTTTCTTTTCATAAAAAGTTTTGTGTGATTTTGCTAGTTTTGACTTTTTTGTTCAAAACCATCCCTCAGATTACCCAGGACTATCACAATCCTCTTGTTTTTATTTTATTTTATTTTAGTTTGACCATGTGCAGGTTATATGGTATCATTATATGTACACCATACTCGTTTTTGCTCAGGCCCAGACCACAGGTCTTAAAAACAAAACATTTTTTGGCTACATCATAAGGAGTTAATGTAAGCCTTTCACACAGTATTTCTACACCCAGAGTCCATCAACTGGAGGCAAAGATAGGTTTGCTGCCTGTTCTGAAGTTATTGAGGTAGCTTTCAATCTGGAAAAGTGACTTCAGTTTTAGGCCAAATAGCACAGAAACATGCATCCTTGACATAATAAACCTATACCCTGAATTTATGGGAAGTTTTACAGAATCTGTGCACTAAAGATAGAGCTCAAATGCAAAGTTCTTGTGTAAAAAGGAAGAGTTCTGGGGAAAATGTGGTTTTTGTAAAGTGATGGATATTTCTCAAAAATATTCAAAATAAAATGGTCAAATTTGTGCTATTATATTCTCAACACATGTATCTGCAACAACATATATATCAAGGATTTTTTCACAAGTACCTGTTTGTTTAAAATGGTGGTGCAAAAATTGGGAAATGGTTGTTTTTGTGAAATTGATAAAAATTGTGGGACTCTTCATTTTTGATACAAATTTAAAAAAGAACTGATCATTTCTTACAGGAATGCCAACTATTACAATTTCGGTGTAATCATTACGATATCGGCAGTAAAATACGCCATTACGGCGAGAGAACTAGATATTACACTGCGTAAGAAATGTACCAAAAAAAAAAAAAAAAACCCGTACTTTATCGACACCTAGCACGCTGTCGGTGGTCATACTCGACATGTATCTGAACATCGTTTGTGGGCGGTTATACCCGCTAACACAGCATGCCGACCGTCAACAGCCTCCCACCGGCCCGTAATGTTTATTTACCGTCAAGCGTGTGCATTTTGTCATAGACAAAGTTCAGTATTTACGGATGGCTATTTCAATTTTGTGGTAAAAAGAAATATATCTTTATTATATGGATAAAAACAAAACATCTACCCGTTTTTCGTGACATTTTGAATGATACAACTCCCAAAATTTACGCTAAAACTTTGTAACTTTGCCCCTTTGCCGCCACGTTTTGCGTCGTCCGCCATTGTTTTTTAAACTGCTGGAATCCTCAGAATTTCGTCTCTTAATGTAACAAGCTCTCTTATTGGCTAAGAAATAAATATTCCTGGGTTATCCCTCTAAAAATAGCCCAGAATGAGAATCGAACCTCATTATAAATGCACTAGGTCATTTCCAGGTTTCTCATTGGATGGATTTGGTCACGTGCAAGTCACCGTCCAATCAAACGCGTTGTTTGCCATGTGCTTGAGTCAAGTTCGATTTGTTGTGCAGGTGAACATGTCGCATTCACGCAAAGATTATAGGACCAAGATGCGAAATTTTGACATTATACTTTTGCAAAACGACTTCGATGGAACAGATCTGGACACAGATAAAGGCAGGAATGAAAATTCCATAAGCAAGGCAAGGAAAATATGCAGATTCCGTCACCACACTGTGACGAAGCTAAGCCTGATTCAGATTTGCGTAAACATGATGTGTTGTCGATCGCTGTCTCAGATACGTCAGGGCATGATGTTTTTATCCAAAGTTTGTCATTTTAATTTGATTAAAATGTCTGAAAGGATAAAAATCTGTATAAAAGAACAAATGAGGAATGAAATTTATGATCGAAGGCCTGGAAAAATATACGCACATAAAGGAAAACCATGCTCGGACTCATGCCTGTTCACACTCGCTTGTGTTGCACGGCCCGTGACCGTGTTTGTTGGTTAAAAAAAAAAAAAAAAATGTGACCAGACGCTTCACATCCCATAAAGCATAAAAAAATTTAGGGGGTAAATTGAAATAAAAATTGCACAGAATTATACCTCATGTAATTTCTGACTGACTTTGTGTTGATCACTAGGATTGAATCTCAAAACTCACAGAGCCCAGGCACGTTAAATCCAGCATGTCCTCTCTTGCGCAAGCGATTAGAAAACCACTTGTTTAGTTTTTGTTCAAATAGATAATGTATACTCCCAAGCCCAGGGTTTACACTGGAACTAGTTTTATAAAACATTGCCAAATGCAAAATAATGGACATAACTTGACACAATTTTAACATTATCAAATTGGTTATTCTCTGTTTTACAGCAAAACAATAATAATCTAAATTGATATTTTCATTCAAAACAGATTTAGTAAATTTTGGGTCAAAAATATTTTCAGACTGCCAGAGTGAGCCCTGGGATGATAGTGAGTAGAAAATACAAGTTTTACAAGTCCAGTTATTGAAAAAGAAGTGTAGTGATCATTGATGTCATATGAAAATGTGATTTTGGTGAACTTGGACTGTTGTTTTCTTGTTCTTGGTAGTAAAATGCTTAACTCTGTGCTTCACAATTCCCATGGTTATTACTCTCTGATGTCCTAAAATACTCTCTGGAGCTTTGCCTGGGAATTACTCTCAGGTGTCCCAAAATACTCGCTGGGGCTTTTGCTGGTACTCTTTTTCAAAAATCCAGGTTGGCATCTCTGTTTCTTAGATAATACATGTTCCTGATATGTTTTTGCTCCAGAAAATGTTTAGAGTAAATTAGTTTTTATTTGATTAAAATCAGTGAATTTTTTCAAAGAAATATTCAAGTGAAACCCACATTTTAGAGCAGATACCTAGTTACAGTAATCAAGATCTAAAGGTTAACATGATTTGTTGCACACCATGTTAACGGACTACCATGTTAACATTTAAAGTATTTTGTTAATTTCTTCTTGTATTGGGTTAGACTTACTAAAAGCGCAGAAATTTGATAGACCACATATATGGCTACCAAAATGTCCCAAATCTCAAAATGAATAAATTGTCCAAAATCGGTTGGAACTTGAACATGGCCTTAAATTGCATATTACCTTATTTTCTTAGACGAAACCTCAGTAATACTATACAGTCAGTGGCCTTGAGCAATTATTCGTTGCCGTGCAAAACATCTCAGATGGACTTTATTGTCCTGTAAGTATGACAGGTCGTGACCTATCTCTAGGCTTGTAAGTTGAAGCGACTCCATTATGTGCAGGGACATATTATAATAATTCAAAACAATATGTGCAATTGAGACAGTTGGTGACCTATCCTGTGTTTTCTGTTATCTGAGTATTAAAATCATGAGCATGGAGTTGATGCATACATGTTTGTATGCGTGTGTGTGCGTCACACTAACACACATAATATATATCCAGAAAACCATCACTGTAATATATGGTTGTGTGTGTGCACCAAGTGTGAATCAAAACCCGAACCTCTGGTATGTATACAGTGTGTGTGTGTGTGTGTGTGAAACTTTATTTTAAAAGCTACATGTAGGTGTCCTGGTGAGTGCTAGGAGCACTAATCTATTTCAGGTCCCTCTATGAAATAAGTACATATGATAGATACATAAAATCATAATGCATAAACGAAAAGATACAAGGTCACACAATGTACACTATTAACTACTGCATGTAGTATTCAGGATTATACTGCCCAAAATAAGTTACTTTCTTAATCCAAAACCAGTACATAATCTTAAATGCAGGCAAGAGGTTTTGTTTCCGTAGCTTGTTTCATTTGGCAAATTACTGCATATTTTGGATCCAGAGTATTGATAGTTGTTTGGTATGTAGACTTTGTGTAAGGCTAAAATTTTGTGATTATCCACATTTTCAATAATTTTATTGTTTAGAAGAACACTTTAAATGGTCATGATCATTAATATTAGAGGAAATAGCTAGTAGATGCCAATATCTTCCCCTCTCTCTGATCGAAGATTTTGACGTTACTTTTGCAAATGCACATTCCCCATTCACACATACTAGCACCAGCACTAATACTGATGTGTTCTTTTGATGGACAGCTACAGTGAAAGATCCCATCATTTTTGCATATTGATGACATTATTTCCCATGTCCTTGGGTGATAATGAAAGCAAGTGAAGATATAGTTAAGATGGTTGCATGCCCACTTTAATATCTCAAGCTTCTTAGCTATAATCAGTCAGTCTTCCTTGATGAATTTTGGATACTATAGCAGTGCACAGCAGGTCTCCAATATTCATCTTTTAAGATATTTCCTATCACCAGGAAAATTCTGTTTAGAGCCTGAAAGAGTCAGTCTTGAATTTCAGGATGATGTGACAGGTGAAAAATATATAGAAAAAATACCATAAAGCATACTCATGATAGTGCATGGGTTTTGTTGGCATTGAAAAGTTGTGGCATGGACAAGTATATATCCCATTTGAAATATCTTAGAAAATTCTTAAATGACATTGATTTTAATAAAATACATGAACCTGTTTTTACTGTATGTGACTGCAATAAAATTCAGAGAGATGATGATGATGATGATGATGATGATGATGATGATGATGATGATGATGATGTTTTTGTTTTTTGGTCAATTTTAATCTATTCATTCCTGGTAGTAAATGTGAGCCGTAAATTGCACAGGGAAGAATGATTGCACATTGTCAAACCAATATGGAAGTATTTAGTTGTCATTGATCGCAGTGTTACAGTTCTCTACAAATATGAAGAAAAATGAAACAATTGTTATGAAGTATATGTCAGATAATAAATCAGATGATGGTGGAATTGCACCTTTAGTGCATGTAGATGACCGCACATGACAGCACACATGGAGGGATTGAGTACAGGCCGGCCAGGCATATAGCTAGCCTAGCATACCATAGCCTGTCAGCCTTGATGTAATCATTGAACACTGAAATGAAGTGTGAGTCTACATCTTTCCTCAGAGAACTCTGGCCATTTAGTGCCCAGAGAATGCAAAAAAAAGCACAGACAGTCAGCGATAAAGCAGTTGGTGACTCAACAAAATAGATTACACAAGCCTCTGCAAAATAATTAAAGTACTTTATCCTGTACTTCTGTGAGAAAAATTCTTAACAACTATGAATTCAGAAATTCGACTATCAGGTGGTCTGAGAAGTGATATATATATATATATATGTGTGTGTGTGTGTGTGTATATATATGTATATATATATATATATATATATATATATATATATATACACATGTATATATGTGCATATAAAAATAGCTTACGCTCATAGCCTTGTGACCTTGACTTCATTTTTCAAGGTCACAGGGTAGTTTTTGTATATATTTGGTTTCTGAGCAATAACTGGAAAACTTTCTGAGTTAGGCAGAGCCTCCAAGTCTCCCGCTTTTTCTTACTTTTTTACAAAGTGTCCCATTCTCCCTGTTTTTGCAAAAATAAAAAAGGCATTATTCCATCAGTGCTTGTAAAGCCTACTGGTTTGCTGTGTTGTACTATATGCTTGTGATTGGCTGAGATACCTTTTCTTCAGTTTCATATGTGATTTGAAAGTTGAGCAACTTTTCTTTTTCTTTTCACTTAATCTTGTAGAAGTCAGGGTATATAATTATGCATCCCTTGTAGGAAGGGTATGCATATAGTGTTTAGTCCTGTTGTCCACTGTCTTCACCGCCACTGCTGCCGCATATCTTATTTTCTTTGTATTTCTCTCCCCGCTTGACCTATATGCCTCCTAATTTGGTACAGATAATATCTGGGTTTGGAAAAAATTTTCCCATATCATGATATATAACCTTGACGTCAGAGGTCAAGGTCAAATCCATGTTGCATTTTTCTGCTGACTCAGCAATTTTCACATCAGTTGGCTTATACCATCTTAATGGTGCATCGTAGGCCCAAGGTTACTACTAAATTAAATGTTAATAGAATAGAAAAGTACCCATGGGCTTTCAATTTGTATTGTTTATTTTAAACCAGAAAGGTCAAAGTGCATACATTCCTGTTGATTATGCCCCCCTTTCCCCCCCCCCCCCCCGAAGGAGGGGAGGGGGCATATAGCAAATATTTTGTGTGTTTGTGTGTGTGTCTGGCCAGACTGTTTTCACGCAATAACTAGAAAAAAATTTCGATTAGGGATTTCATATTGCCCATGCTTATAGTCCTCGATAAGGTCTCAGAAGAGTTTGCATACGGTTGACCTTGGCCCAATACCCAAGGTCATAGAGCCATTTTAGTGAATTTGGTTTTCATGCAATATCTTGAAAAGATTTTGACATGGGCCAGTCAAATTGTAGGTGATTACAGTCCTACATATGGTCTCAGAAAGCTTTGAAGAGAAATGACACTGACCTAATTCCCAAACACACAGAGCAATTTTCGGGAATTAAGTTTTCATGCGATAACTTGAAAAGTTTTTTGCATAGGGCTTTCATATTGCACTTGCTTATAGTCCTGAAGAAAGTCACAAACAAGGTCGAAGATGGGTGACCATGACCCAATTCCCAAGGTCATGTAGCCATTTTTGTGCAGAGGGGTTTCATATCACACATACTTAAAGTCCTGAATAAGGTCTCAGAAGAGTTAAAAGATGGGTGACCTTTTTTGATATTTCTCTTGGAATTATGGAGGGCTAAATCTTAAAAACCCGTGATGTACAAAAGCAGCAACTTTGAAGCACTATGACTGCAAAACGAATACAGATAAAACAATTCTATGAGACCCCTTTTAGCCACAAACGTGACCAGTGATTATCTGAAAACAGTTTGCAGTTTGATGAAACCCTTAACAAGTTATTACCACTTTTGTGTATTAATGTTACATTGTACTTTCTGATCAAAGAAACTGTTTTTTATACAACAATTTAAACTACAGTGTCACAATTTTAATTTGTTTGTAATCTACTGATCATGGCCTTTCCAAAAATGTATACTTTGCCTGTGTTTATGCTAATACTTTTCACTTTATGTTTCCGAAAAGGGAATAGTTGACTCAGTTTATCAGGGCATAGCATCCCTACCTTAAGGAACAAAAAGTACGTTTTCTATAATATGTAATTCATTTATCTAACATTTTCAGTTATCTGACACAGTTTCAGGGACCAGATGGTGTCATTACTATGAGGTTTCATTGTATGTGCTATATAGTGCTACCAGCTATAAAAAGCATCACATTTGACAAACCATTTACTTTAAACACCAGGACCCTTGTAAATTTGTCTGCTTTTAAACACTACTTGCCATAATTCACCCTTTTGTGTGTTAATAAGTGTAGTCTTATTCTTAACATGCGTAAGTGGCAGCTGCCATTATACTGGCTATGAATGTTCATATATATGTAGCACAAGAATGACTCCTGTCAGTACTGACAGCTTTAGGATGGTGGGGGGGGAGGGGGGGCATAGCATTGCTGATCTAGCAATCTCAAATTGCATCTTAATTACTATGTAAGTCAATGGGGATTGCAATGCTGATTCACATTTTCACCTTCTTCTCCACAACAGTCGGCCAGCTTCATGTTCACCTTCTGAAATATCAAAGGTTTTTCACCTGGTTCAGGCTGTCTTTTGTAATTGGATGACATAACCAGATAAGTTGTTGAATAAGCTCTTGCAATTAGTAACAATAGACATGTGCATATACATGTAGTTCATTTTGTGCAATTAACTGCTTTAGACTTGAGAGAAATTGTGTATAATTCTGTGTAGTGCTAGATATGTAACTTATATGAGTTTTACATGGAGTTATTTGAACCATTTATTGAACATTTTGACCAAGTGAGATGCCATTGATGGCATCATTGTCCATATATACCTACATGTACTGCAAAGTGGCTTTTCCAGATTACTTTATTGACCTATGGGTGATCAGAATATGGTGCTTGAAACCTAATTATAAATTGGCTATAATGTCCAGAGGTAAGGGACAGAAGCAAAATTGCTTGATCAGAAAATGACACTCAACTTTTTAATGACTGGCAGTTGCAGAGAGGTGGAAAGTAGGACCAGAATTTTAAATGTGGATGACATCTTCATAAGGACAGCACACCAAATGATGACAACTTACTGTCGATCATCATTTCATTTGCACACAGTATATTTTAATAACCAGGGTGAAGTATGTGATGCTAAAAATAATTTTTCAAAAAGCTAGATGTAATATAGTCAGTTTATTCATTCAGTGGTTAGTGTAGCACATTGGCTACTCAGGCATGTCATTCATTCACTTGTCAGCAATAATTCACTTTTTATCTGAAAATGTTGGAAAACAAAGAGTTGTGATCTCAGTCCAAGAATCCAGAATTTGCTATTACCATGAAAAATTTTAGTTGTTGGTGGTCAGCCCTTGTACAAATTCACTTATTTTGAAATATCTGAGTGACATGCCTGGCTTCTTTCCAAAGCTTTGGCCATGCATTATTTGGGGCACATTTTTGTGAAGTGGTGGTTCTTTTCAGTGGTAATACACTGAACAGCATTGTACACTTGAATTTGTTTTCGGTATGTTTTCAAGAGAGGTATATATATATATATATATATATATATATATGTATATGTATATGTATATGTATATGTATATGTATATGTATATGTATATGTATATGTATATGTATATATATATATATGTATATATATATATATATATATATATATATATATATATAAGGAATTTCTGTCTCACAAATAAAAATTAAGCTCTTCAATGTTTCGTTCTGTTCTCATAAGTAAGAAATAGGCAGTGACAGGAACAGACATGTGTAGTATAGAACTTGGCTCATGAATCAATGGTATTGACGATATGGAATGTAGCAGGATATTTGACATTTTGACATCAAAGATTTGTGTTACCTATGGTAATGTTACATTACTACATGTAAGTATGGCCTTTTTCCATTTGGTCAAGCTGCAGGTCAGGCTCCTGGGTTTAATTTATGTAACCTAATCCAAAATTAGGAAGGGTAAAATTATATCAGTAGTAATTATTTCTCAGAAAAAAATGTCTAAAGAATCGGAAGACACATCTATATCCACTCAAATATTTGTCTCTGCAACAAAATAGATTTTGCATCAAAATATAGGAGGTCAAACTTTCAGCCTAACTGATGCACAACTTACAATCAATTCTCAGTACTGAACATTTTTCACAGAACCAGCCCATTATTTTCACAATGTAAGCATCCAACTGTTGGCTGAATAGAGTTAAGCAAATTTAAATTTTGTGGGCACTGGGGCATTTGGGTGAGTGGGAAACATTTCCTGAATTGCATGTTTCTATCTTGATATTTTATGACTCTACACGTACAGTCACATGGTATTACAGTATAGCTGATTTTTCCAGCACGCAGCACCTCCTAAATGTGGTGGATGCAATTCAGTGTAAATTTATTGATTTAATGATAGAGATACAGCCGTATCCTTGAATCATTTTACCTCTGAAACGCGTATCATTTCACTCTGATGTGGAGTCACTTTCAATTTTGTCTGGTGACTAGTGTTTCACAGTTGATGTGAAGAGTGATATTTGGGGCATTTGTAGCTTGAGTAGGCAAGCACAATGCCTGCTCTTATATAATCACTAGTGATGGTATAAATCAACATAGCGTTAACACCAAAATGGCCCCAGGCTTTGTTGTAGAAGGTATAAACGCAAGTGGATTCTTGTAACATGCATATATGTATTTTAAGCATAAACTGTTGGTGACAAGTCATTTCTCAATCACAATGACCAGTAATACTCAATTAGAGAGTCTGTTGTTGGAAATCTGTCATACGATTTGCAGAAAATAATTTGTAGCCTGTTAAAACTGGGAATATTATTGATCAACCAAGACACCATAGTTGATTTTGATCAGGTTTTGACACAAGTTACATCAAGATTGAACCATTGCAGGATAAAATATGCAATATGTCCGAGCTTGTTATGCAAATCCAGTGGAATGATTTGTCATACTGAGGAAACCTTAACCATCTTTAGCAAAGGATTCTACAACATGTATTTCCTGTGTTAGACAATCAGCAACAAATCAAGGAAATAATTGCGGATGTGAAGGAACATATGCTAAGAAGTGCTGATGCTTATGTATACAGGTGCTGACTAGGTGCTGGTTAGAGAGACCTAACTCTGGCAGCCGTCTGAAAACGGATGCTGAAATTTCTAGTGCCATCACTTGTGCTATTGGAAAATGTTTTAGCTGTCGTCTTTTCATGTGTATTTTTCATTGTCTTGTTTCAGAGTACTTAGTTATTCGTAACTGATGTGATAATTTTTGCTTGATCCAAAGACATAGTATTTTGATGCATGCTTTCTATACATTTATGGCAGCATCAGCAGTTGAAAAAATGTTGGTGGAAGTAAGACTAATTTTTTTTGTTAATAATGTTGGGCTAGTCTTACATTTTCTCATAATGCTTTAATGCCAAATACACAATGCATGTATGAAGTTCCAAGTGCTGTTTATTCATATTGCTTCCTTGTGTGACAATGGTATCCCGTTTGTTGTGACCAGCACCACGCGAACAGTTCTCTGTGATGGAAGCCACCATATGGACTTCCATGGAGGTGCTTCAGTAAGTTCTTGTACCACATGTAGGCCTATACATTGTAGCACTGGTGAATTATGCAAGTGCCCCCAACCACCACAAAAACACCCTGTTTTCAAAAATTAAAAAGAAAACAAACTTTTTTTGTGTGCTTATAGTTTTTTTTTTTTCAACAAGGTAGAATGTGCATGCTTCTTTTACTAGAAGACTGAAATACACCTACACTTTCCTCACTCTTAGGGATACAAGATGCACCCATGTTATTTTGGGAGTAGTTATAAAGTGGTAGAAATACACAAGTGTAAATGTAACAAACTATATATATGTATAATCAAACATTATGCAGTAGTCAGTTATACACTGATGGTGACTTCTAGACTTTGAAGATTACCATGAAGAATGTGCAAAAAAAAAAAGAATTCCAAGCATATTACATGTGCCCATAATGACTTGCTTCGCACTTCATTAATAGACAGATGGGGGAAAAGACAAAGCGTTTAGTTATTTGCCCAGCTGGCGACAGGCATACACAGCAGAAGTGGCACCAGAGCATTACATGTGCACTGTAATTTATGATGATACATGTAGATCCTCTGCCTGCACATCCTGCTGTACAGTGCTGATTGACAGGCCCAGTCTGCAGGCGCATGCTTCTATGTAGGCATGCTACATATGTATAGCCATCCACTTGTAGTTTCATTGACTTTTAAAGGCACCCAAGGTACAACTGCAGTATAGCAGCATGAACTCATCTAGCTACTTGACAGGGCTGGTACAGTATAGGAACAGCCATGGGAGCACCTTGATTCATGGCGACTCTCATTCATGGTTCAGGTCATCTCTTCTGTTTATTGCTTTACAAGATTGACAGGACTGTTTTTCCATTAACTGATGAATTCCCATTTCACTCTTGGTTTTAATGTTTAAGGACTGTCCATTACTGCCACAGAACATAGTGGTTGACATATGACAAATGACAGACCATCTTCTGCATGGGGATAATGGAGGCAATAGGCAGTCTGCCACGCGCATGAAGAATACATGCGTATGAACACATGGTTTGTCAGTGGTGTGCTTCACTTTGTTAATGTATATAGCCAAACAAGTTGAAATATTAATGATTACATTGTAGTGGTGCTGCTTATTGTTGTAATAAGCCCATATAGCATTTATGACCAGGGACCCAAGGGAGACCTGGGTCTTGTGCTCTGCCCATAGGTGGTATGGGGTGCTTGATTGGGGGATTGCATGTGAAACATCAGCTTCAGGTCTTTATACAGCTAGCTGAATACTGCACTGGGTTACTATTAAGTGATGGTACTGATGCACAAGATCTCTGGCTGGCATACAGTTTGTAGTATGGTTGGAAGTTCTGTAGTCAAGGGTGCTTAACTGTAACGGAAGGAGAGGTGTACATACAAAGTCACATGCACTTTCTCATGGGACTACTGCAAGGTCACACTGTAGCTTAATGGCTTCATATTAAAACACTAGGTTATGAAGAGTGGCATGCCTGTCGCTCTTTAGCATAGCGTGTGGTTACACCAATAGCATCCAATGTAGCTCAGAGAAGACAAGGGTGAGTGTACATAAAGTATACACTTTGCTTCTTGGAAGCCATACAGCACTGTTCTAATGCCTTTTGCTGCACCATGGACTTTGCAGATTTTAGCTCAACTGACTTGTCAGTCAGCTGAGCTTATCTTATGATCCTTCGTTGGCATAACTCAGCCAATAATTTGCATTTTGGACTTCTCCAAAACCGTCAGGCAGATTCTCTTCAAAGCAGCTGGGAATGCACCTTGAGTGGGTTTCTCAGTTTGTTACAATTTTCATGGTCCAGTAATTTATTTCCTTTTTGTTTTTGTTCATTTGTTTGCAAAATCTTTAAAAATCTCCAAAACTGTCAAGCAATTTGCTTTGAAATTGCATGGGGACACTTCTGGTGACCCCTAGACCTTAATTCGTTGATGAGATGGTGCTGTGATTTTTTCTATCCTTTTATGAATTTTTCTATTTTAAAGCTACATGTTTAGTCAACTTCTCCAAAGCTGTCTCTGAGATTGTGCTGAAACTTTATAGAAATGTAGCTGGTGGAAGGGTAAACAAAGTTATTCATTATGTGGTGGTACTATGGATTTCTGATTTTTGATGAATTTTTCAGTTTGGGTATGTGTCAGTTGATGTGTGCATTCTTGTTGCTTACCATATAAGTAAATCAGGATTGCAATGGAAATTTACATTTTTGACTTCTCCAAAACCATCAAGCAGAGTCACTTCAAACTTTGTGGGAATATACCATGGGTGGCTCAGTATCAAACTGGCTCAAACGATCATGCCTCCATTGATTTTTAGATTTTTTTATGTTGTTTTGGTTCATTTTTGGACCAAATCCTAACAAAACTTCTTGTTGGAAACCACCAAGTCAATTGCTTCAAACTTGAATAGGGTCTCCTCTGGGATCTCGGCCCCAGACCCTCATGACCTCCCACCCCACCCCACCCACCCCCCAACCTTGATGTATTCAAGAGGTGGTGCTGCAATTTTTTCTATTTTTTATAAATTTTTGTGCATTTTCACTTTTTTCAGTTTCTCCAAAACTGTGGCTCAAATAAGAGGCATGCATATTAATTGGGATCCTGTGCCGTCACCTAGACTACAGCAAGGAACTTTACAGCAAGAAGGGCATGTTCATGTGTTTAGAAGGACCAGATGACCTTCTGTAATATTAGGAACAACTTGAGAAAGCAAAAAGCTTAAGAAAAGTCATTCACTAAGTTTTAAAACATAAACATGCTTAACATATTTAGAAAATGCAATTTGTTTGTTAGTAAAAGTGTTATTTCTGGATGGATAAATACCATAACTTGTAAAAGTGTTCTGATCATGGCGGAGGCATAGTTCTGTTGCCTAGCAACTCAGGGGACCAAAGCAGGTCTGCAATGAATATAGTTTAACATGAATACCTGTTGTTCTAAAACATGATGGAAATGCAGCTTGTGAGAGGGTTAAAAAAATGTTTGCTAGGTGGTGTTAATCTGTATTGCTGATTTTTAATAAATTTTATAATTCTGGTACCTTTAGGTTAACGCATGCACTAATAACTGTGTAAGCCAATGGGGATTCTTCCAATCTCATTTCCAACTAAGATGGGCCTATTCCACTTTGCTCTGTTCATCATAGGTCAGCTGAGCATGGGCTTATGAGAGCCGTCTTGTTATTTATTACTATTGTTTTGAGCCTATTTCTATTTGTCCCCTGCCACGGAATGTGGCATAGGGGGACATAGAATTAGTAGACATAGGGGCCATGTCTGTCTGTCCGTTCTAATTTGATATTATCTCATACCCTGATCTGACAGGAAACATTCCAGAGAAACAAGCATATGGAGTTTGTATCAGACAAGTGATATGCATTGCTAGAAACACCACACTGTTTAGTGATTTCGTCAATAGTCAGAACTTTGTTGCAAAAACTACAACAGAAAGGTTATAAAAAACAACAACTACACAAAACTCTGTTGAAATATTACCAGAGATATGACCAAATACTGAATAAATACAACACTAACTCAAAAACATTAGTCAAACTATGTCAAGATGGAGCTTGAAATGACAAAGTGTAATTCTCAAAGTGTTTAGAGTGGCAAGAGGGAAATTACCCGGGGTAATATATACTTAACCCACCTGGAGAATTTTCTCTAGTCCGTTTAAAGTCGGAAAACTCACTTTTTGCAGGATGTCTTTCTTTTCAATCTTTATCCAGTATAATGGAAGAGGTGGCTTCCAGCTAATACCTTAGTACCTTTTACCTCATAACACCTCTAGTCAACTTTATGGTGCTAAAAATTGTATAACTATTTACCTGTTCATACCAGTGTCCGTATGGTGGAATAGTGTATGAAGCTTTTAAGTTTCAAAGGAGGCTTCCGCCAGCTGGCCGGCAGCATATCGCTAGAACTCAAAGAGATATATTAATGAAATTTATACCAGAGATGCATCATGCCATGGGCATGTGCGCTGTGTATTGTTTTTGAAAACATAGTCCAAGAACATTTCCCCATCCGTGTGTCTGGCAGCATATCTCTAGAACCCTTAGATATAGAATAATGACATTTATATCAGAAATGCATCATACCAAAGACATGTGTGCCATATATTGCTTTTGACCTTGACCTATTTCAAGGTCACAGGGCCCAAGAGCATATCAAATTTTTTTTTTTTTTGTGCATCCAGATCTAGACATGCTGTATACATTGTACAGCTTTCTGCTGTATATTTTGGTAGGGGACATAGATCCTTTGGATCAGTGTGCATTTGTTATAGCTGAAGACTTCTTTACCCTACATAAAACTTTGGGTTATCCAATTATATGAACCAGGGTGTAGCAACCCATTTCCCCAGTAAAAAGTATAACCACAATGTGGTTGTTTACAAGCCTGAAGTAGGAGAGTCTGGTGAAGCTCACGGCTGCAGTGCAGGTTTAATTATGCAGTTCAACTCGGCCAGTTGTAGCCAATTGTGAGCCTGGTCTTGCCGGGGAGGCCCATGTCTTATGCTATTGTGCTGGGCAGCCTGTCATTACCATCTGTTAATAGATTTGTATTCTTAACACTGAACCTTGCTAAAAGCAAGTCTACATGCTTGATGACTTGCAAAATACACCCACACACACTGAGAAAAAATTCCAGCACACTAAGCAAACTAGCCTGTGTGCATAGGTCTTATTGAAGACCTTGGGTATAATTGTTGACTTCCTTGTCTAAAGAACAATCCACTGGCTCCAAAGGAATTTAATTTGGAACATTCACACATGCAGTTCTGTGTTACACAGATTATGGCAGCAGATTAGTCATCAAACTGACCAAGGGTGACAATCATTATTATAAACCATTCTGCTGTCTGTTGGTGCAAATCTTGACTACACTGATGACTCAGACACAATTTCTTGCATGGGTTGTGTCTGATTTTGACATTTTACTCATAAATGTCTCTTCTGCCACATTGAAGATGAAAAACAAGTCCTTAAGATAAAAGTCAGGTGGTATCAAAGACTGCTGAGACTGTGTTGTCTATTGCATTTGAAAACTCCATTTTGTCTACATGTCACATTAACAACAGCATCCAGGACCATGCAGGTTTGACAGGCTTGTTATACACAGATCACAGAATCACAATACTCTGTGTAGCAACTGGAATGTAGAGCTGGGCCATACCATAATTACAAAAGTACACACCATTTCCTTTGGGTCTGATCGCTGTCACTGTGGAACACAAGACTCGGCATGCCTCTATGGCAATGCAATTTCTTGTGTGGATATCTTACAGCTTGCATTGCCCGGTGCCACAATTGCTGGGTTTAGAAGTCCACACTTTAAGTGGTGAAGCTTCTTTGGACCAGAATGAAAGATTTCCTGCTGACTTCAATGCCTGTCTCCACCATGGCCTTTGGTACATTTTCGTAAAGCAGCACAGTGCCGTCCATAAACCTGTGATCCCTTGCCATGAGAAAGCAGAGATCAGATGCTTGTTTTGGCTCTTCTACTTCTCATTGTATAAATGCAGGACAATTGTCCTCACATGAACAATAAAATCAAAAGAATGTATATTAACTGCGCCATTGACATAAAGTGTTCCAAAGCCAAAGGACTGAAAAAAATAGAAAAAAAGGTTCTTATGGCAATCAGTAGGGATTTCTAATTACTCGCTGTGACTTCTCCCCTACTATTCTGCTGAAGTTCTGATGTCATGTTTATGAATGCCCCCCCCCCCCCCCCCGCCCCCAAGTTCTAAACTACTACTAATCAACCTGGCATGCACAAGAATTATGCTAGTCTGTTTGAGGGGTTTAAAGCCTTCCTTTAATCACAAAAGATGTGGAGAAATAGTCTTCTTCTAGTTTTGTACCTTAATTTGTACTGGAGCATGTGTTATTTTTGGTGAGCATGTGTTTTCAAATTTCTTCCTATGATTGGCAATCAGCTTAGCAAACAATGTTTGTGCTGCTCGACTCTTTTGGTATTTTGATAAAATCCCGAAATTACATGATTATGCCTTCTAAAAACTATTTCTTCAATGAAGAAAATCTGGTCATCAAATCATCGGATGATGTGTGGAGAATCAGTTTTCACCAAAGCCTAATCTAAAATGCACCAGACAAGTGAGTGAGAAAATTTAAGCTATAACCCTTAAGAATCTACAAGAGGAGTGTGATATCTTTCAGGTCACATTGATTTCCCAGGAAGTCATTATGAATTTATATATACAAATTGAAAGATAGTGGTTAATTATGTGTGGCTTGCATGCACACTGGAATAAAGGCTGATCATTAAAATATGAAATACATCCCTTATAAATCCTGTGTCAGACTACACCCTTTTTGCCTTTCAAGGAGGCAATTCAAGTTCAAAGCAAGATATCAAAGTCTGACTTTGCAGTGAGAAGTGAGGAGGAACTGTTAATTGCAACAGCCATTAGTTAATGACTCAATTGGTGAATGACTTTGTATGTACACATCACAGTGCAGGCATCAAAGTAACATGGCAACAATGTGTAAGACTGTGGCTTTATTGAGGCAAAACAGATTTACCTGTCCACAGGTGTAGCAAGAAGTCTAGGCTCCTTGGTTGTACATGTTGTAGGCACACTTGTGCTTGCTTGTGTGTTGTGACTACAAGTGTATGCAGGAAACATGCAGGTGTTTCTTGTAAAGCTAAGCGCAATGTTGATGACCATTGTAAACAAAACCACTGTGAGGACACAGTATTGGCTACCAGATGGATCAAGCAGTCGCTGCATTATTGAAATTTCAGAGACTGCATTACCTTTGTACCAGCATTGACAATCTACTATCATACTTCCCCTTTTGTCTTTTTCAGTCCAGCAGAGGAAATATGCTTTGGTATCATTGTCATGAAAGAAAATGTGGAGACATTAATTTTGGCCTGATAGCTTTCACTAGTAAACTGCTTTCGGCTGCATATGACCAGTTTAAGTGGCACACAGCGGCGGCCAGCAGCAGTGACGCCGGCTGCTACTGGCTGCCACTGGCTGCCACCGAAACCCAATAGGAGGGTTTGGGGTTGACTGGAAGTCGGCAGCAGCCAGCAGCAGGCAGCGGCACTTGGCGGTGGCTAGCGGCAGCCCTTACTTAGATGCTGTCTGCCGCCAGCCGCCACTCCCTGCCACTTCCTATATTGCATACAGCATGGTGCATGTTGTAAAAATATGGATAAAAAGTTGGGGCTGGCAGAGGTTCCAGTTAAATGTGCTCATTTATTAGACTTTATAACATGACTTGTACCCCCATCAACTTGATACATGATCATGATGATGAATACATGTTTGTATCTCATTCAATCACATAAAAGTAACTAATTTGCTTGAAATTGTAATCTGTTTCAGATTACATGTACTATACTGTTATGTTGAATCCTACACCTGCAATTTAAGACCACCCTTCCACCAGAATCAAGTAGTCATATAATAAGTGGCCTTTTACCAAGTTATATTTAGCAACTGAAAATCACTAAATGTCTCAATAAATTTACTTAGAATGACACACGGCAGTTGTTTGGCAAATAATGCATGCTGAGACTTGCAGGCCAGTTACCTTTGTGCTAAATGTCAGGATAGGGATAAATCAAAGAGTGCTTGTTGAAATCAATTGCTGAAAGCAATATTATCTAAACAGACTTTGGATATGATCAAATGTCTATGAAACTTTTTAAACAAATTAGCTGTGTCTTGATTCAACCTATCACTAAAATTATAAATCAAAGTTTAAAAAACGGTATTTTTCCAGACAAACTTAAAATAGCTAGAGTAATTCCCTTATATAAAAAAAGATGATGATGGATTATTTACAAACTATCGTCCTATTTCTTTACTTCCTGTTATATCAAAAATCTTTGAAAAGATAATATTCAATCAAATTGTTGAATACTTTGATCAATTTGATTTATTTCATAAAGGGCAATATGGGTTTAGAAAAGGACACTCAACGGAATTTGCCGCTATAGAACTTGTAAATGACTTGATAAGCAAACTTGATAATGATGAAGTACCTCTATGTATTTTTCTTGATCTTTCGAAGGCGTTTGATACGCTAAATCATAAAATCTTGTTACAAAAATTAAATCATTATGGAATCCGAGGTTCAGCCTTAAAATGGTTTGAGAGTTATTTGAATAATAGGAAACAGTATGTGGATCTTGATGGTGTTAACTCAGAACTGTTAGAAATCAAAACTGGAGTACCTCAGGGCTCTATTTTGGGGCCGCTACTGTTTATTATTTATATAAATGATATATCCAATGCCAGTGATTTATTAAGTTTTATACTGTATGCAGATGATACTACCTTATCAACTACACTAAATGTCAACTCATCTATAGATGGTGTGACAGAAACTATTAACAGAGAACTTACAAAAATTTGTGTTTGGCTTCAAATTAATGAATTATCATTAAATGTTGATAAATCAAAATTTATGATCTTTCATCATTCAAATAAAAAAAAAAGTTAATAAACCGTACTTAAAAATGAATAATATCCCAATAACCCAAGTCTCATTTTTTAACTTTCTAGGGCTTACAATTGATGATAAATTGTCATGGAAGGAACATGTTACCAAAATTTCAAGTAAAATATCAAGAGTTATCGCAATTCTAAATAAACTTAAACATCAACTTCCGCTGAAAGTTAAAATAACTATGTATAACTCATTAATACTTCCACATATAAATTTTGGAATACTTCTATGGGGATTTAAACTTTCAAAAATTGAAAAACTTCAGAAAAAAGCAGTACGCTGTATAAATTGTAGTAAATACAATGCCCATTCAGAACCAATTTTGAAAGCTCTCAAACTTTTAAAAATTCAAGACATTTTTACATCAGCTAAATTAAAATTCTATTATAAATTTATCCATAATGATCTACCCATAAGATTACTCTCTTTTCAATTCATCCCAATAAATGAAATAGACAACTATAACAACAGACATTGTGATAACCTTTTTATTAATAGAGTCAATAAAATATTTGCAAAACAGAGTTTAAACTATGATATTCCAATCACAGTGAATCAAACAGATAAGAATGTTATAAGGAAAAGACATACTCATAGTTTACAAGGGTTTTCCTTATATATTAAAAATATTTTTTTGAATAATTATGAACAAAGTTGTAATATTTATAACTGCTATGTTTGTCAAAATAATTAACAATTATATTTTCCCACCCATGTTGTGTGTGTAAACTGTATTATATCATGAAGTTTATTTCGACATTTATTGTCAAAGTAACTGCCATCTATATTGTTTCAAATGTTTAAGACTTAAAGGTGGCTCCTATGAGAGCGACATGTATTTGTCTTAATAGGAGTCCCCCTAGCCACATCAATTTTTGTATCATTATGTACATATATCTCAATATTGAAATCGTCATTGTATTGATTGGCTAAAATAAATGAGTTTTGAGTTTTTTGAGACACAATTATGGATAATTTCTTTGGCTGTTGAATACAGGTGTTATCTGTTTCTATGTTTGTGTATTGATGACACAGAATGTAAGTCCTGTCCTCATAAATAAATGTTCACAACATATCTTTGTAGGTAAATGTGCATAACATGTCAATATCTCTGCAATATATGCTTTCTTCCTCTTTAAGTTTTGTCCTAAACAGAAGTATACACATAGTTTCTTCATTATGATTATGAATGGTCTGGTCAATAGATATTTGAAGGAAACATTCACAGTTCTGGAAATATATTAGAATTAATTCTGGTCTATAGATTCATATCGTACATAGCTTCATATGTATTGTTCACTTGAGAATTCTTTGAGGTACTACTTTCATATTATATGTTACAATGGTCCTTCAAAAGGGCCCAGTTTTAGTGATCCTGTATCAATTCTAAAGGTTACAGTGCTACTTTAGTCTGTGGGCATGTTGATTCAATGGAACACAGGACTGTTATGGTCCTCTTGTATTTTTGTAATGTAGAAGTGCAAACATTTTAAATGGTGAGCACTACTGTTTTGAATATAGCAGGTAAACACACAGAGGAAAAAAATCATGAGTACATGTATATGATAAGAGGACATTTCTCATCTTCCAATGTGCACATTGCTCAAATGCCAGTACCTGTGCAAATTTTAAGCCTTTAAGCCATACAACGCTGTATTGGTAATCTCAGCTGGATTCTATTGTATGCAATTAAATGCACAATTAAGTGTCAACTCTGTTGGGACTGATGCATTTTTTATATCAATGGTTAATTGGATTTGAAGAAGCTGTATTCTACTCCCACTTCACCCTTTCAGCAGTTTGATTGAATAGTTACATGATGTACTTGTCACACACCTTAAAATATGTGTACATAATACAGATGTGACACTAATGTCAGACTGTGACTGGTTTGAAAGGCCAACTGTAAAACAGTTAACAAACTTTCACAGTGCAAAAATTTTGAATCCTTAAGAAGTTGACAAGTCATGCATACTTTTATTACAGACAGCATTCATTGTGTGTAAAATGCACCCATGTGTTATAAATTATTCAATGCACTCAATATTCCTGTAGGAATAGTAGCTATAATACACTCATTGTACAGCTAAATAATCAGTAACACAGCACACAGCCATTGGCTTATCATCTCATTATTCATTGCTGCAACAGCTGGTTTTGCTTTGTGGAATACTTATAGGAATGTGTAGAAAAACTTTTACTTTGGAAGAACTTAGTATTAATGTAATTTAAGCGGATATAATTGCCATGATTTAGATATTTTAGACATTTCACTGAAGTTTTAAGATCATTATTTGGTGCATCATTATGGTTTCAGCTTGTAGAAAATATTAGTGACTTCACCTTGGGTTTCAAGCCAAAACCAGACAGATGCATGTACTTTGATGTGCTACCTGCTGTGTTCACATGCTGATTAATCAGACAAGACATGCTACCTCCATCAGTGTGCCAGCAGTTTTTGTTCTTGTCTCGATCATAGGGAAAGCTTTCTTGGCAGGGTTTGGGAGGGGTCTTAGTATATCTGTCAAATTCGTTCTGGAAATAATAATAAACAGGATTAAGAAATCCTATGGGTATAACCACCAGACAGCAACATGTGCTCCCTTACAAATTCCTAGTTTCGAGGCAGGTCGTCTATAGCATGATTATGAGCTATATGAGACCTATGTTATAACACTTTGGAAGCCAGTCATTGCATATATGTCATGCTGGCCACTTGGTGCTCCAGAGTGCCAGTTGCTGTATATATCATAAATCTCTAAAATGGCACCCATTTACATTCTGCAGTAATTTGTTTAAAATGACTGTGGCTGTGTGATTGATTTCCACAACATCAAATCTTACTATCTTGCTGATTCTGTCTGTCCACAATGTTTCCGCACTATAACTTTAGCACTTTTTGATGTATATCTGCCATATTGTAAAGGAACACAGTCCTGTATAACAAACAGCTAAGGGCTAAATCAGGTTTGAAGTTGGGTGACCTTGACACAATTCCTAAGGTCCCAGAGCCACTAGTGAATTTGGTTTTCACATGATAACTTGAGAAGTTTTTGAGCTAGGACTTAGTCTATCAGATTGCACAGGACTATAGTTCCCTGTAAGGGCTAGCTTCAGTTCAAAGATTTTATGTCGTACAGATTTTATGCATGCATCTGTCTGTCATTCTGTCTGCCCGTCTGTCTATCCAGCAAACCTTTGAAACAGTGATGTTTGGCATAAATGAAATGCATTGCAGTCAGATTTGACCAATGGGAAAACATTTTACTGATGTCGGTGAAGTTCTGAACTTTCCATTAATACCAAACATGCGGTGTTGACCAGAAGTGATCAGGTCCTGCGGAGGGTATTGACGAGTGCAATGTTACCACTGTTTTACATTGTTTTGCCAATTGTCAACCAGTAAAGTGCTAAAAATACATCTTGTAATGTACATTTGCCCTCAGTTTAATTAAATTTGATATTTTTATCTGACAGTAAGACATCAACGAAAACATTCTGCATCATTTCGTCAATCATATAGGCCCAAGCATGCTCTTTCTTTTGGCATAATGTTTTCCTGGCAGTGCCAAACATTACAAAAATTGCATTGATAGAAAACGAATTTGGCAAAGAGAATGTGTGTCAACAAAATAAATGTGACTTTTAAAGACCTAATATTTTATTGCATTTAGATTTTTGTACCATCCCTGGCATAAGCACAAAGGGGAAAACTACAACAGAAAATGGCAATTCATCACTTCTTCCATAGTCACAAGCAGCAGCGTGCTTACATATAGAAAAGAAATATGCATTGAGCCCATTAAAGAACAGTGCTGAGTGGCATCTTTAGTCCGATGAAGTCTAAAGACAGTCCTTGCATGTCTTGACATATCAGAATAACTCATACCTGACTAAAAATATTTTCATTACATTAATATCCCATTCATCAAGATTGCTAAAAATATAACAAAAGGGGCCCAAGCCCCAAAGCAATCAATAATTATAGTAAATAGGTATGCCAAACGGCATGAGCAAATTAAAATACCTGTACTGTAATTTGATGTCAAGACCCGAGGCAGATATATGTATATATTTTCAGTCCCATAAGTGGTCTTAATAGGGAGATTCTACTGTGTATATACAAATTGTTTCTTTATGGAGGTGGTGTTAATTGGAGATTCTACTGTATATATTTTTATATGATCCCCCCCCCCCCACCAACCAACCAACCAAAAATTTCAGTACTGGCCTATCAAGCTGAAAATAGGAAACGCAATGTAACTCTTGTTGTTGGCCTTGGGTTGTGCAGCAGAATACATGTATATTACTGGTACATTTACAATGATGAATAGATCAAGCATACATGTATATGGTCTTGCCGCACATGAAATATACAGTTCATAGTTCAATGGATTGAATTGCTTATTAAAGGTGGAAATCAAGCCTGACAGTGATTTATTAATTTTCTCAAGAGTAATTGTATTCAGGCAGGTTTCCTGTTGCAGAGGGAGGCTGTGGGAGTACATGTGCAAGATGCCCTAATGGCCATAGATAGAGGATGAGAGCCCAGCATTCCTCCACATTGTCCAGTTATCACATATGACTGCCTCACCAGATCATGCACCATCACACATTGCAGTGTTGTGCATGCTTTTCCATAACGCATCCTAACCAAAAGAATGAGATTTTATTTCCTGCTGGAGAATGGTCACTTGATGGTTATGTTGTAGAAGTGATCTGCAAATGACTAATGTCCTATTGGTACAATAGCAGGCCGTAGCGTCTGCCGTCAGTACATGCAGGACATGGCCTGCAAGAGTTCACTTGGAAATGAAAGTTGGTGCCCATAAAATTGTATTGGCCGCCTGCTGAGCATCAACTGGTGTGTTTTGTCATTATTCTCCGAGGACATTATGTCAGAAGTCCTGGCTTCCATGTCAGAAGGCACCATATTGATGGGCAAAGTGGTGGGCCCTGATCAAGTTTGCAGGCCATTGTGTTCACCCAGTAAGTTCATGAACAGGCCAATATTGATGCTGCCAGTTAAGTTTTTAAGGTATATATAAGCAGCTAGGTGGCAAATGGACAGTCTGGAAAATGAGAGAAACACCATAGCTGTCTTGTCTGATGGGGAGACCAACTGGATAAATAGAAGACAGAACTTGATAATTGGTTCTTATTTTGCTAGAGGGAGATGAAATACCATCTCCACAGTGCAATGATGTAGAAAGCCAGCAAGGGAATGTCAAATTTGTAGAATCTCATGATTCAATTCCTACATAAATACTCTTTAGTGCAGACCCTAATGCCATTCCTCTATGGAGATTTCTTTTACCTACAGCAGTTGAAACATTTTATAACTTACCTAAGCATAAATTTGTTATTCAGCTGATGGTTGATAAACCAAGCAGGCCAAGTAGGACATAACATGGAGATAATCTCGAACTCAGGAGACAGATTAAAGCGCACAATCTTGTCTTTAATTGTCCTCACATGGTTACTGAATTCTCATGTTAGAAATTAAATTACCAATGGATTAGGGGAACCCGGAGCAGCTAGGAATCTAGAGATCTTGACCCTTTTTGCTCAAAATGAAGTCTTCAAGAGGGACAACTTGTGCAGCCTTCTGTGTGGACTATAGAGTGACAGGGAAATTGGTTTAAAGTGCTTGGGAGTTGACACTACTTTATGTTGCTTTTTATGTGCTCAGAGCTCATAATTTATCTTCTGGCTTTGGAAAAGAAAATGGCTTAATATTTCAACACTGTAAGAGTTAAAATTATGTGTTGTATGCATGAGGACTTTCTTTGCAGATCAACTTGAAGTGAAACTATTTTTAATTGGTTTAGATCAGGCTTGATTTCAAAACTTGCATCATGTTAACTGCCTTAATCCACTGTAGTCACCCCCATGTGGTAAATAACTTGCTTTCAAGCCTGTTAATCTTTAGCAGAAAGGACTATTTAGCTTCTCACATGGCTTTAATTGTCAAACCTGGGGTTGAAGATCACATAGAAAGGGTATCAAAGACAAAAGCTCATAAATCATATATCAGTATGGTATTTTCCCTTGAGCAAAGACTTTTACAATTTCAATTGGTAATTTTGCCCAAATATTGCTGCAGCTTCATTATAGGGGGTTAAAATAGAATTTAATATGATTTATCATTACCTCAATTAGTCCTGCAAATCTTAACAAGAAATTTTTTTTTTTCACATTCTGTCCATGTATCTACATGGTACATGTAGACTTGTTCACAAATGGTAGCAGCTAACTAGACTCAAGCATTTAAATCAGCCTAAACATACATACGGATGCATGGTTGGCTGAGCGGTAAGACGCTCGCCTTTCACCTCTGCGACCCGGGTTCGATTCTCATCCTGGGCAGCATGTGGAAAAAGTTCCTATCACTTTAACCGTGCACGGTGGTTTCCTCCGAGTTCTTCGGTTTCCTCCACTAGGCAAGGTAGGAAGTATACGCCAACATCTGTGCCATGGAGAGTGACTCGATAAGTCAATGCTTGACTTCTTTCACAATCCATGTAAAACAAATGTGTCTTTATTTTTTTTAGAGAGTTTATCTATTAGTGTACCATTACCCAATTAGCATAATTAAAATTCTATAACTAGTGTGTATTGTTTATAGGTTTGCCTTTATCAATAACATTTATGAAGAAACGAAGAGGACACATACATGTATCCTATCTTCGGAGATATTCAACAATTAAATTTTAAAATTCACTTAGCATGACTTTAAATGTTCGTAGATGTATATATCTAAATACTTTTCAAGATATCTATCTAACATTTAGATATTCAAATATCCCTGATGAGCATAAATCTAAAGACTGACTTAGGTCATATATCCACAGCATGTAACTATATCATAAATCTATAAGTAAAGCTTGGAATTGCTTCTCTGTCTACACTTTTCAAAATATTCAGCATTTAAATATTTGAAATGCCCACAAGTAAACATCAATGTAAAAATTATATATGCATTGGATGCACAACTGTTACAAGCTTGTAGATGATACAGGTGTTGAAACTTTGTGTTTATGGGAGGGATTTAAAATTTCGTTTGAATATTAAGTGCATAATTTTACATGTCCTGACTTTTCCAAATCAGATGCACAACCCCATCCACAGAGGTATACCCATGGCGAATTTGGAGTTTCAAAGTACAGTGCACTGTGATGTCAAACTACAGACTAGATATGGTGACTTTTCTGACTATACATAAAAATATCTTGCTTAAATGTAATAGTGGTGAGCTTGTTGAGATCAACATAGGAACATTATGCATGTAAAAACACAGCAGTTATTGAGAGCAAGTACTTCAAGGTGGAAACTGTTGGCATGAAACACGGTCATGACTGGGAAACAGAGGAAGTTCAATTGTGGTTTCATTGTCAAAATATTTCCTCCTCAAAGAAGCACAAAAAATTAATTTTGATATTTGAGAAGACCAACATTCATGTGTACATAATGAGTTATGAATAATTCATAGCCAAGTTATTTTAGCATGACAAATTAGTTTTAGGAATATTATTCTGGAAACATGGCCCTTTTCCTCTTTAGCAATTCCATGGTTAGCAATGATCAGGTAGACTTTTTACCTTAGCTGTTTGAGAATGCTCCCGCAACAGCTTGTATCATTAGGTTACCATAACAGACTTCATTTGTGCAACTGATTGAAAATGACATTTTTGTATTTAATGTTACATCGTAGAAATTTGCTGCAATAACCAGCATGAAGCATTGATTTTGCACCATTAAATGCGGCTAGCCAACACCACTTAGATTGCTTTCTCCAACACTTTTTAATGAAGTACTCATTTTCATTGGCAATACATTGTGTGTTTGCAAGCATGTTCAGTCTGGGGAGGGTGGAGAAAGGGGAGACCAATTCCACTATTTGTCAGCTTCGTACTGGATCGGGATTATTTGTAGAGTGCAGTGTGAGGGACTGTAATTTGGAGCTGCTTGGGAGCCCATCCTGCCCAAGTGATTGGCATCTTCATATTTGTTCTGTACACATCATGGCCTGCCTCTTCATTGTCCGCTCTCATCTTGTTGACCAATGTTTTCACCCCCAGGAGATTACAAGTATATGCTGTTTCAGTGTAGAATGAGGTTTCATATGTGCTAGGACTTTCTGAGTACGTGTTTAGAGAGTGAGCGTGGTGGTTACCTCTGTAAGCTGCATACACAATGGTTAATGTGTCATTGTGACTTTGTTGATCCCTGTGGACTTCATTACAAGTACATGTAAGCATGCATATGAAAATGACAAAAGAACTCACAAGAGACTATCAGAAAAAATTGCCACATATCACCTTTTTTTGCAAGGTAGTGACATATAGAGTTGAGATGGGAATTCTTTTGGCTCAGTATATGGTAAACCCTACTGGTACAGCTCCAACTACAGCTATCATATTGACTGGTCAGTTGCCCTGAAGGACAGTCTCCAGTAGGTCTCTTAGTAAATTTAGTTTATTTAGTGTACTCAAAAGCAATTATTGTACAAGTTGCGTTCTAACCTAGTATATTCTTTAGACAATTCCCATATATTTTGTTTCAACATAATTATTTGTAATGTTATATACTTATGTTCCCTACAGAGGGCATATGTGGTTATTTATGTCACTTTAATTGTGTTAGTGCAAGCACATTTGCAGGCCAATGGTTTGACTGTCAGTCCAGTTTTGCTTTCACTTCAGGTCTTTATGTGGATTATGTTGACCTGTTCTGCTACAAAGCAGTGAAATATATGGTCAAACAAATGTATTCACACAAATAATAATACTTGAAAATGTACGTTTTAATGGTGATCAGTAAAAAAACAACAATGGCTCTGTTGGAAACAAACAGTTAACATACAACTTGAAATGACCTAACTCATCAGGGTACTTTTACTTGTATTTGTGTCTTTTTGTCCAAAACCACTTCCTAGTAGTCATTACCCTATTACGTAGTCCCAACTCTTTACTCTCCATAAGCTAACCTGTCCCTGTCTAACTTATATACAGAGAAGTTCTATTGTCCATATTGCACACGTTCCTCTGTAAAATTTTGACATAGGCTGTATTAGCCCAAATAAATTAAAGGGTCTTCAGCGGGTAACTACTCAACATGTTTCGGAGCCTTTTACCCGTGTAATATATGTGTACTGCTTCATTTTGCAACTTAAGAAGCATTTTGCATGCAAAAGAAGATGTGAATCCATCCTAAACTGTCTTAAGCATACAGTGTATTTATAGAAGTCTGGCCACATAAAGTACAAGTATATTGCCTGCACTGAGACAAGATTATCAGGTGTGTTAGCGTATTCAATAAATTCAGGCATGTGTGCACTTTTTCACAGCTATAGCCACAGCCACATTCATCAATGTCAGTAACACAATGATTGCATAAATTCATTTGAAACATTTTATCAAACTTAGCAAAAAGGACATGCTGAAAAAATGGACTGAGGTCACTGACATTTTTTTTTTGGGGGGGGGGGTTGCATATTAATGAAAGACCAATTAACTCATTCAGTACCATGGCGGTAAGTGCCTTGGTCAGTGATTTTTGCATCCTGTGGCAAGTCACATTATACACATTATAGCTGCCCTGCTACAGCTGTTGCGTGACTTGCCAGGAAATATGCAAGAACCATGTACTTGAATTTAAAATGACCTAACTCATTCACTTATCAGGGTAATTTTACTTGTGCAATATACATGTACTGCTTCTTGGTAACACTTAAATGGAAGCACTTTTTGTCGCCCACCACAGAAGGTGGCATAGGGGGACATAGAATTAGTAGGGATAGGGGCCGGTTCCGTCCGTCCGTCCGTCCTCCAGCCGGCAGCATATCTCTACAACCCGAAGAGATAGAATAATGAAATTTATAGCAGAGATGCATCATACCACAGCCATGTGCACTGTGTCGTGTTTTTGGCCCAAGAACATATCCATTTTCGTGTGTCTGGCAGCATATGTCTATAACCCTTAGAGATAAAATAATGAAATTTATACCAGAGATGCATCATACCAATGGCATGTGCGGTAAATATTGCTGTTGACCTTGACCTATTTTCAAGGTCACAGGGCCCAAGAACGTATCAGTATTTGTGCATCCAGACGTGCTCTATACATGTATATTGTATAGCTTTCTTCTGTATATTATAGCGGGGGACATAGATCCTTTGGATCACTGTGCACTTGTTAATAAAGAAATGAATGTCTAATCATCTGAGATTGGTGGTAAATACTTGCAAAAGGCAGAGATTGGTATAGAATGAGTTACAGCTGATCAACACATTTCATTGTGGGATATTCCTTCCAAAGACTTCAATCAGGCAAGCATGCAGCCAAATATGTACATGTAGTGATTGAAATTCTTAATTCATTAAAAAATAACAAAAATAACCATTCATAGGCTGCAAAAATTAATTGATGTTTGGACATGAAATGCTCAGGAGAACTGGTTCAAGATTTCTAGGATCTTAATCAAACCCAGCAGAACAAGCCCTGAGACAATAATGTATTAGATTTTAAGTCAGCGGTGACAATTTCGTGCACTTAAAGATATTTAGTTACCTCTTTTTTTTGTACAATATAAAACTATTTTCTTTTATTCTGATAGCAGTATAAGTTTGTTGTTTTTTTTACTTACAGCCAAGCAATTGATGAAACATAGCAATGACAAATATGACTACAACTTTTTGATCTTTGATGATCTCCATGGATTATCTGATATTCCAACTAATACAGTTTGTATTCTTTGTGAGTCATCTTGTTTTGTACACATCTGAAAAAGAAAATGTCTCGCATGTAATTTGCATCTACAAAAAAGTCACGCATCTATATGGTGATGAAATTCAAGGCAAATTATGGAAAATGTGAAGCAGAGGAACCATACGTTGATGCATTTGATGTTGCAGTCACTGTGTGATGCCATAATCACATAAGTTTAGGTCCTTTGTTGCTTCATCCTGGGATGTACATGCCTGCACAGGATTAGGGGGTGCAGTCAGGTTTCAACCTTACAGCCAGATCCAATTAGCAAAGTGGGTCTCACAAGTAAGTCTTTTATACTGTGTGAATTCTCTGCTATAGAGATCCCACTCTAACACCCTAGCCCCAGTGTCCTGGTGCTGTTGACTTGGGCTTTTATGTTTGGTTTGTGCTACATTTGCTCGTAGAATTTCAGGATGAAAATTTGATCAATATGCAGTGAGCCTCCTGAGCAATGGGACTGGGTCGTAGTTTGCATGCGCCACGTGTTCATCTGTGTAATTTGAAATCCTCACACCACCTATCGGTTTACTTGCTAAGGAAATCGAATTATCAAATTTTATCCTGCTGCCAGTGTGAGTGATCTTTAATCTGCATAACTCATGTTTTTGGACAGAGTATCTCTGAAGTCAGTGATGTGTGTATTTTATCTGCCAAATGTATTTCATCGAAACCATACCCAAGCCCCTAAAATAATGAAACTGCCATTAGTCACAAAAATATCTATGTGTCAGCAATATTGACCACAATACATGCTGAAAATTGGCATGGATGGACAGGCAAAAGAGACCTTGCTTAGTCTTGGGGGAGACATTCAACAACTCTTTGATTTGAAGATGTCTGTAGATGTTTTTTCTTGTCAGTCTGATGTTGGTGGGCCAGTTTGTGCCACCTGCAGTGGGACCTTTATAAATGGCTGGCCTTCTTATCAGCACACAGGCGGGTGGTCAGCGGGTGAGAAGCCGTCTACATCTGGTCAGATTGCTACATTAAACCTGGCAAGTGGCCCCGGTCTCCCATAAATGAGATTGGATATATTTGAATAAGTCAAAATTGTATTACCACTGCAAATGGGGACCATCTGTGAACAGAGCCTTGTTTTCCACCAGCAAGTCTGGACGTTTTCTCCGTCTTGGAGGGCTATGAAGACAGATGAGCCACTGGCTGTTAGTAGACAATGGTAGGGCCTGCAGCAGTTACTTGTTCACAGTCATTTTCTGCCACCCCAATCTACTGTACATGGTGCCTACATGTCTGTCTCTCTCATGTATTCTTTCTTACATGGACACCGAAGGATGCAGAAGAAGAACAGAAAAACCCTTGATATGGGAAGGACACTTCAAACACATGGACCAAGACTGATACCGACTTGGTAACATTCAGCTGAGCCAAGTAGTTTGACTTTCAGCAGTCCCACTTATTGATTCATGACCATGCATTGATTTTACCACTGGCTTGTGTTTGCTTGCAAGACCCTGTTGTTATTCCGAGCAGGCTCAGTATGGATTCATTTGCACTATGGTCTTGACTTATTTTTAAAGCAGTTCCTGATATATTCCACTGAGTAGTGATGCTTGCTCCCTGTGATAAAGTGTTAAACTTCACCTGCATGGAATATTAAGAGATTCATTTTCATAGATTGAGAGTCATATGCATCTATGTTCCTGCTGAAACTTTGTGAGAATGGGTTTTGTTTCATTGTATTTTCTAAGGATCTGTAACACACTTTACATTGTCACTAACCTTATGCATGGAGTAGCATTTGAAAGCACACTTGATCACATTGGAAACATATACATGTAAATGCAAAACTTCCTGTCAATTTTTTGCAATCTATTCCTTTGTTTTTATAATCTGGAGCAATTTTATACTTTACATCAGCTGAATGTATGTGATTGATACATGTAGGCCTAAGTGTAACACCAGGCATTTGCTTCTTAAAGCATATACTGCTTGCGAGTTTTTACTTGGATGGTATTATCACCTTAATTCTGATTAACAATGTGAGCAGAATGGATCTGTTATTTTCTATGGACCTATTTCTTATTGCATGATGTTTCACCTTTGACAAAATCCATTGACAAGTCATAAAATATGTAATGGCAGACTGGTTAAATGCAGATTGAATGCTGGCATGGAAGCTGAGAATCAAAGTGTAGAAAGATTTGAGGTATGCAGGTCACGGTGACCGCAGGTATGGTGAAAGGGTGTGTTATGAAGCTTTGGTGACATTGAACTATGTAGGACAAGGTCATGGGAGGCATCATGAAACGGATGTGCCGTGAAGCTACCAATAACCTTCTGCCTTTTAGGGAGGTCAAAACCATGGCAGGCATGATGAAAGGCTGTGTCATGAAGCAACAATGGCTTCAAACTGTATCTACTGGCTATTCTCGGTAGCTAAGAGTATGTCATAAAGTAGTAATAAATGAGGTACATATGTAGGTCTCAGTCAAGGTAGCCATCATGAAAGGATGTGTTCTGCAGCAACGATCACCTTGAGCTGTGTTGAGGTACGAGGGCTTATGGTAATATGGAAGCACAGTGAACTAAAAAATTGCAGGGAGTATCCAGTCTGTCAGCGATGACTGTGTAAATTTTACTTACATATCATGTGCATAGAAAACATTTTTGCTGGATGCACTAGGTCAGTGGCTGTTTTTGGCATGGGTTGGGTGCAATGTGCCCAGTCCACACCAAGAAAACCATTGACTCATTCGCATACTGACCAGCAAAGGGTTAAATCAGTGTGATTGAATTTAACATAAGATATTGGCAATTAATGTTATCAGTGTTCGTATTACATGACTGAGTAACAAAAGCTTGTCACTATCTAACTTGATTTTTTTGGCTCAATGTGAATTCTCTTTGCAAATTTAGCAAAACAAATCCTATATTAGGCAGCAAAATCCAGTGGCAGGAGATCACTTAAGCTCCACTGGTGTTTGGTAGGCATAAGACTAGTGTTTTCTGCTAATCCTTTCACTGAAATCATCCAGAAGTGCCTGGATGTAAATTGTCAGATGCTTTAATGTTTTTACTTAAATTCCCTGTAAACAGAAAATAATTTTGCTGAGAATGGTAGTTAGGACTTGTCATGATGAAATTGGGGGTGAAACGATTCATCGATACATCGATGCTAATGGGCTAACGTCATCTTGAACTGAGTCTAAGACTGACATAATGTCACTGTTTTCACAGTACAGCATCACATTTGTACAATCATTTATGATTGATTGAATACAGTTATTAAAAAGTTACAACCAAGGCAAAATTCTTTGTTATTTTTGTTTCATTTCCAGTCAAGATGGGATTGTAATTTTTGAAACTTTGATAAATAAAGGTAACTTTCAGACAAAATAGAACATTAAAATATCGTGATACATGTCGTATCTTAAGGTGTGTATCGTGATATGTATCGTATCGTTACTAAGGCCTATCGTTTCACCCCTAGATGAAATGCTTCCTGGTCAATAGCATTCCTTAGCACAATGCACCCAACCCACAGCAAGGAATACTGTTGATTCAGTCCTCTTCTTACCAGGAAAGAGTTAATGAAAGACTGACTCAATTCTGTGTGAAGAACTGGTTTTAATGATCACTGTTTATGACAAAAACAGAAGACCAGGATGGGAACTCATTAAGGATGTCAGTGTCTGTAACACTAATTCCTTGGATGTAGGGCTTTGGGTTATTGACTTGATTGCATCCTTATCTAAAATTCCCCAACAACATACAGAAACTTAATTAAACTTCTAATTCTGTTATACTTTTGAGTGATTCTCTGACTAGTTTAATGATTCTGTCGTCAGTTCAACTATTCATGTAAAAGAGATTGGATGGTCATCTGTTGACATATTTCTATTTTGGATCACTTTGCAGTTCCCTATGAGCTTATTGCACGTTGGTAGTGAACAGTTTCCAAACTGGCTGCTTAAGTGACAGGGAGTTAATGGAAATACAGCGACATGCATTCTGGTCAAATAGTGTCTATCATAGCTGAATGGCTCATTAGCTTTCATATTATGCAGCTCTGTCCAAGGGGAAGGCAATATTCGCAGCTCTCTGAGTTGCCAAAATCAATGCATAGAGTCTGTTGCAGATGAAGGTACTGTCCATTGAGCCACCCAGGATTTTCGCCTTTCATGCAGTTTCATGTACATGGATGAATTATTTCCTTGCAAACTTGTGGCGGTATAATAGGCAAGAGATTTTGGACAAAGTGGAAGCCATTATGGATGACATCAGATTGTGAAATGGGTAGTTTTTATGCTGGGCGCTTGGGTCATGACTTCACAATTGGTGTATATTCATACAGGATATGGAGCTAGGATCATGTGTACTATGTTGTCCACATTGATTTGAAATAAACATGATAAAGGAAATGGTCAATTTAGATAGTTACGTTCCATTGAGTAGCACTTACCGGCGGCTTCATTGCCGCAAAATTTATAAAATTAGTAAAACCAAGTCCAGACAAATGTCTTGAAGACTCGCTAAAAATTAACATCTTGCAACACCAGATAAACTATTAGTAGCTGACTTTGCTATAGATTCAACAAACCTTTCCAAAGAAATGTGCCATCAAAATTACAAAACATTCAAGATCTTGCCTGTAAATTGCTGTTACATATTTTTAGATCATGCTGATGCAGTCATTAATTTAGAAAAAAAAGTGTTGTGATGTCCCAGACCTAAATCATGAATTCAGCATCCTTTTTCATATAAACATGAATTGTTTGAATTCTGTTATTCTGTGAAGCCTCCTTTTGGATGTCCAATGGTTCACTCAACCTGGAATTCTGTTGTGATTTGCTGGCTCAGCCAAATGCCCTCGTCTGATTGGTGGACTTGGCAATTAAAATCCAGGTCATATGTAATAACTTGGCAAGCATGATGACAGTGATAAGTCCTCATGTCAGTCATTTGTACTACAAGCCAAAGAGAAATTGACAAAACTCATTGAATAGCTTTGTTGCTGTTTACATTTACTGAGGTGAACACTTGTAGAAATGCCTTCCTATTTACTGCCAATGATAGAAAGTCCTTGGTCTGTCTTTGGGCAACAGAGCATATCAAATTTTATCTGAAGTAGCAGTGTGTAGTCTACGCTATCATGATGGAATCATATTAGGGTGCATGTAGTTGTAAGCTTATCTTTTAGACAGGTAGCGTATGTCAAGCTTTGATCAATTTTGTAGCCTCCTCATTTTGCCTGGGACGGCAGTCTTGGAAGCCAAATAGTTGGGCATGGATGATAACTTAGACTGCATAATGAGGGGCCAAACATCAACACACATGATCAAACTCCATTCTGTCATGACATTTTTCTTTTTGATGCCTAAATTGGCCTATTTATGGTATAAATGACATGTGCAAGCCACTGCTTTGTCATGAAAATTAAAAAATTGCAGAATATAATATGGGAATAGAGAAATAAGTGAAGTGGCCACATTGTAGTTGTCTTGCTGACAGAGTCGATTTGTGGCTGAAAAACTAGTAGACTGAGTGTGGCTTTTTCATCAGGGCCTATTTCCACTTGCAGCACACTTTCCCTGTAATAAATTATGATATCACACCCTGTAAAAATTATGAGAAGGCCTAGCCATGTTTGTTAACAATCAACTGCACTGCATGATCATTACACATATAGGAAGACGGGCATCAGTAGCTAGGCATGGTTAGCTTTTAATCATGGCTGAGATAACATCACAAGAATAGACAAGTCATGACAGAATTTAACTCATTCCATACCAGTCCCTGATATTTACGTATATTTACCAAGATTTAAGACGACAATTGCATATTCAAATTCTTCTTGAAAAGAGTTTTTGTTCAAGTACCAACATGCCTATCATCTTAAGTCAGTGGTTCTGGCACTGCCCGGCAAGTCATGCTGCAGCTGCCCTTGCGGCAGCTGCAGCATGACTTGCCAAGCAGTGCCAGAACCACTGACCAAGGCCTTTGACCATAGTATGGAATGATGTGTATGGTTTATACAGTTTGAAGTACAATAGAGGAGTAATGACATCAACAATTGCTTATTTACTGACGGTGTGAAACACAAGCTAGTGGGTTGTTACCCAACACATGGAGAGGGTAAACACAACAGTAGTGGACAGTTGGAAGAAGGGGGCAGAACAGCAAACAAGGACTGAGCCAAGGTCCTGCCTTCTCTTGTATGGTTAGCCATACAGGCAAAAATTCATGTCGCATGGGTTGCCTGCTGAATGTATATCGTGACAGAACAGTGCATTTGATATTACATATTGCTGTACATGTTCATATTCGATGCCGATTGTATACTTCCTTCATCATTCAACAAGTAAACAACTTCAAACAACTTCAACATCTTGTGTGGTCAGTCTACAAGAGTAAACACTTTCATCACCTCAACAATTCGCTCTGTGATAATCTGATAAAATGATGGAGTTTTTGTTACTTAATGACACTTCCCTGGTCCGAAATATACAACTTTGATTCTCCTATATGTAGGTATTTTTTCAGTTAAAGATCTCAGACAGCAAAATGGAACTTTCATGAAAGTTATTTCATGAAGATGTATGAAACACCAGTATTATCACTAGCTGTAAAAAGTCTGCCTACTCTTTGCTCCCACTTCGAAAATGAAGGCAACTTACATATAGAAGCAAAATGGTTACATGAACCAGATTCTCAGTGAGTAGACAGTGGGATGCATGATTTATAGACAGTCAGTGGGAAGTGAAAACAGATTTAGGATAGACCACACAATGTTCCTTCAAAACTGCAGACATTTTATCATTTGCTGTCTTCAAGTACATGGGTGATAGATGTTATCTGTATCATTGTGTATTTCATAAAGAAAAAGCTTGAAAACCTGTCATTTCAAATTAGCTGTCTGAGTTGTCCTTGTAGGGTGTACATTTTGTGGGGGAATGGCCTACACAGGCACTTAACTTGTCTGTAGGTTGACATTTTAATGCTAGTGTCATGGTGTCTTGTCTTAGATTCATGAGTCCAAAGGTCAAGTAATGTGTTAGCTTAGAAAAAGGATAGAAACAGTTTGACATACTCCCCCTTTATGAAATGAAAACCCTATATTCTATGATAGCTGCAGTATTACCCATACAAATAGATCAGCCCGTTTGCTATGCAGGCCACAGACCACAGTTATAAATCCTTCTATTTTTCATATTAGCATTTTTCAGTCTCAAAAATCAGCATTTTGGTATTTTGAAATTCCGTGAATGGCATTTAACAGATAAAAATGTCAGAAAAATATGGACGGATTTTTGTCATACAATTCCCAGCTCGTTAATTTGTGATAATTGAAATACGAAACAACACCTGGATGTCAGCTTTATACAGGTGTATGAACTGTGCTCTTGCCAGGGTCACATCATTGTCCTTCCCCACCATAAAGTTCCCACCTGGCCTGGAAGACAGTGCACCTATATGACCTCCAATGAAGCAACTCTGCGATGCAGCAAACCTGACTTAGCTAACTTTATTTAAACAGAAGCTACAGCATGCTGAAAACACGGTATTTTCACAATTACGGACTATCTCCGTTGGGATGCGCAACCAGCCAATCACAACTGTAGTCTGTAACCTGCATAGCTGCAGTATTGCAAGTACCTGATTTTTATTATGCAGTTGAGTTTCTGCTGCAATTAAGGGTTGCAGTATGCTGCCAGGTTTACTGGAGGGCAGATATAGCGGTATGCTGCAACATTGCAGATACCTTAAATATATGTATATAGGCCTGCTGCTTTGTCTTGTGGGGTTCATTAAAGTAGCTAGCATACTGCTACCTTGCAGTATGTTGCTTCATAGCTGCAGTAGTGTAGCTGCCTTAGATTTATCAAACAAATCAGCTCTGTCACTAGGGTAGCATGCTGCTATATGGTAGTGGCATGCTGGTGGGTATAGCAACACACCATATGGCCAGGGTGTCAAATTGTGGGACTCAATGGATCACATATTGTCCATGTACAAAATCTGTATACCCGTATAATGAATGTAAGGTTAGAATATGTCTGCATGAACATACGTAATCTGGATCTGACTACCCATGATTCATCTGGCATTGATATACCTATACATTTATGATCTCATTTCATGCAGAAATAACTGCAAGAGTTTACCTCTTTAACTGCATGCATTTGATAACTTTGTAAACTGTCTAGAAACCTAGCTCCATTTTGGTTATTTGGAAAGGCACAGGTGCATGTAACATATACATGTATGTGCCGTGATATGAATATGGAGCAGTTCCCTCATAAAAATAGTACATGTATATAAAGCATCATGGGGGTTTTACTTAGCGAGCTATTATATATATATATATATATATATATATATATATATATATATATATCCGAATATCTTAAGTTTATAATTGTTAGCTGTGTTGGCAATATATTTATTGCCAGCTATGTGCACAGCAATTACTACAATATAACTGAAATCCCAAAATACATGAGCATAAAGCTGTGAACACAGCTGTGCATCTTGGCACAAACTTCAATGGATCAGAAGTTGTCAATATAGTGCAATACATACATGTATATGTATCTGAATTAAAATTCACTTACTGTTTCAATGTATTAGAACATATTGCTTCTACATCTGCCAACCTCCATTCCCTCCAATTTCAAATGAACAAACAAGATGTTGATCTTGCCATACAGCATCATAAAGAAGCTAGCATATATAGCAAGATGCTGCTATGTCCATTGTGACATCTTGCTATACAGCATCATAAAGAAGCTAGCATATATAGCAAGATGCTGCTATGTCCATTGTGACATCTTGCTATACAGCATCATAAAGAAGCTAGCGTATGTAGCAAGATGCTGCTATGTCCATTGTGACATCTTGCTATACAGCATCATAAAGAAGCTAGCGTATGTAGCAAGATGCTGCTATGTCCATTGTGACATCTTGCTTTGCAAAAAGCAATTGAGGTAGCACGATGTATGTACCACTGCAGCTATGGTCTTTGCAAGCTATATGGAAGTTAGCAGTATACTGCTGCATTCTCTTGCTGGGGAATTATGTTCCTGCACTGTTGCCACTACCTTGCTACAACAGTGTAGGAAGGTTTTCTTTTTTGTGTGGGTAACTATCATGCACTGTATCTGATTTTAAAAGGTAATATGGTGCAGATTATTTTGTATCATTTACTATTAATCTGTAAGCACTGACTTCTTTCATTTACTATTTTTTCAGGAGACCTAGCTGGTACAAGAACATGAAAGGGCTGAAGTACATGCTATGAATTGAAACTACATGTACATATATGTCACTATATCAATCAAGGCATGCAGTGATATGTCCAGATACTATGAATCCATCTCTTGGCTATGATTAATTTCCCGGTGCATTGGTAGTGTGTCATGTAACTTGGATGGACATTTGTGAGGCCTGGTGTACAGGTTATGTCATAAAACTAGGTTACTGTTCATCTCTGGGCTATAACTTTCTTGAGCTTTTGTTTTGTCCAGTGAAACCATACACACTCATAAATAAAGATACATGGATGTCATACAGTAAAAACTAGGTCACTAGGTCAAGCCTTTCAGTCACAGTGAGGGTGAGGTGGGCAGAGCCCTTTCTCCAGTGAACCCAACTTTGTTCCGATAGTGAAGTTATCCAAGTAATTATAAAGTGACAATTGTTGCCACAGAATCCACTGAAAGCACTATTTAGACACCATTTTTTTAACATTTTCAACCCTTTTTGGTTGCCTGCCCCTCCCAAACTCACCACTGGTTTGGGTGCTCGGTAATGTGCTATCAACGGGTGACAAGCATATGCATTTACACATGCCATGTCCTTGAGTGATCCACATATTTACCTGGCCTCCTATTCCTGAATGAGACTCTTTTATTATTTTGTTTATTATTTATTTATTTTATTCAAATTTGTTGCACACAATTATTTCAATGAAAATGTGGTGTTATTTTAATTTGGTTTATCTGTCCAATAAGTTGTCCGTAAATGTCTAAGGTGTTCATATCAACACTCCCCATCTTTCCAAACAAACAGTCAGCATGTGGGCAATTAACACATGATCAATTCTAACAGCAGAAAATCTTTTTGCCAGGGATTTCCAAGATGTATATGTAGTTCCATTTTCAAGCCAAAAAGTACTCATTTGGATTGCAAATGTACAACGTAACCACATTTAAATATACTTTTGAGGATGCACATTGATAAAATTGCTCCGGGCACAAGGATTTTTTTTTTTTTTACTTTTGAGCTTGTGGAAGGAAATTACTCATTTTTACTAAAAACCAGAAAAGGCTATATGCCAGAACTGAGGTATATCCATGACATGCTTTCAGGCAGATCTATATTAAGAAAACAGTCTTTAATTGACAATGCTGCATCCAACAAAGAGGCATGCATGCAGCAGGTCCTTAGTTTTCATATCTGAGTCCATAAACAGGAAGAGCATAATATTATATTACAGTTGCATGCTTGAAAAAATAATAAGGAATAGGATTCTATTTATTTTTGTACTTACTTATATTTATTTATTTATTTATTTATTTATTTATTTATTTATTTATTTATTTATTTATTTATTTATTTATTTATTTATTTATTTATTTATTTATTTATTTATTTATTTATTTATTTATTTATTTATTTATTTATTTATTTATTTATTTATTTATTTATTTATTTATTTATTTATTTATTTATTTATTTATTTATTTATTTATTTATTTATTTATTTATTTATTTATTTATTTATTTATTTATTTATTTATTTATTTATTTATTTATTTATTTATTTATTTATTTATTTATTTATTTATTTATTTATTTATTTATTTATTTATTTATTTATCTGTTTATTGATCTATCTATTTATTTATTTACTTTTTTATTTCATTTTATTCATTTTTTTTAACATGCTGAATATGAACATTGTACTGGTACCATGCTAAATATAGACATTTTTGCATTTAGCAAAACATGGAAGTTCACTCACATGTAAGCTATTCCAAGTGGGAATTTAAATATGCTTCTTGCATGTACAATATGCACTAAATATCATGCTTAACTTCATTGATTTACTGCTACCCCTAGCTGTGAGTCAACATAACTGTAAGTGAAGGGTAAAAAACAGTAATGGTGAATGTTGGTGAGATTGGAATAACCAATATGGACTTCTGGGAAAAGAAGTTTCTAGCCTTCTTCAGTGACATAAATGGTTTAGAAATATGTGTGTTGGGATACCTAATTACACCCAGCACACAGTCATCTTTATTATCAACAAATGATAACAACAAAAACAATTACTACTGCCAACATAAATATGCCTAGAAGTACATGTGGTGGTTTAAGCTAACATGCCTGTTTGGATAGCATATAAAACAATAAGAAACATATACAATATGAGGGCTTCCTTAATATATGTGCAGCCAGCATAAATCTGTCATCATCTATAGTGGCAAACAGGGTTTGTAGGCTTGCTTACAGATTAATACCTTCAAATCCTTTTGAGTTAGAATTTTTGTGGTGATAATGCAGTGAAGCTATAGGTGTAGCATGTAAGAATTTGGTTTAGCCAGGTTACCCAGAATTGAATTTAGCTTCCAGTGTATAACATGTGAAAACAGTGTCAGAACAGATTCTTTTGTGTAAAGAAATAAGAATGTTGCTGTATACATCAGATTGGGAAATATCTTGTTGATCAGATGGCAGTTAATAGAGTAGACATGTGCATTTGTGACTGGGAAAATAAACAGATCCCAAATTTACGTTCCAGATTAACTTGCAAAGGTGATTCTAAGACTTTGGATGAAGTACTCTATGTCAGTGATAAGGGTTTACATGTCCTCCCTAGTACTGGATGTGTGATAAGCCTCATACTCTGTGTGGCAAAAGTTTGATCAATGTAGGGAGCTTTGGTAGCATTCCTGCCTCTTTTTAAATCAGTTCTTCAGTATTTTTTAAGCCAGGTCATGAATCAAGTCAGTAATCACGGCACTGTCAGGTTGTATGACATCACAACAATGAGTATCATACTGCATGTATGTGCCAGCATGATCAATTGGCACAACTTTTGTATGTACATAAGAAGATAAAAATAAAAACACACACACACACACACACCCCACCCCCAACACTTACACACAAAAAAGGGGGAAGGGAACTTTGACTTTTTGCTTCTGATGCAGAAGGCAAAATGTTATATTTCTCTTGGGTTCAGTATGCATAGTATACATCCTGAAGAGAATTATCAACAACTGAAACAGTACAATGGATCAAATTAGCCTTACATTGGATGCATGTACCTTTTCAGTCAGTTTTAATTTGTCTCATCCTTTCATTGTGCAGATACGGTATGTTTGCTGCAGAACCCCTTGGTACAATTTAAATGATGCAATGTACATGAAAATATATACGTTTATACAGTGAAAAGTTGTTATAATGACACCATCTGTTCCCTCAGAAATGTATCAGATAACTTAATATGTCAGTTAAATGAATCAAACAACAAAGAAAATGAACTTTTGTCATTCAAAACTTGTGTCATTGTAACAAATATGTCGGATATCTGAGTGTTGTTATAATGAGGTTTACTGTAAATTGTTTTAGCCTGCCAGGGAGTTGAATTTGCAATTTCATATGTTTGCTCGCCATAATTTGATGTTCTGTTACCTCCAATTTTTGGAGGGGGAAGAAAGAAAGAGAAGGAGGGAGAAGAGAGAGACCTAGAGAGTGTTTTGAGTTTGTTCGTTTCAGTTCCCACATTGGTTTTGACATCTTATTAAAATGGTGCCCTGCAAGGTCATCATGCACACCAACCATCATTGCACTTAATATCCTTTCTGGTGTCCACATATCATATTAAACTCAATATGGTGGCTTCATGTCAATTTTTCCTGGAACACAAAGGAGATTATATAAAATCTCCTAGTATTGAACCCTTTCCTGCTCAAATTGTACTAAAAGAAGTCTGGGTGTAAAGTGCCCTCTGCTTAATGTGGTTACAATGTACTTAAAAAATTATTATTTGTAGATAATATGTTGTGTGAGATTTACATATAGACAAGACCAATCAAGATAGCATTTTAGGTCAACAGCTTTACTTGGCATGGGTTTGGCTCATAGCACCCGACCCTCACTTACATGTAGGAAACTCCATTAACTGTGTCCTCTTCTGACCAGGACAGAGTTAACTAAAGTTGTTTTGCTGTAATCATATTATTTGATTGCTAGATTCAACACTCAGGGCTAAAAATACCTTTATTTCACCAAAGATATGAGAACAAAAATAATCATATAATAGATAATAAGTGGGCAGACTCGCATTAAAGCACTAATACTGCTACAATGGCAACTGTTATATGTGGCTACTGCTATGAAATGTTATTTACGGCCACGATTCATGGGACAAAGCACTGATTTTTTCTTACCCTTTCCTGCTTGGGGCAAAACTGAGTTAGTAGCTTTTCTTGGCATGGATTGGGAATGATGTACACACCCTATGTTGAGGAAAGCTATTGACCCAGGACATGCCATCCTGATAGATGTGGCCAGATCTGCGGTACAATTCTCAGCAAAAATGCTTTCTGTTGACATGAAATGTTCATAAAACCAGCAAAGTAGATAACAGATTAGATGTGGGCACTTTTGGACAATTGAACAGGAAAGTGTTAGTGGCTTGCATTGAAAGGTCACCTGCTGCATATGGTCGGTTTACCTTGGCAAAAGGAGTGGCTGCATACAGCTCATTCTACTTGAAGAATCTGTACCCAGTATTGAAACACTTGCATGTGGATTTAGACATCCAACTGTTTGCACCACATGTTTAATGTGTAACTGCTGTGGGGATATAAAACAAACAATATCAGGTTTTGGAACTTTATTGTGGTTAGAGAGGATTGTAACTGCCTGTGGACTTGGGGACCAGATTGTTATTGTAAGGCCAAGAGAAAAAGAGGTCCAGGTGTTCTGTCCCACACCTGACAAATTGCAGATGCTTTGAGCATATGGGGGGTAACTACCAACTTGAAATGTGCATCATACATGGAAGTTTTAACCCTTTCCCCCTCAAACCGGCCAAAACAGGCTGGTGGTCAAATGTCGTCTGCTTCAGTGCTTTCAACTATTTTCAGCAGTAATGAAAAACAATTTTGACTGAGAATTGTAGATGAGCCCTATCAAGATCACATGCCCCAGGTCAACAACTTTCCTTGGCATCAGTTGGGCCCAACTCATGCCAAGGAAAGTTGTTGACTCAAGTGTCAAATTTAAGGGGGAAAGGGTTAAAAAACCAACAGGGATAAGGAAGAGCCAGAATGGAAGCTTCTTGTGGACATCCTGTTAAGGGCACTTCAGTCAGGAGGGCTGGAGTTCTGTTTTTCCATTACTTTCTACTTTAATTTGCAGCTTTTAAAACCACTTCATATAGAGACATCACATTTTGTGCCTTAAATCTATGTGTACAGCTAAAAAAAGTCATGTAGACTTTGTGATATTAGTGTTAAAAGTACAGTAGTACCTGATATGTGAGACCATCTCTTCTGTCATCAAAAAGATGTCTGTACTGGAGGTAGTCTTTAATTAAAGGTAAATTTACTACAGAAACATTTTAATTTCATGAAATGATGGTCTTAAAGATATGTGGTCCCTCACATGATGTGGTTTTTAGAGCAGGTACTACTGTAATAATTTTATTTGAGGCAACTTTAATGTGCTATCCAATGGGAACACACTCCTCTAGTCCACAAGAATAATGTGCATGAAAGTATATTTTCAACTGAATACACAGATGATTACTAATTTTATTCTTTTGTAAACACTTTTTTAATTTAAACAAGGCGTTTTATGTACAGTCTTGAAAATAATCTGCATGGTAATAAGAAACTAAGCTCCTTTTCCATTTGGCCTAAGACCAGCTGTGGTCAATGTGAAACCATCTGCTGCATGCAAAAACTGCCCCTCAGGGGGGGCAACCTTGATACCAAGCCTGCCTGGGTTAAATGTCAGGACATGTCTGTTACCTGTCTGGATCAAAGGTCAACAGTATTTATGTCACTTCAGGTCAACATTGGAAAAATTATATGTATGATTTTAGGATTATGTCTAAACATAAACATGACTCCCAGCCCCTTGCCTATGAGCCAGTTGTCATGCAATGACTTCATGTGTACGAGATGACTGACTTCATTATAGGTGACATAGCTGAAGGCCAACTTTGGATGGCTGAATGATGAATAGACTTTTTTATCTGCAGTTTCAGGGGGAATGAATGATGTATGTATTTATGCTTAAATGCTTACTTTTATTTGTCAATCGACCAAATTTATTTGAGGTGAACCATAACAGATGTGCCAGTGCATAGGAATTGGCAAAAGAGATTTTGTTAATTTATGTGGCAGAACCTCCAGTCAGCACTTCATAGATATTTGACCGTCAAATTGTGTGCCCAAGTCTGTGGAAATGTGTTCTGCTTTTTATAGCGATTTACTTCAACAAGGAGTTTTATTTCATGGCGTGAGGTAGGAAATTGGCAAATTTCATTACTGCATATATTCACTTGTGTTATTTATGCATGAAAGATTTCATGATATTCATTTTAATGTACAGAAAATTACAGTTCAAAGTGGAACAAAAACTTCAAACATTAAACAACCACAGTGATTTATTATTTCCACTATCCAACTCTGTATTGAAAATGCACGTGTATACTACATGTACATTTGAAAAATTGAACAAGAGAAGTTTTTCTTTTTTGTTTTGTTTTTTGTTTTTGTTTTTTTTTTTGTTTTGTTTGTTTTTTTTTTTTTTTTTTTTTGCTTTTGTTTTGTTTTGCTTTTATTTCAGCTGACTGAGGTTATAGGATTGTCAGTCAGCTGTCCACAATTCCCTTTTTTTGACCAAAACTGTCTGGCTGATCCACTTCAAACTTGTTG